>NW_019091486.1:1359957-1400576 GCF_001949145.1 Acanthaster planci | reverse complement strand
TTAGGGTTAATGTCATTTATGCTGACGAAAAATTTAAAGTTTGTGATGAATTATATCTAAATGTTATAAGCAGTTTTTGAAAAAACATGAAAGTGAGGCATGGAACACAAAAATGGTCTGGCACCAACCCATTTAACAGATTACATTGAATAAGATAGACGCTGGGAACACAATCAAAAAGGGCTTCCCTGGGATTGAGGTCTATTGAAATTTCCCTGGTGGTGAGCTGTGATTGCATGTGTAGACACAGTGTCACTTTGCACAGAGCAGGTGTTTTTTTTTTAACCCTGAGCCAAGGGGTAGAGATGATTCTGGAATGCTGTCCGGCCCACCTCCATGCATCAACCTGGAAGTGATAAATCTCACCATATGCATGTGAAGACAGCTTCACATACATGTTTTCACATAGGATCCCGTGCATTCACACATTGGGCAAGTGGTAGAAACTGTTGATCCGATCATCATGAAATTGGTGCCAAAACATGCACAATTTATTATTAGTCGAGTAAAAAAACTCATTCAGACTTGCCATAAAAAGAGGATAATTGTGTGGCAGTGATATTGGGCCCAAAAAAGTTATAATGAAATTGTTTGGGGGTCCTGCATGAGCTCAAATCATGCATAAACAAAGTGCCCAACCACTGTGTGACCTTTGAGAAACTTCGCTGCTGCATATTGCTTCTTGTTTTGCATAAATATTTGTTTTAGCTTTCAGTATATGCACAGTGTTTCGTATTTTATTTTCAGTCTTTTATCATTTTATCCAGGGAGTGATTGTAGAAGGACTTTGAGGTCCTGTTCAGGACCCGTAACATAGTCAGAAAGTACTCATTATAATAATAATAGTAGCAGTAGGATCTAATGAGATGTCTTGTTGCTAAGAATAACATGCCAGAGGGTCATGAAACGGTGGATGTGATTGTAGGCAAACTATCCTCATTTTGTTTGGTTATCTGCTTTACACCCCCATTTCCCCACCTTTCCCTTCCGCGGAGGAAAGTGCCTTCATACCCCACCTTCCTTAGATCAGTACCCCTTGGCTTACAAAAAATCTGATTCTTTTATCAATTTCCTGTAAAATTGAATGAAATATGCCCTGAAACCACCTAATATATCTAATACTCGAAGTTGATGATTCACAGTGACATTTTTTTTTGCACCTTATTTGAATGTTGCAATGTTTCCAGAGGCGACACCCCAGAGTCGGTGGCAATGTGCTTAGTAAGGTGGGGATGTGTGTTCCACTTGCGTGGATGCTTTGACGCTTAGCTTAGAACCCTTCCAAAGTAGAATACAGTTTTGCATGTAGTTTCAACACCACCCCACCCCTGCCTTTATAATCTTGGTATGCAACCCCTTCCCTTCTAACCATCAGTTGAGCACAGTGGATTGGCTCTGCACCAGATAATCATTTTTCTAATGAAACAGCACAACTACCGTTTGCCGCAAACATGAGATGCATAGAAAAAAACCCAAGAAAACCAAAGCTTTTGCATTTGAAACTCATTTGCTGCAATATTAAAATTGATTTCTTTGTTGGTTTTTTTTAAGATGTTGTTGGTTTCCACAGAAAGTCGCTGCATGCCAGTCAAAGCAAGCTGAATCATATGCCAACAGTGGTCTGTCAGAAGAGAGAAAGAAATTAGCTTCTTGTAAAGTCAAACAAGTCAAGATCACCCCCAAAAGAGAAATCCTTACATGAATTAGACCTACACGCAGACAGAGGAAAGTGGGTTTTAAAAAACGTACTTTTGTACATGTATGTAAGCACACCCATGTCCAACACTGCAAAACTGAAAAAAGAAAGCACTCAAATATTTTTCATTATTCAAAGCACTTCTCTTTTTACACCGTCGTGTGGTAATTAATACTGCACACTCAGTGCTTGTCCGAGAGCTCGTGAAAAAAAATTCACAAGCTTACTCGAACCCACGACCTCCTACTTACTGGTTGCAGATGTCTTAACCACTGGGCTGCCAAGCTTGCAGGGGTCAGCTCTGTTTTTGTCGTATTCTCTTTGGTAAAGTAACAAAAGCACAAAGCACTGTTGTATGTCATAGCTTAGCACATGTGATATACAATTCAAAGACACCATGCATTCCACTATTGTGTCAATATATCAACAAGCAATCTTTGTAATGTCCCACCTCCAAAGAGTATTCTTTGTGACTGGCAGTGTCGGAAAGTAGCAGGTACCTGTATTTATTAGTAACTGTTAATCTCTGCACTTGTAGTTTTAATTCTGCCTGAACATGAACAACTCTCGTCAAACCATTTTGTGTGAAATCTCGTCATGACATTTTTCTTGTGTACCGTAGATTTGAATTTCAGGATGCTTTCACATTGTAGCCATCTCATACAATTATTATCACAGCCGTGGTTCCCTTGGTACTTCAGTGATGAGATCCAACTGCGGAACTTATCCCCGTGGTTTGGGCCCAAAATACTCTCTTGAGATTTAGTTGATAAATAGTGGGTGGGGCCAAGGCTTAAAATTGAAGGGGTCAGCAGTTGCTTTGTCAAAACATAGTTTGACATAGTGGGGAGGCATCTTGAGGCTTTTTTAACGATGATATAATTTGAATTTTTATTGTTCCCTGTCCAGGGCCAGCCTGTTTGAGAGTGCGTAACAAACAGTAACACTAAATACACACTAAAAAATATAACAAAAAACCAACTCATATAAAGTCTAAGAGATATGAAATACGTTGAAGATGTTGACTCTGTAGAATATGTTTCAAAAAGTAATTTAATTAACAGAAATGTAAATATTATTCACTAACTGCACACTGGCATAATGAGGCGACCATTAATGATAATAAAAGTAAATGTATATGACAAACCACATCATTACAATTGATTTGAGCTAGCAATAAAAAATGCATGCTTTACTGCATCATGCATGAAAGTGAGAGCACTTTCGTTTTCCCTTTCAAATGGAAAGCCCATGGCGTTTCATCAAAATAAGATAAAAATGCCTCAGTTGGGTTCTGGGTAAATTATACAGATGGTGCACATTGACCATCAAGTGACCTTACCATCAGCACAATAGACAAAGGACTTCTGAAAAAGCTTATTAACCCTAACCATGCTGAACCAAACAAGGTTATGCAGGATTTCAATGGTCCCTAGGGGGTTAGGGTTAATACATAGTGGTAGCTATAATCTGTTACGGAAATTCAAGCATGCAGTGTGAATTCCTTAACAGTGTTTCATGGGTTGATACCAAGGCTTTTTAGCACATCCCAGATCAAGCACGATGTGAAGGACCTTTGGATTTAAGTTCTTTCCCTTTTCCATTTTTTCTTTCTATCTTCTCCATTTCTCGTACAGTAGCCCTCACCTCAGAAGGCCTGATGTTGGGCAACTTGTACTAAAACTGAAACCAAATCTCTTGGTTATTTTGGAAACAGAATGGAAGTGATAGTAAACCTTCCAAATCCAATACTGTCTTCAGCGTAGTACTGAGGAAACGGGTCACGTTCTTGAAATAATTAGACAGCACTGGGCCCTGACATGTGAATGGTTTTGGTTTTCTACACGGAGTTTTGTGATCGTGCATTTCATAACAGAATTAAATTAGAAATTTAAAATGTGGATTACTTGTACTGGTTGTTGAAGTACAAGGAAGTATGCCACAAATTTTCTACACAGTTATGGAGTTTGCGATTCACATACCTATAGGTCCCTTGTAAAGTTAGGGGTAGAGTTTAGGGAGGAGAAAACGGAAAAGCCAAAATGGAGTGTGCTGAACTTCTGATTAGTCAGTTATCATTCTCCCCTTTAGATGTCTGCTTTTCTTTGGTCTGAATGTCTTGATTCTATTCTTCAAGTTGTATTTGCACAAAGCGTAGAGTGTGCATTACAGTCACTGCAAGTGAAGTCGTAATTTCCTGAGGTTCATTACTTGCGTCGTCTACCGTAGTTCACTGGGCATTTGGTGCATGCAGGTTCCCTAAAGATTAGTCTACTTTTGAGATTCATTGAGATGAGTTTGCCACAATTTAGTCACTTTTCTGCATTCCTGTGAATGCCCTCATACAAACTCTGTTTTTGGCTTTTTAAGTCATTTTATTTTTTCTTGGCATTGGTAGCTCTACCCATAATGCACTGCTTGAAGGGAGGCTAGTGTTGATCACTTCATTCAGCTCTCTGACGTTTGTTTGGTTGTATCAAATCTTTCTGATTACTTTACAGAAATGGTTGAATTGCTGGTACATCGTAGCTTAAAGCAAGCATACAGTCCAAGGACTGACTTAGGATTCATTATTCGTGCAGTTTTATTGGCTTCATTTCATCAGAGTGATTGAAGTGGATCATCTTACCGAAAAGAGTGTTTGTTTGAAATTTTCACACTTTGACAATGGGGCTTCTCTTGGGGGAATAAATGTACATAATTAAGTCAGAGGTTGAAGTGAGTTTTTGCTGTCCCCATTCCTTCAACCTGTTCTTTAAGATTACCGGCAGTGAGTCCATTTTTCCAGGCCTCGAGATTCCTTCTCAGTCTGGAAGGGGAGGTTAGAGCCTGCTGACTGCTGCTTGTGTGCATGCATGGCTGCTCAAATCTATTTCAAAGCGACTACACATATCTCCTGAAGTCCCTTTTCCTCCTCAAACAGCAAATTATTGTTGTTGAATAATTCTGAGATACTTGTACTTCATGAAAAACAATGTGAACCCCTGCGCTAGGCAGGAATCGGTTAAATTGGCTTCCCTTTGCTGTTTGTGTTTTCCAGTTCTTTGCCGGCTCATAGCGACTGTGTACAAAAAAAGAAGCAGATCACAGAACAGTTGGAGTCCAAGATTGAGACGGGTCTAGACAGGTTGGTTGATAAACTCTTGCCTCTGTCGTTCATATATAAAGACTGAGCCATTTTTTTATGTGCTTTGTACCTTCTCGCTGATGTCCCTCGTTTTAAACAGTCCATACGTGTTCGCTGGATTCGCCATTTCAAGTGTTCTCTATCACATGGTCATCGTACTTCATCCTCATTTTACCACCATCACCATCAGCTCCCCGATTTTAAACTGGAGGGCCATAGCTTTTGATCCTTGAAGCACTGTACAGCTCCACTGTTTCCCTTTGATATTTGTGGCTGTCAAGGATATTTTGTCTTAAGGGCAGTTGTGTCCAAGAACCAGGAGATATTGCCAGTTTGATGGCATTGCTGCAGCCAGAACTTCTGAGCAGTCAAAGAACAGTCGACCCAAAGAGGGTTTTTATACGTACATACAGTGTCTTCCTTTGAAAGCTCTTGATAATGTTCCTCTCCACGACAGGACGTTGGCCACCATCTGTGGATGGATCAAGTATCTGTTGGACAAGGAGCAGAAGAAGACAGACTTTAAACCGGAATCGGAGGAAGGGCCCATGGAGCTGTATTCCAATGTGAGTGCACCTGTCAGGTTGGGTTTTCATCTCTAATTAATCAAGATACTCCCGTAAGTTAAAAATTGTATCTCAGTTGCCATTATGAATGCCTCAGTGTTACAATTATGAAATGTTGATGTAATGGACAGATAATTCAGCACCATTTTCATACTTGAGGACTCCCATCTCACGTAAATATGTCACCTGGTTGTGCACATTTTGATGAAAAAATAATCTGTTTTAACACATTCATTGCAGCAAAAAATGAACTGGATAGCCAGCCACAGTTTATTGCCCCATGCCAGTTTGACATATCCCGGTTTACTGCACTTCTCACGTAAACTAAGTTTGGCACACCCTTCCGATGCCATTGTCATTTCCCCCCGGTCAAGACTGACTAAAAGTACTAACCAGCCCCCTTTTTCATTCCAACGGTGCAGGCATGTGCTAAAGTTATCCCCTTCATCGAGAAGCAAGTCGAGACGATCAAGCGCTGCCTGGATGGGAAGAATATCACGGCAGTCCTGATGGAGTTTGGCATCAGATTCCACCGCGTCATCTATGACCATCTCCAGCAGTTTACCTACAACTCCTTAGGTCAGTAATACAGTGCCCATTGCTTCTGGTATTTCCACAATAATTAGTCATCAGGCAAAAGAAATACTTTCATTTCTATTTATACCTAACCCAATCTAGAAAACCATTAGAATCTGTATTTTTAAAATTGAAAAAAAAAATTGAAGTCTTATGATGTGAATTTAAGAGTCTAATTTTTCTGGACATCTTGCTGTTTTTTGTTTTAATTTGTTCAGTTTATTTTTCTAAACTTGTTCCAAACGCAAACACAAAAGTAAAATGGCCATCATCCGCCTCAAATATTTTCAGCTAAAAACTTGTAAAACCCTCCAAATTTACTGGCCTACCCACCCTTCTTTTTTGCACAGGAAACATAAACCATTTTTAACTCATGCCATAAAAGGGTTGTGCATATCTAATTTAAAGCGTGCTTACTTAACTGTGTGATAAAGACTTTTGGAAATGAAAAGTTAATGTAGAAATTGAAAGTTGATTAGGACACATTTCTGCACCCAAAGTTCAGGCCTGAACACAAAGAAATATTGTAATAGAAAGTGACTTATGGAGAAAACCACATGAGCATTTTCCAGGCACCCGTATTTCTGCCAGCATGATTCTTATGGTGGCATTGTACATCAGAAAAACACCAACCATATACATGCACTTGTTTTGTTTTTGCTTCCGGTTGATCGCAGGTGCCATGTTGGTGATCTGCGACGTGAATGAGTACCGCCGCCTGGTGAAGTCCTTCAAAGTTCCTACGGTCAACGCTCTGTTTGAGAAGCTGCACGCCCTCTGCAATCTCCTGGTGGTGGTCCCCGAGAACATCAAGTCGGTCATAACCGGGGAGCAGTTGGTAGGTGCAGGTGTTTGGAAAGATCTCTGCGCACTGCTTCTTGTCAGGGCTCTGTTGTTGATTTTTGTCAAAGTGCGAACCATGGGGCAGACACGAGTCCAATCACGGTATCAAGCAACAAGGGATGAATCGTGACAAAGGAATGCTTTTCTTTACTACACTTCATTTGGTTAGATTTTAATGTTACCTGAGACTGAATGACTTTTGTTGGACCTGAATAAATTCAATGTACAGCATTGCCTTCTAAAGTGTGTTTTCAACCTTACAACTCTTACGTGCACTGAAGAAATATGGCTGACTTTAAAGGTGCGTAAAGATCAGTTTCTGCTTTCCTCTCAAACACCTGTTTTCTGGTGTAAGCACAATGCAGTATTTTTTCTGGAATTATGGGAAAGGTGACAATTAAAGAAGACCCTGGTATCTTCTTGAAGCAGGACACATATGGAGGGGAACAGGAATCTTTATCATTTTTTTCAATGTAGTTGTACATATCTCACGCAGCTAATAAGAAAACTGGCCTTTCAGATCTTTACTAATACAAAAATCCACCAAATTGTTTTTTTTTTTTGCTATGTGTGCAAGACTGAAGAATGGAGACTTTCTTGCCTCTTGAAAATGGAAGGAATGTGTCCCTTTTTTTTTGCACGGGGAGAACATTTGAAGGTTCAGGAAAGTTCCCTGTGGAAACACAAAGTGAGTTAAACATAAGAACGACTATAGGTTGGTTTGGAACCAGACCCACGTGTGTAGCCACCCTACCTGTTGGATAATGAAAACATCATTTCACCCGATAGAGGCTCAGTTCTTCAGTGACAAACATTGGCAAGATGAAGTCAACCAACGACTGCTTAACAATTCTCTCTTTTCCTTCATCTGTTTTTGGTTTTTGTTTACAGAGTGGCTTGGAGAAGTACACCATCATGTCGTTTGTTCAGCTGAGGGCTGACTTCAAGACGGCCAAGATTGCCCAGCAACTCAGGTAGCAAGGCAGGGATAAGGTAAAAAAACCCTTGACCTCGGCCAAGTCTTTACGCCAAAGGCTTCCCAAATCCTGATGAAAATGCAGTATACTTGCCTTTCCCTTCTTTTTTGCTGTGTGTCCGAGAGAAAAAGACACTCAGGTTAAAGTTACCCACAGATTGGTTCTTGGGGACCGCACGACTTGGAAAATACCAAATAACCATAGCCCATCAGACTAGCAACTATTTCTACTTCATGTTGAGAGAAAAACACAGTATAACGAGGACTGATGAAAGCATGTCATATTCAAATTTGGTTATACATGCGTTGAGGAGCCTGAACCCTGGAATTGAAAACAAAAAACTGGATCAAAGGCATTTCTCCCACAAAAATGAGAGTCATTTGGCATCTTGTTGCTACTCTAAGATCTGGTCCTACATTCCAGTTGTCTTTCATCTTAGCTCATCTTCAGCAAAAAACCTTTAAAAGGATAGCACTTATAACACGCTTTTATTTTGCTCTTACTCAAGCCATGCGGTATTACTTACTCTAATTTTGTATATACTTCAGCGTTTGCATGCAAGTCAAGGGTAAACAATTCTAAAGATTCAGTGAGCTGCATGGTAGTTAGCCAGATGCAGTAGCTAGATCAACCCAACTAGCTTTCTCAGATGAGTGCGATAGGCAAGCTATTCTGGGACCCCCTCCTGTCTCCGTGTGGCACGTAGCGTTTCAACATTTAACCATTTAACCAGCAGGTTGGTAATGGGAGACGGAGTGAGCAAAAATATTTGCCACGTGACGTATTGCGAAAGTGACAAACTGTATTTAGCACAGATACGTTCACTGTGCACGCAAATTATTGAAAAATAAGTAAGTTAAATCTCCTTATTAGATGCAATCATATGAATACATGCTGTGATAGACTAACATAAACTGCTGAACACACCTGACAGCATGCTAGAAAGGGTCACAAGATACATGTATTATCATTTTGTGGCAAATGTTAGAGTATAAGAAGAAAGTCTATGCAGACAACACTTACGCGGAGTGCTTACATTATGCCCAAAGGAATCAAGAACCTGCTACATTGTTCTTGCCCAAGTAATGATTTGAAGTTTATCATTCAGTTGTATGTAAAATTCAGCTGTAGGAAAAGCATAGGTTTATGTAATGTTAAATGAAAGAAGGCAAAACAAAGAGGAATGTCATGAGTTAATCCTCGCCGAGGCTCATCATTGCGTTGCTTGTTAATTAATGAAATTAAGGAATAAAGTGTTCATAAAAATTGCTGGAGTTGAATGGCAATTATGCATTGACTTGTTCGGAAGGTCCATGAGATTTGAAGATGTTAGTTACAAAACGTGACAGCAGTAACACATTTGAAAAGGTCATACTTTTGATTTAGTCCACTTCAATTTATATGGTTTTAAATAATGCAAGCATACATTTTTCTCTTTCAAATTAAATGTTCAAAACTATAAGTATACTCGTGAGATCCATATTTATACCAACTGCAATACCTTCTAAAAGGAACCAGGCAGGGCAATGAATATATCTCATCTGCAATGCACTGCTTGCTTTTAATATTGGTAACCAATTAAAATTGTAGCACTGAGTTACATATATAAATGCCAGACCAAATATACACATAGGCAGTCTCAGATTTACAAACTTTTGAAGCACATTTATGGCTTGCTTTATACAGAACAAATTAGGTAGATCAATCACTGCTTTCATTTTCGAGTAACTGCAGATGTCTCTCTCTCAAAAAAAGAAGACATCTGGACAAGCAATTTAGTAAAACCATGTTTACCTGTCACATTCTTCCCCGAGGGCAGAATCACTTAATAGGGGAAGGGATCAGAGGAGCGCCTAACTCCATTTGCTCCAGACTGAGAGGAGAGTTAAAGTGGTGGTGTGCCCTTTCACTGGCGGTGATTACCACCAGGATGTAGGCCTGCTAAACAGGGGGATTACGGGTTGGGGATGAATTGTTGGACCGTGGCGTCATCGGGTAGTGCAGTCTTTTCCCATGCAGGATTGGGGTGAGACACCCACCAATAATGTTACATTCCACACCAAAGCCCCACTAAACCCCCCTCTTCCCCTCGGGGGCTTTGATAAGGGCTCTTGCCGATCCCCCAATCAATTTTTTTTTTTAACCGAGCTGTTTACATCACAAGGAGAATACTTGTTAGATGAAGCAAAGCAGAACAACAAATTCCATCAGACTTGACTGACGGAGTGCTTGAACTCTAAAAGAGTGGTATTGTTACCAATATGAAACCAGTAGCCGAGAGTTCCCTCTCTGACCTTCCGGGTACTAAGACGCTGCACCACCCCGACCACTTTCACTGAAATCCCTTGGTGGGATATCCCCTACCACTTTCACTGAAATCCCTTGGTGGGATATCACAGCCTATACCGTGAGAGCGCTTGCTGGTATGTGCTTTTTACACCAGCCTACCCAAGTCACAACCAAAAGCCAAGGACCTAAACTTGGAAGTCCCAGTGTATTTGTCAAAGTTTAAAAACAATTTCTTATCTTGTGCCTCAGATACTGTAATTTCATGTGTCAAGAAAAGTCACATGCCAAGCCTGTAAAACCACAATTGTTGTCTCTCATAGACATCACCCAAATGCTGCCTTGTGGATGATTTGCTTTCATTATTATGGGCGTATCGTACGGTAGAAGCTAGAACGTGTTAGCTCATAGAAACACTCACAGTAACTGAAGATTACACGGCAATTATTCTTGCTACAGAATGTGCCGCACCACCTGCTTTTTTTGACTACAGTGTGCCATGAAATAATAAAACAATAGTTAACTGCTGAGATGGGGGACATGCACCTTTGGCTCCCTCAATGATACAGGACAACCCATGCTGTAGACTACCACGTGTCCTCCTAGTGTGATAAAACACCATGTCCCACATCAAAGTGTTCAACAATTGCTAGACAAAGTACATGTAAGTATTCCTTGACTGTGATCAGGGAAAGATTGGATTTGACGGTGATACCTGTTGATGTCATTACATTCCTGTAATACCGTTACCATTCTGAATACAATCACAACTCGCATTTTACCATGTTATAAAGAATCTCAGTACTAAGACTGCATTGATTTCTCACTTTGGTTCGAAAACTGTCAAAATTCCCACTTATCCTTTTTCTTAATTCTGCCATCTGCTTACTCTCTGGTTATGTCCCAACCCTGTGATTTCTACACAGGTTTCAGGATTTTTTAGTTTTGAAATAGCCATTCCTTCTGTAAGCTTTCAACATCAAAGCTGAAGGAGCCTTATTTCCTTCAAAGAGGTTTCTTTACTTCAAAGAGGTTTCAGGAATGATACTTAATTCCAAAGAGGAATAATTAAATAATCTGTATCCTCAACTATTCAAACTTGACAGGTGAAGTAATTTGAATACACAAATGCTTGGAAAAAGAAATTACTGGAAGACAAATTTACAGTCAGTTGAATGAATGCAGATCAAATGAACGAGACATGGAAAACATGGACGTGTCATCTAAAACACCAAGCAGCTTCAGTCCTTTCTGTGAGCCTGCATTAGACTTGAACCAACACTTGATACATCTGAAATGTCATGCAACAATATTCCTTGGTACATATGTAGTGAACAGAGGACTGGAGAAAGGAATTCAACTGCTGCTCTTTGATATTCTAACCATGAATGATGTGTATGATTTCGTCAACCTGTGCTAAGAGCAGGGGTACCAGCCCAAACGATATCAAGAGCACGGAAATCATCATTGCTCTGTAAATGAATCTTGGCGGGTAATGCTTTGGGCCGTGCGACTTTGTTCAATGCACCACCACCATCCGTTTTCTCCATAAAGAACTCCACTTCGCAAACATAAATATTACATCGCTAGAATATGGTGACCAGTGCGAGGTCAGACACACTGTCCAGGATCATACAGTGTGCCCTTGAACTAGTTGAAGAAAGATTTTCAACACCTTTAAATATTGCTGTGTAAACACAGAAAAAAAAAAACGTTACACACATATAAAGTGCAAGACAATAACACTGCACCATTTACATACATGAAATACATTGAAAGTTAACAAGAACATGTGGCACTCTCTAAAACATATGTGAAAAAAGAGCAGTGGGCCGACAGCAATAAAAATATGAATAAATAATGAATAAATTAAAACAGACAATGCCAGCTTTAAATGCCTTTGCTACCGCATGGCACCGTGGGATTTGCCTATCCCTCACCCCATAAAAATCAGTTATGAGGACAAAAACACCAACTAATGACCCTTAGAACTGAAACAAAAATATCTGATGGGGCTGGGAAAAAGCCCAGCACAGGGCTAATCTCTGGAGGGTGAAGGCTACCAGATGGTCATGACCTTTGATGACCTCTCCTGTCATCACATGACTGATGGCACCTATTAGAGCCCTGTGAGGGGGGTAGGGGGTGTGAAGTTCGACAGTCTGTGACATGTGGAGGGAAAAATCCTGACCACAGGGTTGGAGAATATGGGAACAACTTGAACTTGAAGCTGGAGCCCAGAAAGTGTCTCCCAGTGAAGGTAACTCTTGATGGGAAGTGATGGGGGGGGGGGTTTAAGTTGTTAGAGAAGGGCTGTGAATGAACCAAAGCGGCTTACTGAGTAGTGTGAATTCAACTACTAACACAGTTGGGACACACTGCTTTTTCCTGTCGAATTTTGGCTAATTACTGAAACCGGATATTCAGTTGAGGATGACACCTCGCTTTGCCCAGTACATATGATTTCTAGAATTTTGCACAGCTCTGACGAATCAATGATCGACGTGTATGGAATGAAACATTTCAAGGTTATGATGAAGAAAGTAAAGAAAATCTTATAGTTGGCACAAAAAAGGGATATCCTGGGTTTCTCCTCCCCACAAAATGAGTTACACTGTACATGTAAATGCTCTTAAATTTCCAAATGTCCCTGTGGTAACGTTATCCTGGTGAACTTGTTTTGTCAGCAGCAAATAGATAATTTTTTAAAACCAATGAAGATTTACTGGTAAAGATGAATATTAAGTAGTAGCCTGTTTCTAAGTGAAATGACCTGATACCAGGATGAAAGACCTTGTTCATGTGAAAGTCATGTTTGAGCTTTGATGATCAACATCCAGACTTGGAGTTATGCATAAACAGATGTCTGGAGAGTGAACCCCGAGGCATCTCTGGAAAAGCTCCCAGGAGCTTGTTCCACTAAATGGGGCGCAACTCTCGCTAATCAATCACAGCCTGGCCGTGGGGGGGAAGGGGATGGGGGGCAGATGGGGGGAGGGGTTGAGCGTTGGAGTGGTGGGGGAGGAGGGGAGGTCAGACGTGGTCAAGACCAGACTTGCTGTCTTTTGGGTCGGCGACCTTGGCAAACATGGCAATGTTGATGTCCTTCAAGTCGTTGCCACCAGCCCCGCTGCCCCTGCTGGCCAAGCTGCCACTGTCATTGGGCACGGAGCTATAGAGGTCATTGTGGTGTCGCATGTGGTTGGTGTTGTTCATTGGATACTGCAAGAATAAGAAAGGAGGGGGGGGTTTAGAGTTTGTGCAGAGATGAGAATTTCAATTAAGATGCGGTGACCTGTACTGCAATTCCTGACATTTCGGCTGGGTTAAAATACTTGGGAGGCTTTGAGGGTAGCGTTGGTCGTGTCATGCCTGACTGACTGTGCTGATGCACTGCTGGGAAGTGGAATGTATTGTCCTACATTCTTTTACAGTGAATCAGACTAACAAATCTTGTACATGTTCTTGCTAGGGACTGGTATACCGTACTGACCGACAAATTCTGTCTGCTTATCAGCTCAGAGGTATTAGCATACGACTATGATGAAAAGCAGCGTGCAGTGCTACAACAGAGTCTGGACCTCTAATCGAGACCAACCCAAGCAATCCAAGCATGTAGATTATTTCACTCGGGCTTTTTAAAATCTTCTTTAACTTTAAACAGTGAAATTGCCAATTGCCTTTTTATTCATTAAAAGTTTGAAAACACTGGAATCGTTTCAAAAGGTGATATACGTGTACCTCTTCCTTTTGATCTCGTCCACGGAACTGCCCCATAGCTGTCTTCTCCGAGCGCCTGCGATGAACCTGAACCAAGTCGAAATAATTTAAGGATTACTTTATGGTCTTGACAATAACTGCTTCGGTCAAAATATTGACAAACGGAACCTTCGTTCATATGAGCAATCCAAGAAAGGTCAAACTGTCACCTCTTAACAACATCACATTAATAGTATGCACCGGTAAATGCACAATAACTTCAGGCACAAATCTGCAAAGTCATCGGAAATTATATTTTGAAACACATTCCTCATTTAGTTGTTCACTGACAATTTTGGTTACAGAGACAATCCTATTTCGACATCCATTATTTCATTGATTTATAAGCCAAAGGATTGATGCCCAGAAATACACGTTTACTGTAGTACACTGAATGCAGCTATGAATCCTTTGAGAAAAAGAAGGCATTGAGGGAAAGAGACATTGTTGGTGTTGGACACATTTCTTGGCATATTCTGAGAAAAACCTACGTAACTCATCTCAAATATTGAACAAGGCAGAATGCAAGTCCCGTTACATGACACAAATTTGGGACCACATCCATGATAGCAAAAATCCCCAAAGTGCTTCCACTGTACACTTTCAAGTAAGAGGTTGCATGTTTAAGTCCAACTCTGAGGAAGCTTGTGAAGTGTCTTAAGTCTTTGTACAGGCTCTCTCACAACCACAGAACACAGGCATAGTCGCTTAATAAGTCATACAGGTGAAGGGCAAGCCAGCATTAAACGTTAACATCTCCCCAATGACAACATTCCATCAACAATTAATCATGATCTACACATCCTAATTTAATTTGTTTTAATGCATGAAAAAAATTCCAAGTTCAAGTCCTTGCCACCAACAACAGTTTCCTTCCCTTCAGCGATTCTTTTCCAAAGGGGGCACCTGCAACTCATCAACAGATCACAATGCTGTCAAAATCTTTCCCAAATCAAGAACCTGGTAGCAGAACCATGTTTTTACACAGGAAAACAAAAAATATCTCCTCTTAAACGGGTCACCTGGGCTGTGAACTGAACTGGAAGCCCTGAGGCAAGGTTACTTGGGGCCTAACTGGGGAGAAAATGGGATCTGACACTAAGTCCTTTAAGTTTCGGTGTTGAGTTTCAAGTCCTGGAAATTCTATCTGCGGCCAGATTGGACTCTCTCTGGATATAGTGACTTTTTTGATGGGGGGGGGACAAAGTCCTTGTGACAGGTGGAAAAAACACACCCTAGCATTTTGTACTCAAAATGTTTTCTGGGTGGGAACGACAGAAAACAGAAACCAAGGGATTCTTGGGCAGAATATGTGATTGATTCTCTTGAAATTAGATCTGACAAGAGAGTATTTTGTAAAAGGTAAATGAAAAAACTAACATTAGTGGAATGGAATGTTTGCCTATGATATCAGAGAACAAGATATATATGTGCCTGTTGAAATCACTGTCTCGTCAACACCCTTACTGGAGACCATTTGATGAATGAAGATATTATTTGCTAGTGTCTGTCATAGTGTGTATTAATTCTTTTGCATACTTTTTGTGTATTTGCAACCAGGAATATTCAGCATGTGAGGGATTTCAGTGCACTGAGTTTGAGGATGTGAATGAAAACTTGATATAGGGCCCAAGTGTTAGGATTTTTTGGTGCTATTATGGGAGTAATCACAGGCATTTTGTCTTTCATCTTTTCTCAAAATATAATCCAAATAAATTCAATTAAACTGGTCTGTAAACACTTTACACATAGTGGTACGATGGGAAAATGTGAACCTTTTTTGTTTAATCTGCTGCCCTTTCTTGCCAATTGTGCTCAATGTTTGGACAGACTTAATTGTTTTGATCAAATTAAACACTACTTGGGGCATCTAAACCATGTAAAAACCAATTTGATTGTCGAAAAACAACTTTAAGCAGCTGACTATTTGAAACTAGGAAGGAGACTAAAACGAATAAAATTTCACTCACTATTATGACAACAGTTCCGATGATGACAGCTATGATTAAGAACAGGCTGACAAGGACACACACCACCACCAGTACCACATTACTGATTGCTGGGTTACTGGGATCCTTGGTTGGTGGTTCCACTTTCTCCAGTTGGACCGATGACACGTCCACAAAGAGTGAAGTTCCTTCAAAACGGAAGTAGTATGTCCCAGAGTCAAGCTGTCAAATTTAACATGATTCAAAATGTATTATCAACTTTGATGTCCATCTGGTGTTTAAGGATTCCATGGTTTGGTTTCCTTCAGTGCAAATTGAGAGCATAAAGTTCTGTGGTATTATGTTTTGTACATGTGTGGGAGAAAGGGAATGTGTGAAAGATGAATTGGGTCATTAGAAAATTTGATAGCTGTTGGAAAATGTTTTCAAGCAGGTAAGCTGTTACCAAGGAATCAATTGTTTTTAAATTGAATGGAACAATATTGGGGTTTACAAAATCCTTCCAGAAAATGTGGTCTTTGATGGATCTCAGTTCAAGAACGCACACTAGCTCTTACTACTTTTCGAGGAAAAACTTAGATTGTCCAAAAATAAAAAAGGGAAAATCTGAGAAAGTTGGACAAATACTGAGAAAAACAAGTGTCTTTCATCTCATAATACTTGTAGTATTTACCTGTCTTCTAATTATTTGGTTACTGTAAACAGCATACCGTTTAGTTTTGACTGCTGTATGTCATGTTTGTAGGCTAAGTAAACCATAGAACATAAAGGCAGCATTTCCATTGGCCATGGTACTATTCGCTAATTTTTCATGACTTGTTTAACTGTAAAATCTCACAAGGAGAGACACATTGGAAATCCACCTAGGTGTGACATTCAATTTAACCCTCGCTTCCAGAAAGGTTCGAGGTTATTGCATCACTTTCATTAATTTTCATTTGTGATATTGCTGCCACTGTCAAAATGTAAACTGCCTGGAAGGAGAAACACCTGCACAACTGACGAGGCACCTCGACTCGACAACTGATATTGATAAACCCTGCAAGAAGGATGCGGCCTATCGTTGTCTGGGTGATATTACAATTACCACAGTAAACTCTGTTCGTCTAAATTCTCAGACTTTATCAGTTTCTGCCAGAAGCACAATACAAATGCTAATGTCCGCCTAAAAATTAACTATTGTAGTATTACTGCTTTGAAGTTGAGTAGAAAAGTGAGTCAATTTTACTCCAGTTTTTGGTCCAACAGAATGAGTGGGTGATACCCCTCTATTAAAACTGACTCCAAAATATGTCCTTTGTAACTCATTCAACTGTGCTCTTTCTTAATAGTTTTAATCATGCTGGTGTATTAACACGGATCCATTTTTGTGTTGTGTAAGTCAATCAGAATGTTACTCCGATTCAAAGCAAAAACAGGTTTTACAAAACTCTTTTGAAAACAGTCAAAACCTGTGTGAATCAGTTGTGTGATATTTCTGACATTTCCCATTATGTGGATGAGACTTTTGAACATATTTTTTGACTGATGTTCTCCTACCTTGGCAAGCATTTGGGCTGCAACGTCTTCAATGTTCAGGTGTGAATCAACGACAGCCACCAGTTCAAACTCTACATGAATACTGCCGGCTGAAACCTGCAGATGACATCAACGAGTATTCGTTCACTTTTCAACCCCAAATAAGCAGGGTTAGATTGCAGCTTCAAGTCAGTGTCTTGCCATTTTGATAAATTTCCCACCAAAAAGTTATTCAAGCATGCAATGTAGTTTTACACCAATGAAGGGTCATACTGCAATTTTGGGCCTCATTTTATGCTAATTTCTGGATGTTTCTTTTGCCTTGTGTCTGGCAACTGATTAGACAGCCCATCTCTACTGTCGGGACTCTCAAGGAATGTACACACATGTACATCTTTGAGGATTACTGAAATTTACTTGGAAATGCGTTTGAGATGTACAGTTTCCAAACATGGTTTTTCTTGAAAATAGAGGCCCATTAATCAATTTTTAGGGGATTTTAAAAGAGTTCACATTATAGACCTAGTAAATATTCTTTCCATCATTAGAAAACTTCAAATTTTAAAACCTTTGTATCTTTTTTGACCAAATGCACTGGAAGGAAAAAGTACATACCATAAGGTTTGCGATCATGCTTTCTTGAATAGAAAACACTCTTGCCAAGTCAGTTTTCAATGAACTGAAAAATTAAAACAACCAGAAAAGTATGTTAATCTTATCACCCTATTCCTCTCAGTGATATGTTGCTCAGCAACCAAACCTTATAGCCTCAACATTTCAACACAGTTGATGATAATTTTGACCAGTGCAAAGTGCTTAGTCCACTGTAACACATTTTACGGTATTCTGCGGTCTCTTAATGAAAGACAAAGATGAACTTTTTAACTTTATTTTTCTGTATCTTCGAGCCCTTTCATTTATTTACCTTTTAAATTTGTCCTCCTGCCCTTGGACAATGGTACTGAAATCGCCGATAAAGTCAAACATGACACTAAAGGATCTGAATGAAATGAGAACAAAAACTTAAAATATAATTGCAATTATATAATGTAACTGCATTCACTTTTTATTGTGGAACTTTTTTAGAAGAACATTTTTAACTTTAAATTTGGGGGGGGGGTGTTTTCTATGCAATCTAAATAAGGCCACACATATATCGTTTCCCATGTCTATCAATTCTTAATGCATATTCCTTTGGTAATTTTGTCGCTGTATATGATAGTGGCCCACTACACACAGTGAGACTGAAAGGTGGTCGCGTTTCTTTTTTCCCTTCAAAGCAAACACCACTAACAAGCTGTGAAAAATCAGACACCTGATTTTTCTTACATGTGTAACCATTTCACAGTTACACAGATTTCATAACCCAGTCTGTGGAATTTTACCACATAAACTTTCCAAACTGGAAATGGCACTAACCGTATTTGCTCTTTGCTTTCAATGCACTTACCCACAAAATTTCTTTGTGCATAGCCATTCACCTCCACGGCAGTGACTGAACAAAAATGACAAGAATACCATGTGAAATGACATAGTTGTCTCTGCTGTCTCCCCCCAAAATTTAATGCACTAACCCTGTTTTTTCTGATACAACATACCTTTCATCAGACTCGTCTAGTTCTTACTATGAATCAATAATTTGAACAATTTTTTTTCTCTCCAAATTTAGTGAATAAGATCAGGTATTTCACTAATTCCCTAAAAGTCATCATTGTCAATTTATTTCTCTGCTGTAGTTTGCAGGTGAATTACTTCACTGCTACAAACATGTAAAAGCTACAGGCTTTTCCAAAAGAAAAGAAAACACAATAGGTGACATACAAATAACATTTGTGCTGGTCCTTGTGTAATGTATTGTAACATGGTAGGCTACCTTAAGTGTTACAATAGACTGTAATGAGTAACTACAGGCAACAATCTGTACAGGTGCAAAGCAATTCTTTGGCAACAACCACTCGTACATGCACATGTACATGTATTTCAACAAATGCAATGATTTTCTAAGTGAGATCGAAATCTGATTAATCTTGTGCTATTTATTATTGGACACAAACATACAACCATACAGTACCACAGATGCTGACAAATTTGCTTTCATGTTAAAAAAAAATGTGTTTGGATCTCACCATTGGTTGCATCGGTCATTTCTAACTTCACCATCATAGTATGTGTCACCATCATGGGAGCATGCAACTGCACATTCAGAGAGACGGGGTTCAAGGAAAGTTGCAGCTTAAGTCTAAATTCTTGGTAACATTAATATTACGCAAACATAATTGTTGCCTGAAATAAGGGTAATGATATTTTCCTGTGTCTGATTTAGCTGGTCTCATCACAAAGTTGTGCAGACTAAAGAAAACTACTGAAATTTGGATGTGTCATTATATCATGCGCATTATTATTCCCGTCCGGTTCATTTAATGCCGAGTATATTGATGCTGATCATAGATTGTTTAATTTTACACGGTCCTTTACCATCTACGTGTTGGTGAAGATGCATCATCCTACATGCATTTATTAGGAACTATGTACACAAGTCTGGCAGTTAGAATGACTGGGAAACTTTGTTAAGAGCAATGAGACTTTAGATTAAACAGCTGTTAAACATTCTTCAGGAAAGGAAACAGTGCATGTATTGTAGAAAGCCCTCAACAGTAAGCTTCTACAGAAATTTCAGATTTCATCTCCAAGCAAACTGCTAAGCAAAAAACTTTAAAACTATATTAAACCTTTTCAAGAAGTTGGCACTTTCTTTTTTAGTCTCCTTTCCTTCTTTGTGGCTCTGTATTGACATGTATTTTCAAAAGCTAAGTTCCAAATTTTGAGTTAAGTTTTCTTTTCAAAGTGAGCTACCATTAAGTTTGACTTGTCAATTCATACTGTTAACCACGAAGGTTGTATGCTTTTACGCACCATGTAGCACCTGATCACATAATCTGGCCGTATACCCGGCATGGCAGTGGCACACATAGCCATTGGGGTCTTCGTCGGACAGAACGCAGTGGCCATTCTTGCATGGATTAGGGCTACAGCTTTCTGAATAAACAAGGCAAGGCATGGCAAAGGGATTAGAGGCAGCGTCTGCATGACTTTACAGTCTCGCAAGAAATGTCTGGCTTTATTCATGGCCGACTTGGGTTCGGGAAGTATGCAGACTTTTTTTTTCTAACTTCAGAGATGTTGCTGTAAATGAGCTGTTGAGTCTTCTCCCAGAGCTACACTACAGAATAGTTTGCCCCTCACACCAAAGGTTACTGTCATGTGTGAACTTTATGCTTACTAAATCACCTGCAATACACCTGGTAAAGACTGGTTTCAGAAGGTCTCTGGGCTGATCGATTATTATTTGTAGGTAATTGGAAGTGCTTGGATGCTATCATGCAGGCATGACTATGCTGTTATTTTACTGTGCTCTCAATATACAAAAAACATGAGGGGGAAAGTCAAGGATAATGTTTCTGTGAAGCATTCCAACTGAAAGTCCCAATGATGCATGTGGACATGCCTGGCAGGTTGATTATTGGAATCTAGACACAACAAAAATGATAGCAATAACACGCCTATCTGGTCGGGGAAAATAAAACGCCATATTTTTCCTTCTTCCACCAGCATACCAGACAATGAAATTACACAGAAATGGCAAGAATTCGGAAGATGTACATGTACTGTGCTAAAAAAATTCCCAGCTCTACGGTGCAAATCTTTCTCTAATAAGCATAAATTAATGACATGTTTTTGTTTCACAATCTAACAAATTTAGCAGTTTTTATCTACAGCAAGCAAAACACTCCAATGCCTATGAATTCCGCCTTTTTTATCAATTCTTCAAGAATAATATGGAACAAACAGCAGAAGAGCCACAAGATAGTTTTGTTTGTCTCTTAAATCTTGCTAAATCATGGCTGGAGATACTCCTAGATGTGAGAAGCTATAAAATTGATTATAATGTACAATTGTGTATGTTATTGCAACTGATTTTGTGTCTGGTTTGTTCATCAAAAATCTGCCGGTCAGTACGACCAAATATTTGGATCTTCGATCAAATTGAAGGTCAAATATTCGAATAGTGAATTACTTGAATTGACTCAGCTCTACCACAAGAACTATGTATGTATTCAGTGCAAGACAAACTGATGAAATCTGTCTGCAATTTGCTGATCATAACCCCAGAAGCAAATGTGCTTGTCATCACCTGTGCATGACGAAATTATTACAAACTACTCAGTATCAGAATTTCTCAACATGTTTTGCTGCAAGAAGATTTTTTTACCAGAGATAAGCAGAGAAAGAAATTCTTAGAAGGGAACAACTACATGTACTGGAAGAAAGGAGCAAGAAAAGTGAACTGAAAGTCTAGCACAAGGTAGATACGGGAACCAGACGTCTTTTTAAAAGCCAACTATTCGCTGCAGTCTCAGAGAAATAGCATGGAGCATGGATCACTCATTAAGATCTCCACTGAGAAAATACCTATCAGATTGGATTTAATATTCAGCTAGCTCAACATCCGTTCCATTGTTTTGGTTATTTGCTGAATGCGTTCACACTACACAGATATTCCATGCTCTTTTTTTAAACCTCTTTCTTGGTGGTGTGGAGTGAGAGATCATGCACAGATAGAACTATTATCTTATGTCTCAAACTATTTGGAGTGAAAATGCTCTCAATTTGAAGCGATTAAAAGTACTTGAAAAAGAGCCATGCACAAATCTGAGTTCTAATGGGTACCAGTCCAAGGGTACTCTTTACACAATGAAGGAAATCAATCACTGAAGGAGAATTGATGAGCAGGACATAAGAAAACCTACCTGTAACCTGACAGGTTGGTCCAGTGAAGCCAACGGGGCAGATGCAGACTTGCTGTTGATTCTGAACCACACAGGTGCCATTGTTGCTGCACACCTTGGTTGTACACATCACATCTAGCAAGGAGCAGAAGGAGAGAATACTTGAGTTCCAATGGGTACCAGTCCAAGGTTGCTCTTTGCACATTAAATATCTTAATGAAGGAAATCAATCACTGAAGGGAAACAGTTTAGCAGGACAAGAAAACCTACCTGTAACCTGACAGGTTGTTCCAGTGAAGCCAACGGGGCAGATGCAGACTTGCTGTTGATTCTGAACCACACAGGTGCCATTGTTGTTGCACACATTGGTTGGACATGTCACATCTGGCAAGGAGCAAAAGGAGAGATACTTTAAAATAACACTGTGAATATGTAAATGTGAGTGCTTCCTAGAATATCAATTCAAGTTATACAGTTGTACTATTCCATATATACATGTAATATACATTTATACAGTTGCAATATTGATTATGACTGTTGTGCCCTCGATCAACTCACTTGCTGCAATAACTTCCTTCCCACTCACATTTTAATGAATGTTGAATCATCAGCTGACAGAGATGTTTCAGAATGGACTAGGTCCATATTGAAAAATCAAAATTTCTAATTGATTGAATATATCCCAATATTTCACAATATTTGAATAATGTCAATTAGAGCTCAATGTAGCAATAGTTTAATGATCAATACATCAATTTTAAGTGTTGACTTTGTACATATATTTCATTTGATTTAAAGTTGATATTCTTATTTTTGAAATGATTTAACATTTTAATTGACTGAATGCCTACATTCTGAGCTACTGCATATCATTTATCATTTGTGTTCATCAAACATTCAGACAGTTTTGCACAGTCCCAGTTTAAGGAGTTGATATAATAAAATGTAGCTTGAATGAACTGAACGATGAAAGACTTTTCACATAACTGAACAAAAATACAAGACAGACCACACTATGTGCAGTTCATGTGCATCTCATGTACCTTGTTCACAGTTTTGGCCAGCGTAACCCGTGAGGCAGACACAACTGTAATTCCCTGGCAGGTTTTGGCACGTGCCGCCATTACGGCAGGGATTGCTGGTGCACTCGTCCACGTCAATGTTGCAGGTGCTGCCCCGCCACTGCGCTGGGCACATGCAGGTGAACTGCTGCAGGCCGGTGCTGACGCACTCGCCCCGCACGCAGGGGTTACTGATGCATGCTGTCTGACCTGGGAAGGAAACATTTCATTGGACTTGTTGAAAATGGGTCGAGAAGAGGTTAGTTGTTCTCCTTATAACCCTCTAGACGCAGCTCTGACACAGATGAAGTGCTTAAAATAATTGGGAACTTCCTCCATACATAGGAAATATATACAGATTTTGCCCTTAATCTAGTGCTGTGATTTATAGGCCCAAGCATGCAAATGTCCTCATTTGTCCTCAAGAAAATTAAAGTTAACAGGGATCATAAGTTTTCCTGGTTATATCTTCTCTTCAACAATTCAACATAGGAAATCCTTCATTAAAGAACTGGTTCCTCTTCAATTTTTCATGTACATTTCAGTTTTACTCTTTATCCACCGTTCATAGATTACGTAATGCAGGACTCAAAGACTGCCCAGGATTTTATATACAGACTGATATGAGAAGTTAAAAAAATGGAACAAACAAGCAATTGTAGTCCTACGAAAGTCTGGATTGCCCAAATTTCATTGGTTTAATTTCAGTCCATTTCATGGCTGGGCACAAGTTGTCCACTAAATTTCAAACCTGCACAGAAAGCTTTTATTTTCCACCCTAAAAACTGGAGTTTGATTCAAACTGAACAAACCATACAAGTTCAAGTTAGTCTTTTACCGCACTCAGAGAGAATCCTTGTCCTCAAATCCCACAATCCTAAACACTTTTCTTGGCAAAAGAGCCCAAGGTATCTGTACATGTACCTTGTTGAGAGGAATGTGTTTCACATCTGAGACCGATGTATTCCTCAGGACATCTGCAGATGAAAGCATTAGGAAACGCAGTGCAGGACCCTCCGTTCTCGCATGGATGACTGGCACATGTGTTCGTTGGGCTTGCAGTAGGGGTAATTTGACCTGGACAAGACAGGCAGAAATATGCTACTTCAAAAATGTTTGAAATATTTGATACTTTTTCGGTTTGTGTCTCCTTAATCAGCTGCACCTAAAAGAACTTTTATTAAAAATCTAATCTGAAAAATTTGTAGTTAAATTTCAGTTTATAATCCAACAAGCAAAACAGTAAAATGCTTCCGATTTTATATAAATTGTGTTAAATTAAAAGTGAGCTTAGTTTACCTGTTGTCACGATTATCAGGCAAGACAGCAGGCAAAACTCAATCATACTATTCCTCCGCAGTCTCCCTTCCATGATTTCGAATTTCTGAAAAAAGAAATTGAGCCCCAACATCAGCACAGAGGACTAACACCCAGGCTGCCGTCTAACAAGTTCAACAATAATTCAACCTAGTTGTGTGTTTTCCAACATATCACGTCATCACTTAATGCATGAATCACCGCTAAGAATCGTATAGTCAAAACATCACCACTACCCTCTTTGGAATTTCCAGTGAGTATTGTTCAAATTTGTTCAATAGTTCATCGAACGGGTCACCCTTTTTGTGGCGAGATACGGTACATCACAAAGCACCCACCAAGCCAACCCACGCACAATGTTATTGCCACACTTTCAGGAAATGCCAGAAAAATAATTATTCCAACTGGCCGATGTTAGTTTTACTTGTCCTGCGGATAGGTTTGTCCCTGTTACAGGTGTTTGCAATGTAAAAGTGGAAGCTTTAAATGAATTGTATATACTTTGCAAGCCCAAAACTGGACACCACATTAATTTTCATTTACGAGTTACAAACTTTAAGTTTAATGACCATCAAGTAATGTATAAAAAAGTTGCAACACGCTTAACTTTACCATACAGACATTTTAAGGGAAAGAAATTAGATGCACTGTGATAGCTCCTTACAAACAACTATTAGGAATACTTTTCGATATCAGTTCACGATCAACGAAACATTTGAGTTGGTAAAGCAAAATCACGTTTGTTTTCAGACAGGCCCTTCACAAGAGGTCCTTGGTCTAATGATAAGGGGGGAAACTGGCCTAAAAATCAAGCAAATTTAGAGAAAAAACACACTCCTTGGGCAACCAAGAACTATTAAGTCACTCGATTTTTGCTGCGGGCACTTTTGGCACTCTTCCGGCCGCACCGCGGCTCGCGTTGAAACACGACTTGTGACAATGACCGATCGAGAGAGTTGGCGAGCGGGGTTTTCCGGGGATTCCACCGGGGGAGGGCCCGCAGACTCCGACCGCCCAATCCCGGCTATTGTAGCTCCTGTGGCTTCTCCCAACTCATTTCACGAGCACTTAAATCCGTCCGTCAGCGACTGCGATACATTCCCTTGGCGCGCATGTTTCAGCACTTGGACAAATTTTTATTACCTGTCTTTACAGGTTTTCGTCGTAAATAACCTCGGTTTGTTTCCAGCTCCAATGGATTCGCTGCGTATGTCCACACAGTGAGTTACATGTCTGTCACCACTTTGGTGCGGTAATATAATGCACATGACGTGCTGCCTGTAGTTGGACATAGTAGTTTAACTTTTTTATTCACGCTAACTTAAAATCTTCATTCATAGCTTTGTGGAAATAGACTGCATTTTGTTGAAATTCTAGAAGTACAAGTACATGTATGAAATTTAGTACACTTCGAGGTTGTACGTTTTAAGTAAATACGCGCGACGGAAACCCCAACCAACATCTGTATTTTATCTTTCAAATCCGGAAAACACTAAATTCTTTGCATGCATGGGATGGTAAACTAAAACTCCCCGTGAATTCAAATACAAGTGAAAAAATTCAAACACAACAAATGCAATCAAAATATATACGAACCAACGAATACCTTTCACCTGATCGGAAACCATGAGCGCGTTTGGATATTCTGTTCTAAATATATCAGACCATATTAGGCAGCCTCCCCATTCCAGCGTGAATTTGTGTCGTGCCCGTGATAATCCGGAAGGCCTACCTGCCAAAACCATTAGCATACCTTCTTATTTTGAGGACTAAATACATCGCCATCACGTTGGTCCGCGGTGAAGGATGTTATCAGAATCAGGCTTACATGCAGGCCTACTCTTGGTATTTGGTATTTGTGAATGTATACCATCATTTAGAAATAGCTGGTAGTGGTAAACTACTTAGGCGCGTCTACGATAGATGGATATAAAGGACGTCTATTCTCCCTATGATTTGACAAACTTATACTCGGGCTCAGTGCTCATTGCTATCGGAGGAAATAGGGGGATGGGGGTGCTGAAAGGGGGGGGGGATGACTTGGCCGGCCATGAAATTTGAAAAGTGGGGAAGGGGTTGACTTATGTATTACATTCGTGCAGAATCTTATTAATTTGCCTTTTCTGGGTGATGGTAAAAGCAGTTTAGTGGTGGAGAAATCCGAAAAAGTCTTCACAATTTTATTTTCTCAATGTTTCGCTCACCGCAAAAAGTGTGTGTGTGGGGGGGGGGTGATTCAATAGCCCCCTCAAAAAGTGGGGGAAGGATATAGGCGTACATGTATACATGTACCCCCACCTTCCCCAGGATTTATGCTCATTTAGTCATGAACAGAATAGGACGCCCATGCCAAGGTACATGCCTGTACATGTACGTTGGGAAGTCCCTGGCACCCTAGATGACTACGGCGAGGGCAAAGGAAGTGCGGCTCGGTAGTTTGGCCGATAATTACTGTTTTATACAATGAAGGGACGAAGGCAATATTTACTCAGGGGAGCTGCCAGGATATCGTTTGTTACACGTCATTATTTCCCGGCACAGAAAGTGAACACGGTAGCCAAACATGCCAGACGGCTGAAGGTCCCTTCATCGGAAATTAAGGGCAATCATAAATTGGTTCTCAGCCCCATAAAAACTGGGGTGAGGAGACCGTGCAGCTATTGAAAATGTCATGAAGTGATTTCATCTGGTTAAAATTCTCACATGATAATGCTGGGCACTACGCTGTCCCGAAGCCTGCGTAATTTGCCGTGTAATCAATGGCGCAACAGCCCCAAATAGTTTTGTAACAATGCCGAGTTTTTGCGATGAAACATTACAGTTGAAGGTGTCAGGAGTGAGTTATTCGTTGGGAACGATTTTGTTTCAGAGGCAGAAAATAACATTCATTCCCCTCACCCATCAGTGACATTTCCTGTTGCAAAATATTCGCTGCTTTTGTCGTGTTGTAAATTGATACTGTTGTCAGATCTGTCCTTGTAATAAGTTGGCTGCAGTGCCAGGGAGATATTGGCAAGGAGAATCTGAAAATAGCTAACCGTAATTGAAAACATAATGAAGATTCTCGCTGTGCGTAAGGTAATCCGCCACCATTTCCTGGTCTGACCGTGTCCTTGCGTGAACTCTTCAGTGGCATGCGGTTAAACGTAGTAGAAAGATCTACATCCACATGGAATTTTCAAGGTCCACGGACCATGGACCCCGGTATTGCCCATTTGCACCGCAGTGAAGTTCAAATCCATTTTAACTTTTTCTTTGCTTTCTGGGGTCGGTAACAGGACAAGAGCCAGAAGTGGAATGTCACCTGCATGTTTTCTGGAACACGAGCCATTCACCGAGGGAAAATGTCAGATATAAATGATGTGTGTAAATGGTTAATTATAAACCTGTTTTTTCCTCCATGGTTCATGCATGCCATGTATGCTGTACCATCGTACAACACACGCATAACATCAGTTGAGGCCGAGTGTTTCCTTACATATGCAGAAACACAAAAAAGTCAAAATGGAAACATCGGCTCACTTTGTCAATGTGATACGCTGGGGATTTGCATAAAACAAATGGTAATGACTTGACCTGCAAATGACAACCGAAACCTTCTTCCTAAGTGGGCCGCACAGTTCACGAGAATTAAGCCACGAAGAACGCCACAAAAATACGAGGGCGGATCGGAAACTGAATTTTCGTTGTGGCCAAGCTTGTTTTTTATTTTAGGGGACTAAAATATGTGAAATATTTTAACATAGGCCTAACCATTTGAGGCTACATTTTTCGGTCTTTCTAAACACCTTTGGAAGAGGGGTAATGAAACAGAACCCCCCCCGAAAAATTGGCTTTCTTTTTATTGTTTTAAATGGCATATTTGGGGTGGGGTATGTCCCCCGTTGCCGCCCCCCCCGCATGCGAACTTGCAAAAATAGAGAATTCCAAATCCCTATCGTGTTGCACTTTGAAAGAATTAACTATCTCTCTCTAAATATTCTTAACGAAACGCTTAAACCCAGTTGGGTATTAAAGGCGCAGGCTTACACGCCATGTTGTTGTCCAACGGCATGCTTGATATCTAATTATATATTTTTATGAACATCTCTTCATGTAGGAAAACAAATATATAGTTGAAAGTAAAGAAAAAAATGCAGCAGCTACCTCTCATCAGAAAATAAAAGCATGAGCCCAGTGCGTTGATCGAAGATTGATGTCTTCATTACATGCATCTTAATTAAGCAAACGGAATGCACGACCACAGATTACCACGACAAGCCCGAATGACGGGATAATGAGATACATGATGCTGCTGTAAATTAGACTGGTATTTGTACCTGTACAAGCACTGCTCACCTGTCGTAAACCCACAGTGGTTGTCTCTGTTTCTCTGCTATCCTCTTCCAATGATGCAGATTTTTGCCCCACACGCTGAGTTCCCTAGTGCAGATCCTCTGATTAGTGGGATCGGGTATCCTGCAGGATGGCATAAATATATATTCCACAGTTTCCTGACGCATTAGCCGCAGTGGATGGTCGTATAAATATCAAGAGTGAAGACCGTGCACGTACTCGATGGAGGAGGAAAAGTTCAAGCGATTCGGCAGACAAGCCTCCTCCGCTATTTATGTCCCATCGCGTGGTACTCGGGAAATTAAGCTAGGAAGGATTTCGGGCAATCATTGACTGGGAGCTCGCCGTTGAACTTGTACTTTGGCCAGCCGCATGCAATAGCAGTTTAGTCATTAGGTAAACAGGGGACTGCAGGAACACGAGTAGGCCTGGAATGAGTAGGCCATCGCAATATCTGAACTTTCGTCAATACAAAAACCACTGACCCGAATGCAATACACGTACGCCGCACTGATCGCCCATGGGATTACACTACCAGTGTTGGCTTTTCGGATACACTACTAGTCTCCCATCAGCCGCGCGTGAGTCATAGCCAACAATGGGTGTATTTTCCTCAATGACTGAACACAGAAAGTGAAAAAGCGGCTCTCTTTGTGATGTAAATCAGACTGGTTTTTATCTGTGACGTCAGGTCTGCGGCTGGTGGGCGTGGTCACTGTTATCGGCGAACGACAAGCAAAATTACTTTCAATTTATAAACTATTTTGTTGCCATTCCATTTTGCTCTCGCTAATTGTCATGTTTTGTTACTGAGGTTTCTTTGCAGTGGTCGGTTCAATGTGTTTAAGCTATTGTTTGGCTTATTGCAATAACGTGTGACTTGATTTGATGCATTTTTAAAAATTCCCTTTGCCTTCCAACCACAACAAACATGAAACAGAGAAAAGACTCAAAAACATTTCAGGGTAGATGGCAAAATCATGCCATTTAATAAATAAACAATGAATTGCATGAAATATCCTACAGTTTCCATATGAAACACCTTTCAATAACCTCCAATATTACATTATTCACAAACAATTACATCTGACAAAGACTACCCATTCCCAAGCACACTTGGTCACATAGGAATTTATCAAAACTACAAAAGTTCTCCCATGGCCAAACAAAATAAGCATTCACCAGACTTAGATGGAAAAACCAAGAGTTTCTAATACAACATCCTAGGAAAATTCTCATTGCAACCATTCAATACCAACGTACATTTGTACAACTAAACTCATCACATTAAAACAAATTTCTACATGTTTGATGTTTCCAATCTCAAGAATGATTGATGACTTGCATATGAGAGTATTGAACAGATAAGCTACGAATCTTCTTTCAAAATTTGTTGCTTTACGTCTTAACTGCTTTCGTAAGCTTTCAATACTGATGCAAAAATCCGAGTTGCGGATGGATAAAGAATACATGGAAATGGTGGGACTTGCATCCTGATTCTTTTTGGTGGCTATCAACACCAGTTAATTGGTCCAACCAGTAGAGCTAGCAAATTGTGAACTTGGCCAATAACAGTGAGCTGTCATGCATACAACCACTTTACACATGCAAGAAAAGCTGCATAACAGGTGTCACATAGTTTTGGATGATTCTCTGTGGTGCTAATTGTGGTGTGGTCTTGCGATAACACCCAGGGTGTTAAATTAACACCACAATTTTTTTTGCAGTGTTCCTTGTTTTAAATATTTTGTGCTACAGTCATGCAAGTTTTGGCTTGGAATACCCCACTGTGTCCCCCCCATGCATCATTATTGTATTGTTCACACTGAAACTGGTTACTAAAGAAAGGACACGCGGACGTCTTACATTGTCACCAGTTGTCACAGTTGCAAAGTGTGACATGTAAAATATATATTGCAGCATTTCACAGTGTTTTCATACGTGGACTACACATTACACAGACAATGTTAAAAAGCAGAGAAAGAGGAAACCCACAGGAGTGTACAATCATTGCAAATAAGTATTAGTGCAATGCAATGGACCGCCAAAACAAAAGAAAAGGATTTGCCTTTCACATTGGAGGATAAACCTAAATGAAAAGTTTCGATAATTACAAACCTAAATTATTTTTCTACACTTAGTTTTGTTTGAATAACTAAACAACAACAAAAAGTTGTTTCCAGCTCACTACAGTTTCTGAGCAGTTTTAGGCATGAGTAAGTGACTGGAACCCTTAACCTTATGCTGGTACGTGTATATCGGTTGACCCTTCTGACACACTCAGTCCTTTACCTATTAGACCATCAAACACTGCTGGCAAGTTGGGGGTTAACAATATTATTCAAACTGTCCCACATTCCATTTTCTTTTCAGATTCAATCATGGTGACTAATCAACAAAATCAAAATCAACAGTAATATTTTATCAAAAAGATGCTTTCTGAAACAATTGCAACCAATTTTAAATTCCCTTCCCCATTGCAAATTGTGGCAATAATCTGAAATCTAATTTTTGTTGCTGCAAGGTTTTCCTGAATCACCTGTGATTTTCTCAGTGACTCCACAGTTGCCGATATGGAGGCATATTGATTGATAGCTTCCAACATTACCAAATATTAAAGCAATTCAAAAAGATAACATAGCACAAATTGCGGGGAAGTTACAAATTGAGAATGGACAAAAAGATTGTGTGGGGACGTCTTTGTTAAACTGGAAACCCCGCTACTCAGGAATGCTACATATGAAAAAGTAATTAATCTTGAAAAGACAGAAATCACAGTCCAAACTTCAGTGGCATTTTTTTTGGGGGGGGGCAAGATTGACAAATGAATGGTGTTAACTATGATGTTTAAAAAACAAGGATTGAGGAAGAAAATTTTACTTAAATTGACACACCAATCTGTATCTGGAACACTTCACAGGGTAAAGAAAAAACAAAATGCAGGCTACATGTACATACAAGTAAAACTAGGGACGGTTTTCTGTTCTGTTGAGCTGATGACACAGTCCTGACTGACAAGTACACACATTGAAGCTGGTCTGTTACGACAGTTTAAGGTTCCATTTTTATGCTCACTAGGTAAAAAAAGTGCCAGCTTTATCTACAACACGAGGCTCTACTTCAGCATTTGTTGAAAGTACTGCGTTTGAAGGGCATTAAGTAGAAATTAAAAAACAGACAGGTAGTACAAAACAAGTGGCAATTACAAATAACAGGACATTGCATAACTTCAGAAGGAAGGAAAGTAACATCTACTGCAGAGACACAAATTTTTTTAAGCTGAATTTTTTCCGGAAACTTAACATGAAACAGCCAATGGCTATATAATATGCACTATTTCATCCCCTTTTAAAACCACTTTTTATTGATTGATTTATTTTTATGCAGGTAATAATGGACAATTGCGTGAATACATGATACTTTTTTCCCCATCACAAGTGGAACATGATTGTTTTGATGTGGTTTTTTTGAACAAATTTGGTCAGAGCTGTATACCCTTTGTTCACAGCCAAACTCTGCTTATGTGTGAGATCGGAGGGTGTGACACACGGTCTGGAATAGGCCAAGAAGGGACAATGCACTTTCTCTCCAGGACTTAGAACATTGCTGCCATCAACGTTAAGCACTGCGCGCGACAGTGCTGCAGTCGGGTCCCTCAAAAGCCATCCAGTCTAAAGTCAAGTCACAGGCCATTCTAATGAACGGTGACCAAAGTAGTCCTTTGTCACTGGTCACCCTGTTACCTGTCACTGGCCTTATAAAGGGACTTAATGACTGACCCTATACTCTGTAACACTGACTCATGAGATGGCCATGAAGCAATTTAATTACTTTTCAAGTGATCGTTGTCCAATCCTCTAAATAAATCTTTGGCAAGTGGTCTTGACTTATATTTCCAAAAAATTCTTCTTCTTCAGCTTCAAGCAATTTGATTTTATCAAATGATTTGGGGCAAACTATCAAATAGCTATGTACGTCTCGCACATCCATGAGATATATTGATGAAAATGGCACAGAATTACCATCCGGCCATTCCAGATCTTCAAACCAAGTACATTTTATTTTGGACATTTTTAAGCTCAAAGCATGCAATATGCATTAGGGGCAGGCAGAATCTATCTTGCCAATCCGAACGAACTCAAGCTAGCAACAGTACTGACAAGATCTAACCACTTGTTTTTTTTTTGGTTAAATTTCCAACTGCTAATTGGTGAATCTGACATCGAACTCAAGAAATGGCACTTTGACTAAGTTATAAATGTTAAGGTGATGTTCCACTCAAACTTCTCAAAACCACCAATGTGACCACTGCACACTGCCTCACACACACACACACACACATAGGAAAACAAATCTAGAAATCCAATCAGAATGCTTTTGGGGATCAGGATGTCTGAATTCTCACATTTTCATTTCCACGCAACAATTCAAACTGTAGCCTACACTACTGTTTTTTTTTTTCATCGAAGAGGGCAGCATTCATCAATCATCATCAACGGACACAGCACCGAACATCAAGTTTTCATCCCAGACAACGCAAGCTACAACCAGGAAATAAATATACTACACTATGGAGCCAGCTGGTTAACAATACTGGAATCACACTTACCCTGATGTACCCACAAATTGTTAATGCCACAAACAAGTGTTTACATCCTTGAGGGCAGCAAAATCGAGGAACACTGTGTGACTGGTTTTTTTTTTGCCATTTACTGAATTGTACAGAAGTCATTAAGACTTCAGTTTTTAATTCCAACCCTCTTGTCAATACAAAAGGACTATCTATGCCTCCTGCAGTGTATAATTTGTACATGGAGACCACAGTTAGAGTAAACAGGAGTTGTTTAAAGTGAGGACTTTTTGGTCCTAAAGTTGTGTAACAGAGAGAGGAGTTGTAAAATTATTTGCTTTCCACTAATGATCATTTCTTCCCCCTTTTGTCAGGTTTTATATGGCTATCTTTGTAATTCAAACAGTATTGGGAGCAGTAATATTTTCTGCAATTCTGTGGCAAGCAGATTAAGGTCTTGAATCATTCTGTTGAAGGTAAAGCTTTACGTTAGACTGTGAAAAATGTCTGTATTTTGCAAAACTCAATTTAGACAGTTCTTCAGAATTGGCTTCCATGCTCTGGTCAATGTCTGGATCACATCTGACCCATCTGTCAGCCCATGGGAGACAATCCTACCCCATCATTGGATGTTTGCTTTCTACCCCCCCCCCAACAAATAGTTCCCTCCCTATACCTACAATCAAGTTACTGGCCCACAATGGTAAGAACAAGTCACCAGTAACATTGCCATCTTACTTGGCGGCCAGTATTTTCTGAGTGTATAGAATACTTTCCTCTTCACCTGTATGTGCTATGTAATTCTGAAGAATGGTCAAAAGAGGGCGCTGCATATAACTACAAGAGAGGTTTTTCTCCATGTTTGCCCTGTCAAGATGTAATCTTTTGAAGTGTGCAATAACCGGATGACCCTGATTTATTTCAAAACTGAACTTTTATATCTGTGAGGGGGACAAACCAATTTTTTTTAAGAGGGCTTTAATGTTCTTGGCAAAGTACACGTACATGTAAGGAGGCAAATGCCTGAGGCAATGCATAAAGGAATTGAAAAATCACACAGAATAGAACTTTTTACATTTTTGCTGAAAAATCCTCACCATCAGTCTGAAAAACCAAGGAAGATATGGAAATAAATGTAATCCCAACAGAGTCCCTACAACGAGCATCTCAAACCAACTACTTTCAAATCTTCACTGGCTATTAAGCTCAATTGGTGTCAAAAACGACACCAGATGTGATGATGTGAGACAAATATAATTGCCCCTTTGCCTTATACGCTGGCCAGGCTGCACAATAAATATTGGGAGAAAAAATTGATGGGCAGGCCATACGATCCCAGCTTAGTTTGCTGACCTCGTCATCCCAAGGGACGCTATCGATCAAACACTACTCTCCATGAAGACGGATGTATGTGAGTGCACACACAGGGCTGCTTCCAACCAATGAGTCCTCACTGAGGACAGTCGCTGAGTTGCTGAGCATCTCGGCAACCCTCAAGAAGTAAAAAAAAAACCAAGCGCAGAGTTTTCCCACAAATGCCAAATTTCGGCATTATGATAAATATTCTCAATAATAACCCCGTTATGTGTTACCCACTTAGGACAGCTTCCTGGGAATATGGTTATCTTTGAGAATAACCCAAAAATGCTGGCACTGCTAATCCTGTGTACTCAAGGCCTTTATCAGGCAAGTACTATGCCACCCAACTGTACCATCGTTATCCAAGGGGATCCTCATCGCTTCTTCTAGGTACTGTACAAAATTTGAATAGTTCCAATATCACAAAGTACATTCAGAGGTGTTGCAGGCCTTAGTTGAGAGTGTTGCAACTGAGAACCCCTCAAGACCATCGCAAGACCCGACAAGCCCGGCGCAAGACCTCCAGTCTGAATTCAAGTCTCAAGCTATTCAAATGAGCTACAAAAAAAGCATTTCTGTCACTGTTCGCCCAGTGACTCGCCAGGGATCTTGTGACTGGTCTTGTCTCTGGTCTTGGGATTGTCTTGACTACAACACCTGCTGACCACTAGCAACACCCACCTCTCTCCACCTTGGGAGAACACCTGTACAAGACCAGCAACCTGGTCAAGCACGACCCTTAGTTTGTGCTAGTAAAAATCTGGCAAGCTACATTCTTTGCTCTTTCAAAAACATCCTGTTTAGCTGAGAACTAAATTATATACAAACAAGACATGGCCTGATAAATAAAGCTTTTGGTATTTTTACACTGGACTTGACTTTTCAATTGATCTTTTCCTTTGTTGCTTTCAATGGAAAAGTTTCCATCCGTCCAAATCTCTGGGGTTTGTAAATTTGACAATACAAAGATGTTAACAATACAAAAGACCAACAAAAAAAAAAATTAATGCAGCGGCTTTCAAGGAAATCCCCCATCAGCTAACCTTGATCCAGCCGCTTTTAGCTAGATAGTTGGTGATTCGTTTCCGGTGCGACTTGTCTAGATTGCTGGGGTACCGGGTCTTACATGGTAGACCTTGCCGTCGCATGAGATGGTCCTGCAGTAGAGGGATAACCAGAATACATGCCATTGTCAAGTGTCGCCAGTCGTTGATGAGTAGATGCCAGTCGTAGATCCAGCATTTAGAAATTCGGTGCCTCTCAACTTCTGCACTGATTTTACTTTTCAGGCAGATGAACATCTTTGCAAAAAGAACTCTGCAGCTGACAGGTGCTTACACCCGCAGCTCCGTGACAATGGTTTTCGGTAATGGGGCCGTGTGGTCGGCAGTCTGGAACATTTTAATAATTTCTATCCATCAGGTTGGGTGGCAATTTTGGAAAATATTTCTAAAAACTTATAGCGCTATTTGACACATTATGAAATTTTGACCTGGATCTGTGACAGGGAGAGAAACCCCATGGGACAACGCTTTACTAACATAAGGCAAGGCAGGTGCTAGAAATCTGACACCAAATCAGAGAGAGGCGTGCGAGGACATGACGGCCTGATTCTTTCTAACATCAAAAAACAGTTGCTCGTTACGTGTGTACCATCCAAACACTCTCACAGTTGTGAAGTCTGGCATGTTTTATAAGTGTAACTATTACCAGGGAGAGACTTGAAGCGACGCAAGGATATTAGCATTGCTGCAGTCACTGCAACATTTACAGTTTCGTTTACTGAAGTATAAGTACTCATGCAAAAACTTTGTGCGGAAAGTAAATTTGATATGTAACAGAGGGACCTGGGGAAAGTGTGATATTGGTAACACTAGTCACTCACCCTGATGATTACTGTTTTGAGCGTGATATATCGGGCTGGTTTCATTTTCATGGAACTACAGAGCTGCAGAAACAAGCACAATTCATGTTATCACACAAGGAAAAAAAGAAAAGATATCCTTCCTCCCTCGATGTTTCTATAAGGAAACTCCCTCGATTCTCAAAATTCTCTACTGTCCCTTTCTTTGTTTATTGACACTCGAGAGGCAACCGGCCACTTGTGAAATAATGGAGAGTGGGCTCCTGCTTTTTCCATCCTGGGCAAGTCCACGCAATGGTGGAAATTGGTTGCACAGTTAACAGCCTCGTTATCATTTACAATTCATTAAAAAAAGGTTTTCCAAAACAAAAGTGGAAAAACAGGCGGTACAGCTAGTTTTATTTCGTTTTTTTTCTAATGGATTAAGAATAATGAAGTCTGTAACGGCAAGACTTATTTCCGCTTGTGCATGGAATTGGCCTCCGACAAGTTTCTCAAGTATGTCCTTGTGGATTTTGGGGGATCAAGGAGGATTTGGGTAATGTTTTACTCTTTACTTTTCTTGCATTAACTTATGTTAAGAACTTTTGAAAGAAATGTTCAGAAATGCCATTCAGGATCTTGGCCAGAGCCTGATTATAATGCCAGAGGGGCCCATGCCTTATTGAGGCCTGAAATTAGCCCGATAATGTTTAGATGGAAAAGCCTGGAGTCAGGCTTTTGCCTGAAAACTGGCATCCCTGAATATCAAATTCAATTGAAAAATCAATTCTTGAGTACCAAACTACAAACAAGGTGATTCACCTTTCTTCATTGAGAAAAATTAGTCCAGGGAAAAAAAATTGGGTGAGGTCTCGCAATGTGGTAAGTGCATGAGATTAAAAATCAGGAAATGATGTTCTTACCCTCTTCTCTCTGTCAGATAGATAGCTGAAGCCTGGCGATGCCTTTATTGCTTGGAATTCATCTTCTACAATCTCTGCAAAATGGGTAGAGATGTAATCATTAACTTCTGAAAGTGCTTTAAGCTGTTCTCCAAAGATTAGGAACTGTCCAAATCAACTATTTGTAACTATGAACTTGTCTTTAGTTGGCACAGCTCAAATATTTTGTCACAATTCTGACAAAATGACAATTTCTAACCTTTTCTCTTCTATAAGAAACCCTGAACGAGTCAATTCAGTTTGACGCATGAATACATAAACACCTCAAGGTTCTTGATTATGTTACTGTCCGTTCTGAAAACAAACATCTTCACAGTAAGTGATCATTAGATTATATTAGATAATATTATTAGATCATTTCAAATGTGGTGAGGGGGGGGCCACGTACTGTGAACATGTGGATCAGAACTAACAGACTTACCGCGATCATCTTTCTTGGGTTCTTCTTTTGGTCTGTAATAACATTGAATATAACCAAAATAAGGATTAATATTTAACTAATATAGGCCGTGTCCGAAACGGGCTTTCAGAGCTACGGCTAGGTCTATTGGCTACGCGTCTCCATGCATTTCCGATGGAGCGAAGACCTAGACCTAGCTCTAGAAAAGAGATTCGGATGCAGCCTTACACTCCCCATGTTGTTGGGTTTTGTCAGGAAATCTCAATTTTGAGAATTACTGGTATTTTCTGGAAAATATCACTCGAAACGGAGACGGACTGTCCAGGAATGTTGGAAATAAAAACTGACAGGTGCTTGATTCAGCTTTGGTATTCAGTAGCAATATGTATGTATTGATTTTTGATGTGGAATATCAACACGGCAATTCAGAAAAAATAAAAATTGTAAAGACGGAAGTTAAGCATTTATGCTTCAGAAAGGTAATATTCAGGATATTTTAAAAAGGTGGCCATTCATTGCCGAAAAACAGTCGATATGGTTATTTTAAGGTTTTGTGTCATTTGACACACTTATTCTTGAAATAAAAAGGTTTTCATTTCCCGATTTAAACACTTTTACTTGAAGAAACCAACCCTGAATTTGGCTTTCAATTTGGAAGCATTTTCAACAAAAGCTGTCCAGCATTCTTGACATATTTTTTTACATAAAATGCCTATTAACCATTTCTCCTTTTGGGATGAAATTTTTCTCAATTTATGTGTACAAAATGTGATTCCAAACATGACATCCTTGAAAAACTCTTCCCTAACAGAATTTTGATGCCCAAATTGCACTTTTACAAGTTTACCTTGGTCTTTAAGTTTATAATGTGAGTCTCATCTTGTGAGGCAAGCGAATCCAGATACACTTCACTCTACGCTTGTGAAACATATCCAAATATCGATACGGGTACAGATGATTGCACTGAATAATGTACTCACTCAGTCTTCTTGGCAGATATGACCCCACTTCGTTTGCTCTTGTCCACAATCTTCTTCTTTCCTTCCTTCCGCCTGTCCCTCTTGCACTTGGCTTCCTCGTACTCGGAGATTTCTGCAAACAAAAAAGGGCGCCAGACAGTCCTGAACCCCTGACGTAATGTTCATTTTTTCTTGCAAAGAACTGTCCAATCCTCAGTCCTCCAATAAACCAACCACCAGGCAGGAATCCAGTGGCGCACTCCACTGCCTGGGCTCTGCATTCCTAATTACATGTACTGCAAAGACCCACAGATCTCCAATCGAAGTTTTGTAAGATGTAGGAAGGCTAGAGCAAAAAGGTTCAACCAAGTTGTATTAAAAAATTGGTGACTGGAGAAAGGAAAAAAACCATTGTGAAAAACATTTTATAAATGAACAAGGACAGATTCATACTCAACAGGCTATGCATGTATAGGTCTCAGGGGTCGCAAAATAATAATTCGGAAACAAAAATGGGCAAAGACGTTTCTCAAAATGACTCTCTCTTTTTTTGCACTTTCTAAAGGTTTCCCACCAATAAATCTTGAATTTCATGGCAATATCCATGCACCTGCTTCAATTCACATCCATATGTTACATACAAAAAGTGTACTGTGCGATCTACACTCTCCAACTTAAAACAAAAATTGCTTCTGTTACGGCGTAAGTTTAAGCGTAGCCCCTTCAACTATCAACTCTGGAACATTCTGGTCTCACCAGTGACATTGCCGCCCACCATATCAAAGTTCCTGGGCACTTGGTGTCACTTTATGGGAAAGACTCCCCCATTCCTCCCCCAGAATAATGTGATACAGAAACACTGTGTCTAGTCAGGGTAGATCAAAGAGAGACATGTACCACACACTGGACAGAAAATATTGAAGTATTTGAAAACAACAAACTGCTAAAAAAAACATAACCCAGCAAAAAATTGAACGCCGTTGACATCCTTACCCTCTAATTTCGTGATGCCATTTCTTCTGTACTTGATCAGCTCTTTAATTCTCGCCCTAATTTCTTTTTCCTCTGAAATCGACATAAACACAAATTCAAGTGACACAAACTGTTGAGGCCAGTTCTCAATCCACCAGGATATCAAAGCAATGCAGATTTTCACACGATGTGACAGTGATCACGCGGGGAAATTCATCGCCCTTGGCATTGTGAAATCCCATCTGCTTTTGCCGCATGGAATGGTGCAGGAATGGGCCTCTTTTCATGAAACCATAAAGCCAACAAGATTCAATGCCATTTACACTTAGACTCTCGGGGTCAGGGCCAAAAAGTCACATGTTCATGTCACAATACATCAAACGAGTCACTACAGGGCATCTGGAGCTGCATCCACAGGCAACATCTGATTCTTCAGTCTCGTGACTTACCATGTAGATTCTCAAAGAACTCGTCTTGCTCCTTGCCTGTCATGAACTGAGCCAACGCCCTCATCTTCTCTTTCAACTCAGTTTCTTCCTTACTAGGCCTCCTCTTAGGTGCTGCTGAGAAAGAGTCACACAGTGGAGTAATGATTAAGAGAAATACAGCCTTCAAGGCCTCCGGAATCAATGAGAAGTTTTGTAAAACTCCACAGGATGTGCAGAGTTTATCTACTGATGTAACTACATGGTATTTTAGATATTACTACCATCAGGAAAGAGGAAAAACCATTTCTCCCCATCATCCTATCCAT
>NW_019091486.1:1327220-1352340 GCF_001949145.1 Acanthaster planci | reverse complement strand
AAAGTCCAACAGCCTCTGTGCAAAAAGTCCCATATGGGTGTTTAACTTTGTATAAATGGGGAAGGTTAGGGCCAGCAACCCTTGGGGGGTTAGGGTTAAACAAACTGATACACAAGGGTGAAAATTGAAAAATTGCACTAATCAAATTCTATGATATGAGAATTGAATGTTGAAAACCCTGATTTTTTTTCCATACAACGTTATGAGTTAAATCCCTAGCCACATCACCATCTGACTACCAGCCTGGCCCGGGTTGGACATCGTCTACATTGCATTGCTACTAACGTCTGGGGTATAAAAGTCCTTGTACAATGTGAAATATTTTTCCATTTTTTTTCTCACATGTTTACCCGGTGAAGACAGCTCAAATGTCATTCACAACTGCTTTGTATCCGAATTCCATAAATGCTGTGTTGAAATTACTAAATATGCCCGCGGACAATGCATTTTGCAGATATTTTGTGAAACTTCACACTTTCCGTTGCGATTTGTGAACGACCTACGTTCATCTAGTAGTACTAGGCAGGTTCCTAAAAATATAAACCATTAAATAATGTTCAACTTTGGGGGTTCATTTTTCCTGAAGTGAACAGCAGTGAATTAATTTCCAATGATTGATGTAATGAGGGAAGTCATGGCTGATACATGTATTTGAAACAATGATGACCGTGTCAACCTTTCAACTTCACTGGAGTTAATTAATTAAAGTCTCTAACATTAGCAATTTGGAGGGACATGAACTCCCTGTTAAAATCCAAGCCAATAGAATTTACTGAGGAGTGATAATTCCCGAGGTTATTTTACACAGATTTATATGTGGTGAAAGGTGATAATATTTACACATATTAAAACCATAATCACGAAATTAAAAAGAAACCTCTCACAATTAATCGGGTCCCTAAGTCGGTAGTCGCGAATGTCATTCAATTCTGTCATTAGTGTAAAAAAAAATCGACCACAAAAAAAGCAAGTAAAATCCATATATGGATGTACAACAGGAGAGAAAGAGTGCAAAAAAACACCACCAAACCATCATCCTTTTACGACTGGACCAATCACATTTTCTTCAAGTATGTTCCCGAAAACTGCAGTCCAAAATACAGATCGTGGTGATTTTGCGGCTTTTATCAATCTCTCACGGTGACGTTAGAGAAACATTTCGCTGCATCATAGCCTGTTTGACCTTTGACGCCCTCTTTTTTATTCGATATTCATGAGCCCCTCCATGGAATGGCGATGCTCCGCAATTTTTCTCTTTGGAACAATTTTTCTCAAAAGAAAATCTGTCATTCTGAATAATATTCGCAAACAAATGACGTTTGAGACATAAAATACGATTCATGATGAAAATCTAATGCTCAGAGTTGTTAATTTTAATTTTATTTTCAGTGAAATTATCTCCAAAATAACCGGCAAAATGAAAATCGCGCATGGAATTTTCGAGCACTACATGTGACAGCATTTTCAGCATTCTCCAACGTCATGCAGTTTCTGTCAAAATTCTCATACATGATCAAAATTCTGTCAAATATGATGTTTGCAACGAATACATTGTACTCATTATAAATTTTGATGCAGCCAAACTTAAAGATAATTTTTAGTGGTCGAAAGATTCAAGACCCCGCAAATATGTTGGTATAGTGAGAGTGATTATAAACGGTAAGAGAGTTAAGAGAGCCAAACTTTTCTCATCATTTTCTGTCAATTTTGTGCTCTTTTTCGTGGCTTATATTTTTTAAAAGTTATTTCTTTGGTGCTTTAAAATACATCGGTCGAAAAATATACTGAATTCTCCTTCTTGTTGAGAGAAGTTTTGAAATCAAGTCCTCTGGTGTAAACACTTAGATGTGAAACTTTAAATGAATTCAACTCCATTTGATTTGCACTGGTAGCCAACCACATGTCCACCATAAGTACATATTATGCCTAATTATCCCCATATAATCATTTTTCAAAATCTGAAGGTGCTAACTTGTATTTTACATGATCAAAGTCACTCTTTAAGAAGTTTTGAAAAATGACATCAGGAGTTGCATTTTGGTCCATTTTATGAAAAACATGCCAGTATGCATTTGCGCATGTGCAAAATGGCCTCCACGCTCTCGGCCCACATTGTGCCAGTTATGTTAGTTATGTTGTCTAGAGCTAGATCTAAGTCTTCACTCCATTGGAAATGCATGGAGATGTGCAGACAACAGACCTACAAACTGTAGCCGTAGCTTTGGAAGCTCGTTTCGGACAAGACCTTATCTGCGACTTCTTCACGCCCACAGCTCTTCCATGCATGTGTAAGGGGCAGTCGGTTACTATGCATGTCGTGCATGTGAAAGTGAGCGTACTAGACAAACGTCTAGTTTGCTAACTTATGGAAAGCGTGGAGTTTTGCAAAATTTCCTGCAAAATACGTTAACCACGGGCGTATATAGTAATTTCGTGTTTTATATTATCAGTAAAAATCTCAATTAAATTATCAATTTTGAATTAAGCCCAGGCCTGAATTCTGAATAAATTACGTTTCAAATGCAGGATTGAGATTTCCCTAAAATTTCATAATCAGTGAACTGCTGAGGTACAAATACTGAAATTAGTTTGTGTCATAATGTTCGCAGACGCTGTAGGATACAGTACACACTGCATGCACTATGTTCAAATATGCAGGCAGGAAATAGTGCTTCAATGCACAAACACACTGCTCCGCACGGTCCCACACACAGCGTATTGTATGCGCACGATACCATTACCTGTAAACAAAGGTCGAAGTCCGTACACTCGCAACATCGCACGCTGAACGCCTTCAGCTCGTCCTGGCAGTAGTTGCAGTAGTACCGCGTGGGCGTTTCTGAAACGAAAAATAACGCCGAGACGGATGCATGAGGCTAGAGCACGTAAATACACCAGAAAAATCCAAGGAATGTCTAAGAAAGAGGAGGTAACTTACCGGCCATCTTCTTCTGCTTCCTCGCTCGGAATCGCCCCATGACCGCTGCACTGGTGACGTCAGATGACCTTGGCCTAGGGCGGTATATAACGTAACGTCTGCCTGTATCGGCGGTTACCAGCGTATTATCCAATGTGTCTGCGCACGAAGCATTGCGCCGAAGAGGGAATCTGGGACCTTCAGTTCTTTTAGTCAATTTGTAGCTGTGGTGGGAGCGTAGAAACCAGGCTATTCATTAAATCTGAAATCGGATACCAGCGTTAGCTATTTTTTAATGAAAACATTAGGGAATTCCGTGCTATTGGCCATTTCGATCGGTGACTTCGGCCGTGCCATCCGTCACCTGCTGCTTCGAGATGGATCCTGTAACCGTTTCCATAGAATCGCTTCAGGAATTTCAAGTGCAAGAAGTGTCTCTAGATGGACAAGAGACGTACACTAAGTATGTATTAAACTTGGCTAGAATGTTTATTTTTGTGAAGTCTTCGCATGCTTTGATGGCTATGCCTACTTTGAGAACTTAGGTCACACAAGGCCTACATGTAGGTCCTATTATTCTGCTATTGGGATGTCATAAGAAATAGGCCTACTGTGATATAGGCCTAGGCCTAAATTTGGATTCCATCGGACCATCCATGATCGGACCATGATCGGACTCTCCAAAGCAAAGAAAAATCGATTCGAAGCGGGGATGTTTAAGATGTTTTTTGTCGTGTTAGTACATGCACAGAGCAAACTGTGGTTATTTTGTAAATTGTACATTTTCACTGAAAAGCTGATACATGTGTGTGAAAAGTTATATTTTTGTAAAATCTTTGTTCTTGTTTGTGCCTTATTCATGTTATTTCATTGAATAAAATGCTGGCTCCACTTCGAATTTCAAAATTTTGAAATTGGAAATTAAATAGAGGAGCTACAGCGTGCAAAAAAAAGAAAAAAAAATCCAAATTTCCAATTTAGATTACAAAAATGAGTTTCCAAATAAACAGCGCCCTCACTCATTTATTCATGTCTATATCACTGTTACTGTACTAGGCCTTACTCCGTGCCACTGTTATGTTGTTGAGTGCTATCTTTGAAAGTGCGGAAATTTAAAATTTGTGTACAATTTTTAAGTTTGGCGCAACTACAGATATTGCCATGAAAATTGCGCACAGCGATAGATATGGCATGGATACATGAGCTACAGGCAACAAACATATGTAAGAGAGTGACATCAACTCCTACTAGACCTAGGCCCTTCATGTTTTTTGCACAATTTTGTTGGGTCTGTTTTTCGCATGACTGGTGCTGCATGTACATGTACATACTTTTGGGGGCAGGGGCACAGTACGTCACACAGGCCAGCTGCGAGAAATGTTGCCATTCAAGCATTTTGGTGAATCCTGTCATGTGAGAGCAATCAAATTCCCTTGTCGACATTTAAATCGGACTTTGCTTCCCACTGAAAACATCCTTGTGAGAGCTATTTAATTCCCGTGTTGACATTTGATTTGGACATTTTTAGAGCAGTAAATGTATTAATTAGAAATATATCTGCAATAAAAGTAGGATCCCAGACAAAATAAATAACAATGAGGGAAAATAAGGATTTTGAAATGACCCCTAAAACTACTAGTTTGTACTGAAATTCTAGCCTTTACTCAAGGCATCAGTGTCCCAGCTTGACTGGTGCCAGACAGCTGGAGACTTCAAAGGGAATGGGAATCCCTGTGCCACCACTTGGCCTGGCCAAACACTAAGCATCATGAATCGCACAGTTCAATGCACAAAATTGCAGATGTTTAAAGATTACACTCAACGTTACCTGTGCAGATTTAAAATATATGCAACCTAATAAAAACTACTCCAAGGAAAATTGCACAAATTTAAAATTTGCGCACTTTCAAAGATTGTGCTGAACATGACTTTGAGCCAATGTAGTATACATGGGGTCAGAATGCTACATGCATGGGTTTTTTAAATCAAACTTCTGAGGTGAATGATCCAGTAGCTTAAACTCCACTTTTTCAATCAAATTTTCCTGTTAGAGCAAACTTGAGGTACATGTGTACCTGTAGCTCCTGAAAAGGGTGTAACAGAGGGTTTCAGAACGTGAGACCGAGTATTTTTTGAAAATCTGAGATTTTTACTCTCTTGTTCCCACACAACGACGATCGCACCATCCATGCCATTTGTGTTTATCAATTGTGCATGTGTTGGGCTGGCCAATGCCAAGCGTGCTCCTTATTTCAGTTGGACCATTTTCGGAGGCAAGGGGGGCAAGGATTTCTAAGATCTTGTAATTTGTCATAGCACATATTGTGCTTCCATGAGCTACAAGTCACACAGTAACGTCACACGGTCGCGCAATGAAAACAAGATGCCCGCCCCCATCTTCAAAAATGATCCATTACATTTACATGTAGGCGAACACGTTTAAACAAAGATGTTGACGAATGGGAGAAACCAAGCATACATAGGGCTGGAAGGGTTCAGTTGATTGAGTCAAGAGATGGCGCTCCCAAGATTGTAAGTTTGAATCCCTCATGGGTCAATTCTGTTGTTTATCTGTCTGATTTTTTTTCTTCTAAACAGGCCTCTGTCCATGTCAGAGAATCTGGCCAAGCTTGCCCACAAGATTGACTTCACCAAGCCGGAGGGTGAGGAGGTGGAGAGCACCCTTGCTGATGAGGAGAAAGACGCCAAGAAAGCCGAGATCAAGGAGGAATCCGCTACGGTGCAAGCTGTTCAGTGGCCCTGGGAGTCAGTCCACAGTAAACTTAGGTTAGAAAAAGCATCCACATCTGTTGGTTTGTGGTAGGTCAAAAAGGAAATACAGAGAACTGCATGTGCAAGGCAGCATGGCCCAAGATGGTGTCTATTGTGACTGTTACCACCTCTGCAGTCCAGGTTTGAATCCTGGTTTGGAACCACATGTGAATTGGGTTTTCAGTCCCTACCTGATTCCGTGGGTTTTACCCAGAATATTCCTCTGGGGTTTCCTCCCACCTCTACGACCGTAACTGCTTCTCCTTATTTCCTCTATAAAGGTTTCTTCAGGCTTGCAAGCAACACGTACCTAGGCACTTTTGAAGAATCCTTGGTGTCATTACCAGAAATGATTGATAAATCATTTTCTTAATTAGGAAAAAAAAAAAACCCTAACTCCCTCGCAAAGTTTTGCCAAGGACCATCCCAAATCTTCCACAATTCTTCCACTCAGCACTGAACCAATCTTATTTGTTTGTGACCCAGGTCAGTTTGATGGGACACTTCCTTGTGTGAAACTTCCACAATTTCATTCCCACATTGATGACGTTCTCCCTCCGCGTACAGGTTAGCCCTGACTGAAATCAGTGTCTTGTCAGACATCTTGCACATCAGCCGATGGGCCAAGGATCCTCGGTATATGGTGCTGGATCCAGTCTCTCAAGAGCAAACCCAGTCCAAGCAAATCATTCAACTCCTTGACAAGAAGAAGGTCAGCGGCATATCAGTATACTAAAACAATGAAATGCACACATGAAAAAAAAGACTTTGTCACTTAACAATTTCCGTTGGTTACTTATTTTATTTCATTCACTCTATTCTGTATTTGCAGCATAAACCTCAGAGTTGGCCTGCAAAATGTTTCTCTCCCTTTCCCAACTGAAAAACTAATGCTGAGAATCAACATTTTTGAAATTCTTACAGTTCTGTGGCAGAGGAAAAGGTTATATAGCCCCTGAGTTGTAATAAAAATTTCGACGCTGCTAAGTATATATTAACATTGTCATTTGTGAACCATTCTCCTTAAAAGAGTCATTGCATTTGTCTGAGAAGCCTTAGGCTGCATCCGAATCTCTTGTCTAGAGCTAGGTCTAGGTCTTTGCTCCATTGGAAATGCGTGGAGACGCATAGACATAGCCGTAGCTCTGGAGGCCCGTTTTGGACACGGCCATAGTCCCTAACTGAACACTTCATCTTTGAGTTGATGTCATGTACTGCTGTAACATTCTCATGAATTATGAAGGGTGCATTGCATGGTCAAGCAAAAGACATGTAAAAATACCTATTAGACAGCTGCCAAATGACCCATATCTGACCACAGACCACAGTCAGAGATCAAAACGTTGATGTTTGTTGAGGAAGGAGAACCAGAGGACCTGGAGGAAAACGTTTCTGGTTCAGGAGAGAATCAACAAATAACTCTACTCACAGATATCCCATGAATCGAACCCAGGGCAAAATGGCTAGAGGGAGAATTTATTTTTGGACATATCAACCACCTGTGCCACTGAGAAATGACTCTCAATATTTACATGTACTTGCATGCATTGCTGTTTGTGTGTGGCAGAGCCTGGCAGCTGCAGCGTCTGTCCTCCAGAATGGGGCAAAGCGTATGATGCGACAGCCCCCGGCTGGCACCACCAGCAGCCCACAGAAGCCCCAGCACCCGAACGACTTCCATGCCGACCTGCTGAGGTTGAGACAGCATTGGCGCCTTAAGAAGGTCGGCGCCAATATTCTGGGCGATCTCAGCTTCCGGACAGGTACATGTACATTCACATACCAGAGACCCTCTGTCCATCACAATTAAGTTGTAGCTAGCATACATTTGCAAACAGGGTGTCCACAGTTGCCAGAAGGGCCGGGCTGTAGATAATTTGTAGCAGCAGCTGCTGGGTACACCCAGTGCCCATACAAAAATGCCGTAGATTTGTGCACATTCAAATGAAAATGAGACAAAGGAGATACTGTTGGACAACTTTCAAAAGGAATATACCATAAACTGGACAGGGGTGTTTGGGAAAATAAAGGTAAAATTTTAGAACAATATCGTTGGAAATCCATCATATGTTGCCTTCGTTTGCATCTCTGAATAAAAAGGTATGTATGAATGGGAATATATATGTGCTTGGCTGGTCTTTAATGTTTAAGACCTTCCTCAGGAGAACAAACGCTGATAATGTCCTTGCCTGTGGCTCGGGCATTCGTCGCATCCATTCTCCTGAGACCTAAGACCAGCCAAGCACATATTTATTCCATTAATATTACATGTACTTGCAGTGTTGGAAAGATAAAGCAATAGGCTGTGTGTGGTAGCAAATTGGGTTATTCAACAGGTTCTTTTTTTTGGGGGGGGGGAAATGTAGGCGTGTGAAGGGGTCCGTATTTTCAGAAAATTAATGCTCAAATCTTGGTTGACACCAGACACATGAAGATTTGCTCTCACCATACAGGAAGGACACAGAAGGAGTTTGAATTGCCTGGGCTATAGCATCTGGCCAATTACCACTTTCTGGCATGCCCGGTATGTCCATAGCCAGAACACAGCGAGCGCTTGCTACGCACCATCTGTCTCACATCCACGAAATCCCTTTGTACCCTATGGTCACCGCTGCAATTTGTCGCTGGTAATGAATCCTAAAACTTAGTGTACTCAGGCATGGGAAATTGAATATTCATACATTTGTTGGTGCTTGGTATGACCTCATTACCAAATTTAATGCTTGCGCAGTTGCTTGCATTATGTCGTGTGCCCTAAATGTACATGTGCAGTCATTGCCCAATAATGAACTCTTTTTTCTGGAGTTTTTTTGGGAATAAATAGCCCGGTTGTTTAGAAGATTTTGTGTTTTGTTTGAATCATTTTTCTTATGGCATTTGTACAAAAGCATAGATAGATTTCATGATCACTCCCTGTGATGAACTAGCGCATTTTATTCCTTATGAACTTAGCTTTCCAGTAGTAGTGAACATTTTGTTGGCCAGTCTTAGCCAAATTCGTACCAAGTCTTTGAACACTGATGTATTGGACGGAGGAGAATAAAATTACAAACTTTGCATGGATAATGGAACAACAAAAGTAGGTCTAATATCAGGGTGTTTTCTCTCTCTATTTCCTAGTCACAGCAATAATATGTATTTAATAGCAAGCATAACACTACAACTGTTGCTAGGATAGTACTGGCCCCGCTTGTCTGGCAAAGATGCAGGCAGTAATCGGGCATTTTTGGAATATTATCTATTACTCGTCTGACTCAGCGGCGACGATCATTGAACACTTTGAAGTGCCAGAGTTGCAACTCCTTCTGTGTCCTTCCTCTATGCTCAAACCTTACACAAACCAGGGCTGTTACCTTAATAATAGGGCTAAATCCTCCAATTTCAACTAATTTTATCGTGTACCCACCTTAAAGAGTTGGGGTTAATGTTGTACGTGCCAGCTGTTGTGATGAAGAATAATAATGCGGAATATTTATAAAGCACCCTCCATAAAAAATTATCTCATAGCGCTGTACAATATGTTAAAAATTAAAATTAATTAGTCAAATACAAACAGTTAAAGTTGAAACTAAAAAATACATTAAATACAATGATACACAAAAAATCATAGTTGATTAAATTCATTAGCACCTATAACTAATTTTAAATAAATGTGTTTGAAGAGAAGATTTAAAATAACATTTAAAAAGAAGCAAAATTAAACAAACGGAGCGGAAACAAACCTCAACACAGCAGCCAAAAGGGCGCCACCTACCAATAGGTTTATTCTAATTTATCATAATTATAAATGCAAATTTATTCCAGCTGGATCACGCTTTTGGCACAGTGGAACCTTTGAGGTGACCAAGACGACCGACATGGACTCCGAAGCGGCCGAAAAGAAGAATCAGACTCCACTGAAAGTAACCATCCCGTCAGATATAGAAGGCACCAGTCACATCCAAGTACTCATACAAGAAGGTCAGTCAGTTGATATTTTGGTCATTGGACACCAGGGCTGTAGTCTTGTCCATCACAAGTCCCTCAGACAGTCAAATATACCAGTACATCCATCACAGATTGTCCAGCCTCAAGCCAAGTCACAAGCTATTCCAATGGACTGTGACTATACACCTTTATCTCGATGCTGCCATATTTGTCTTGTTCCTTGCAGTCCCTTTGGCAATAGTAATACAACTTCACATATTGCTGAAAGGTAACAGACTGTTTTTCCTTCCAGCCTCAGTTTTTTTTACATTGCTTTGAATGGTAGAAAATCCTGTTACCTGTGACTGATCCTGTGAGTGGACTTTTGAAAGGACATGTGATAAATGTGACTACATCTCATTGGGATACTTTGAGATGCTTGATAGTGACAATCATACCAGTCCTTTTATCCAGTCCTGAGCATACCTGCATTGTTCTGAGCATGCCCACATTGTTCTGAGCATGCCCGCATTGTTCTGAGCATGCGTGTATAGTTCTGAGCATGCGTGTATAGTTCTGAGCACGTGCATAGTTCTGAGCACGTGCAATACCTTGGAAAAGGACTGGTATATCTGCTGCCACCATAGTCTCAAAGTCTCCCATTGCATTATTTCTCTATAAAGTACACGTGTGGACAGTTTGTGCATGACTAACCCCTAACTCTGTAAAACTTCTCTGCATAGGAAGCGGATGGCACGTTCTCTGTGCTGAAGGAGAATTGAGTCCAAGGAACCAATAGCTGCTGAGCTTTACCTTTTTCAGTCCTTTATAGGACAACAGGCCCCTCCCATTCGAATCCACAGCATTGAAGCTGACATCTTGATAACTCCCTGGCTCTGCTCTCTTAATCTTCTCTTTTTTTCCCAGGGGAAGCTGATATTGCCACAGCCTTCTTGCCACAACCCAGTAGGAGCCGTGTCTCACCTGATGCTCACTGGCAGGAGAGGCTAGAGGCAGCACAGACTGTGCTGTTCTGCAAGGAGGTCTTTGCTCAGGTAAGGAACGGTATGGCTCTGTCTTGCCTTGGCAACTGATTATTGCAGTGACTGCTGACGATACAGCAGGTAATGAGATAAGTAGTCATGACAGAAGTGGGTATAAATGTGACAGTTTATCACAGCGATGACAGATGGTGTGATAACCAGTCACAGCAAAGAGTGGGAATGTAGCCCCCTGATGGTGACATGCATTGTGACATTCAGTCACTGTGGCATTAAATGTCATGGAAATTGTCACATTTTTGTTCTGGGAAGTCCTGGAAAGTTGTGGAATTTGGTTTTAAGATTTCAGTGGGAGCCCTGAGTGAGCTTTATAGAATGATCAATTGAAACTGAGAGTCTGTGCACTCACCGTGTTATGATCTTCTTTTTTCAATAATTTTCATCCATTTTCATTGGACGAGACTTCCTTTTATTTACTTGAATTTCTGATTTGAGTTTGCACATAAGATATTTAAATATGACATCATAATATCATGGTCCACTTTCCTGGACATTCTTTTTTTTTTAGATTGCACGAGAGGCAGTACAGCTGAAATCACCGGTGCCCCACATTGTGGTTGGCAATCAGATCTTCTGCACTCTGTTCCCTGGTGTCCAACTTTGCCTGACATTGTGTCACAACACCAGCACTGATTCACAGGTGAGCACTTTCAGAAAAAAAAAAAAAACAAATTATTTTTAGGCTCTCTTCTGGGGTACAATCCCAGAAATGGAAATTCAATTGGTCTTCCTCAAACTTCAACTTCATTTTTGCCTGGCTTCATCTTGGGCCCAGGAGCTGTTGGCAGTTCTTTTGATAATTGGACCAAACGAAGGACTCCATCAAGTTCCAGCAGCGAAACATTAAGTCATATTGAATCAGAGCCTGGAGAGTCACCTAACATCAGCTGAAGCCAGACATGGAGCAAAGCTTGCATTTTCAGCAATGTTCTTCCTCATACCAAAGCTTGAGTGCAATCTGCGGAAGCATCCCTCTCATCAGTTAAAAAGAGCCATGTTGGTGGGAAGTGTTCAATTTGTTGTGACACGACCGTAACACTAGTATTTTATAGTCATTTGTGAACCAGCAGAGTGCAGTTCCAACTGAAGGAAAATTGCGCCCTCTCTTGGTCCAGCTTGGGACTTATTAGGGTTGACTCGGCCGTTATGTGCTAACAGTATTTGCACAGGTTAAAGTTCACGAATGTTTTTGGCCGTACTCAGTTTGTGTTGCTTTACTGAGTAGTCCAACATGACACCTAAGTCTTGTCTGACAGAAGGAGGCAGGCCCTTATGAGCAGAAGTACCCCCTCATCAGTTGAAAAGAGCCATGTTGGTCGGGTGTGCTCATTTTGCTGGTAACAACGTAACTGTAACATGTGCATTTCTTAGTCGTTTTTAAACCATCAAAGGGCAGTTCCAACCAAAAAAACCTCCGTTACTAGGAAAATAGCTCCCTCTCTTGGTCCAGCTTGGGGCTCATTCTGGTAACATGTATAAATGCTGCATACAGGAATTCCCCCAGCAGTTTCTCTAGTGTGGCATATCATATGCGCAGGCCATACTGACATTTTTATGAGTTTTTCCGTTTCAAGACATGCCAACATATTGTACTCATGTTCTCCAAAATGATTTCTTTTCATCGGACATTGTTTGATTTTTATTTTTCAGTCAAGCTCCAATTTTGATTTTCGACTTGGGGTGAGTGGAAGAAAATAGCCCAACTGAGCGGCTTCAGAGACATTTTCATGCTCATTTATATTCAGATACATCTCTCTGCCTTCAAAAGAAACTAAGAAGTCAGTAACATCTCTTACCATTTATGGCTGTTGTGTGTATAGGCCAAGTCATAAACTGTACGAACTCACTACACCACTGACGTAGAATGAACTGAAACCGGACAGATGGCTTTAGTGTATGCCCACAGAATCTTCTCTTTGAACAGGTGCCCCCTTACTGGCATTTTAAACTCAAAAAGATGGGGGAAATCGGAGGAGGGGGGGGTTAGCCACAGCTGGGCATAACATTTCTTTGATAATGTTACGGTGCGCTTTTTTATACCAAGCCTTCAGAAGGTTTTCCAGTAGTGTCTTACAATCACGTTGACACCAATTTTATGTAAATTAGGAATGCTGTTATCGTAAAGTGCCCTCATTTTGTTAACTCGTCCCATTGTATGGAACGTGAGCCAAATATTTCAACAGTCACCCAGTGCCCACAAGAGAGAGTACATAATTTCCATTCCAACAACAAATTGGCTGCACCCGCTCCAGGGGAGGGGGGGCAGGAAGGAACCTGTGCAAAGAGGCAGTGTGTGTCCTCAGTAGGGTGCCATTTCCATGTAAGAACCACACCCTCTCTTATTCACACTTGGAGTTCATGAAGCAAGTATCAGGGCCTATGTATCACAACCAGATACCCAAGTGTCAGGAACTGTTTTTGAATTTCATGTTCCTAAGTCCACCGCTCCAAAAGGTATTTTGAAGCCTGATGTATGAGATCAACCACCAACATGACCAATGACCAACTGTACAAATTGCTCGGCAACTTTCCGGATGAAGAAAAAAGATGATCCAAAAGGGTTTTGTTTTGGCTAAAACAGATTTCCTGTTTCCTCTTCAAGGTTGAATTCTTCAGGGGTGGGTTTCCTCCATGGGTACTCAGGTCCATATACAGGTATCCATTTTACTTCTGTGGCGTGCTTGGTTTCCATATTGCCCCATACACACTGAATGGGAAACTATAAACATGCTACGTACATACATTAACTCAAATCCGTGCATCTACATTTTCCTTTTTCAAATTTTAATTAATATCAACCCAAGTACATGTCACTGTCATCATTAAACATACATGTACTGAGTGATCTCCTCCGTTATGAGTGTCTATGACACAAAAAACATGTGTCACCACTCACATGAATATGGTCATACCACTACGACTTCATGAAATTTGTTGAGAAAGTCTGACAAACCTTGTCTTTGTAGAGTTTAGAAATGATTGTCTGATTTTTTGTTTTCCAGTTGTCGCATGGTTTTTGTTATGAGCCTTCTTTGGTGAGTTGGTCCACTACACCACCATTGTTTACATCAGGGCCACTAAATTCATTAATATCCTGTGGATTTTGAAAGCTAAACTTAAAAGGGGCTGGAGATCGTCCCATTCTGACCACCGATTCCCCTCCTCCCCCAAAAACTCCAACCCCTCACAGCCCCCAAGGCAGTGTCTCTGTGTGTTCAAGGATTAATATGAGGTGCTTTTGGGGTGAAGCCTAGCCATTTCCAAAGACCACTAAAGGCTGTGAATGCAGTGCAGTGCAGTTTGTGCTTAAAGGACTCTGTCATCATTTCAGGCAGGTGTTTCCAGAATCCACATTAATTGTTAATTGTTGCGCTTCAATACTGACATCACATCTTAAGCTTGATTCAGGAAATCCTGCTTCCTTAAAAAACCAAGTGAAACAAAACAAAAAGGAGAATTTCCCCACTAGAAAGTCTCCCTTTTGACCAATACGTATCACCATGTTTTCTTTAAAAGCTCACGATCATTCCAAAGACAAGTGTGGGTATCCCCCATCTATGTGGATGCCCAGCAGTCGAGTGAAAATCACTGAAATCCACAAACATCTTTGAGGAAAAAATTTCATTACATACTACAAAGTTTTGCAAAATCATGGACTTGCCAATCACCAATCGTGATAACTTCAAGCATGCAACTTTTCCTCGGGCCAGCTAATTTCCTCATTTTTCACTTCACGCTCATGCCATTGAAAATTGAAAAACATCGTACAAAGTCTATTAAAGATGGGAATATCCTCGATTTTTGGTCAAAATCCAAGTTTCATGCCTGTCAGTTGACCTCAAACTTTTTGATGGTAAATTGCCGCTACAAGCGCTGTTTTTGCTGGCCATTTTCTGTTGGATTCCAGGTTCATGACTTTCATCAAATCCACCACACCATGATTTATGCAGTTAAAGCATGTTACAACCCATAACTCACGCTTACATGCTATCTACTTTGGAGTACATATATTCTTCTGCAATATTGTGGCTTTTGAACAGTTGCTCAAAGCTCGAACAGTAATTACTATTTGAAATGAAGCTTAAGTTTGGTTAAATAACCAACTGTAATACTTTTAGAACAGGAAATAATTCCAAAGGGCAAACCATTTTTGCCCTAAAGTTTGTAGACATGGAGAATCCGGGGCATTGATTTACAAAGAGCACCAAAGCAATGAAAAACCCTGAATATCCAGTCAACACATTGGAATACAGTAGTGTTTATCTTATCTCTTCTCATTCACTCTGTGATTGTTTGACATTTTTGCTTTTGATTTTCGCCTTTAAAAACAAAAAACAAAATTGAAAGCGAAGTTTAATTCCAAACAGCTTTTCAATTTCTGGCAGCAGCTACCCGAGATAACGTGGTGTTGTCAACTTCATCATGAACATTGCCATTGTCATGGCCATGGGCACATTGTGAATATACCAACTTAAATCATTTTGGGGCAATGCTGGGCACATGGCTTATAAAGATGGAGTGTGTATGGGTTCAAAGGTCAAGTATCATATCACCGGTCCTTATGGGATAGCCAATTTTGCAGCAAACTAACCTATTGTTAATATTCTGTATATTCACGTTATTGCTTAAAATTCTTATTGTTGGACATATCATGCTTGATAAAGAAATAGACATTATCTCTCAAGTGTAACAAAAATTTTAACTTGTAAATTGGATGTTTGCCACATATTTTTTTCCCGGATTGATTGATCATAAAATTATATTGGCTGAAAACAAGGAAAACCTAACTAAATGGACTGAAACAATTGAGAGTTGAGGCATTGGCCTACTGGTACATGTGTGATTTATACCATCATAATCCATAAAAACAGGTTTTTCCCTCCCAAGTTTGACAAAATTATTGAATGTCATGTGCATTACGAGAAAACAATCTTTTTTCATGAAGTTGCATATATTTAACCCCTCAAACTATTCTGCACACAAATTATTATATATAGCAGCATCTGTAAGCAGTTTAAAGAATAGGCTGCTTGGTTTCTGACTTCTCATTGTATGGGAGAATGGACAGTAAATGGTTTTTTATTTTATTAAAGGAGCACAGATATTCACTTTTCATGGAGAAGTCCATGATGTGATCTGACAGAAACTAACCAGTGGATAAATCTGTGAATAGAAATGTGCCGCAGTCGATCTGGCAAATATCTGATGATTGTTGAAGATTAAGAGGGAGGTCACTGAGCTTGCTTGGTTAAAGACGAATGATAGAAATTACAAAGGTCTGACTCGTTTAATGTACATGCTTGGATAATTTCATAAAATTAGTGGAGAAATGAAAGCAATATGGATCACGCTGTATACCATGCTGAACTGATCACAGAGGTTTGGTCAAGAGTTTTGGTTGCTGAGAAAACTAGAGAATGCCCAGTGTATCAGTTCCGATTACATGCCATCGTTTGCCCCCCTGACTGACCTAGACTGAGCCAGTGAAGCAACCCAATCACAGCCACGCCCTGGAGCACTCCCTCCATCAGCTGCTCAGGGAGCTCCACCGGAGCAACATGGGTGGGGCCACACCCCGCCCCATCACCTCAGCGCTGACGGTCAGCAAGAAACGGCGACTGGCCGGCCCCCAGGCCATCAGCAGGAAGGAACTGACTGACAGCCAACAAGGGTAGGATAAATTAGGCGTGGCTGTCGCTAGGTCCCAGGCACTTTTATCTTATTCAGTACTTCCATGTTGGAATTTCCTTCTCAGTGTTATTGGGAGATGGAGTTGGAGTCAACAAAGCAATAGAAAGTGCTCAAACTTTAGAAGAGTTTGAAACTTTAGAAGTCAGGTTTTAGCAAAATGTAAGCTGTGAAGGTCGCCAGAGTAAAAAATTGATCACAGACTCCAAGTGGATTTCGCTTTTCTTTTGTGGAAAAAAAGCATTTCCATTATTTTAGTTTAGTTCTATGGACTTTTTCTTCCTTCTGTTTTCCTTTTTTTTTTTAAATAATCTGATGAAGTATTGAAAAATGGTACCTTTCTATGAAAGAGATACTGGAAACAAGGCATTTTTAAAAATTCTTCTGATTTTCCAGGGAGTGTTTGTTAGAGAAAGTCTTAAAGCAAGCCAAGCACATCGTTTTGAGGAAGAGGTAGGTAATAAGTATTGTACATACGATTGAACAAATACCATTTATGTACTTTCTGCAGGCATTAAGAATTAAAGTATAACGTCTGTGGTCATAAAGACCAAAAGGTCAACATGTTGAGGTACTAGTGCATAGCGCTATCATTTGTTTATAAGTACCTGGGTTCCGGTCTGTTTTCCTGGTGCTTAGACATTGCAAAAGGTGCACGCTCCAGACTGGTTTGTATGGCATTACGCGTACAAGTTTACGTATGAGCTAGAACTGATCCCTCTGTGTGCAGGGTGTGTGGTAGTGCGTGGCAGATCTCTTTGGTATTAGTTGCATGGTACTGAAAGGGAGTCGTGATGCTGAAACCTGTCATTGAGAGATGGAGGCAAGAAGAGTACGTTTTCAAGTTGTTTGGCACATCAAGTCAACTGGAACCATAAAGTGACCAACATTTATGTGCATGTACATGATGCTGCTGCAAACTTCATTCCTTGTTTCCAGTTGTCTTCCCGGTCAGGTGAAAGTTGTGAGCATCTCTAATTTTGCCAAATTTCAACCAATTTTAGAGTGGCGGACGTGATTACCCAGCTGTCATGTGACCTGCAGGACCCCATCATCCTGGTGCACTGGAGCGCACACTCTCAACCGCTGGTATGCACAGCCAAGGTCCACATCTCCACCAGTGGCTACGAACAGATAGCGACGTAAGTGGACTGAATTGTGGCTGAGAGTTGGCCATTTTGTTTTTGTGCCCAGCTTTCCCGAAATGAGCATCATCCCTCAAATTTTGTTGCTTCAGTCAATTCCTTGACCTACCAAGATAATGAGATTACATTTGAAGATTGCCTTTGCACTTGTTTGTTTTCTGTTATGACAACAAAGGGCAAATTTGTCAACCATTTGTTGGTGTTCCGTGGCAGCCTGTGCACAAAATATTCAACAAGTGGTTTACAAATGGCAAATGGATGTCTCTCGAACTTGTCCCTAGCTTCAATGCCATTTAGTAATACATGTGTCTGTGCTCCTGTTTAAGGGACCGCTGCTTATCCCAGTGGGTCACCTACATGTACCTGTAAATTCATGGGTGTCCTATGGGGGGTGAAGGGGTGACTTGCACCCTCCGATCCACCCTAGAACAAATGGACAAGGAAAAGGAAGTAGCCTGGAATTGCCCCCCTTTGTTTCCTGGCTGATGGGAACTTTGCCCTTTCCCCACTCCTGGCACATACCTATTCCAGCACTTTCCCTCTCTCTGTTTTTCGCCACAGGACGTTGCTGCAACTCACCGTGGAAGTGGACCAGATCAGAGTGCTGTGCAAAGACGGTCGGGTCATCCATGCGAATCACGAGGAGCAACAGCTGAAGGACTTGATCCAGTGTCAGGTATAAACACATGGGCCCCCTTTACAGTGTGGTGTTGTGAGTATGAACTGAGCAGATGTCACACTGAGGGTTTGGCATTGATAGAAGGGAGCTTAAGGAGGGCATAGTGTCGACAAGTTCTGACTGTTTCAGCACATAATCAACTTGTTAACAAAACGAAATTTTGAGAAAAGGGCTTCAACGTTAAGTTTGGTCTCTGTGATAGTAAAAGATGCCAACTTGCTTCATCTTATCTCTGTTACTCCTCTGTGTTTGTACTGTTTCTTTAAAACGTGCAGTAGACATAAATTTCAATAAATCCACCATGGCATTTGAGCTAAGAGTCGTCCCAGTTTGCCAGAATTCCTCCTAATTGTGGATCCAAGGTGGATCCAAGCCATTCAAACGGAATGGTATCCAAGAGTTGTGTTGGTTTTTTGATTTGATATTTCAAATACTAGTTTGGTGCCATGTTGTTTTAGCACCGCACGAGATTGGACTCTCAACTCTTGTCGATCCAACACAGATATCCCAGCACCAGATTTCCAGCATGTTGTCCCTGTCAAAATCGATGAGCATGCACATCCTTCATTATAACTTCCAACTTGGCGTTGGGTCTGCCTCCAAGCTCGGAAACGCTTCATCCGTCCTTGTCTCTACGCACCATGGCCAGAGGTGAGATTAGGATAGGGCTTGGGTCTTGGCACTTGTCCTTCAAGGAGTACACAGTGCTCCTGTTTAGTTTTCTGTAGAAAAATTCTGATAAGCCTTGTGACAATCCTTCACATCGGGACGTCTTTCACTGTTGGTCTTTCATGACTGCTTGATGTTTAATTTTAGAATGCCTGCAAGAGAGAATGTAGCTTACAAAGTTACTGCAAAGGCAAAAAACAGTGACAAATTCAACAAGACCTCCTTAATGGAAAGTTTGGTTGGATAAAAAGCCAAAAACTTGCAATGTGCAGGACAAAATGCAAGACGAGCTAGTAGTTAAAGGTGATGTGTTGTTCAAACTGAAATGCTTTGCTTGCTTGCTACCCACAGTAAGCTTTAAAGAAAGTGTTTTTACTATCTGAAACCAAAGAATATGTCAAAACATGTCAATTTGTTATGTACTTAAAGGCACCATCTACTCAAAATGACCCATCCAAAAATTGAAAGGGTGTACCCCAAAGTTGCTCAAGAGAAATCTAAAATACCAGCAGTGATCACATTGTCTCCTTTCCATGTTTCTTAAAGGATGGTGGCTGTGCGGAGCGACCCGCTAAACGGCATCACGGTATTGGTGAAGGGGTGCAAAAACCCACATGACACTGAGCACAAAAGCAACGTGGTAACAGATCCCAAGTGGGAGACCATTATGACGGACTACCGGGAGGTGGACCTGGAGCGGATCCCCGGCAGGAGTTTTGTCAACAAGATGGAGCTGTTGATGGCAGTGCTGGCCTCCTGACAGCGATGCTCCAATTTGGTGTCTCCACGTGTTCAGGGAGGGAGGATGGATTCTTATTCCATCTAAGAGACATACTTCTGTTGCTGGTATTAACTCTGCCTGGCCCTTTGAGGGCAAATCCTCAGTAGAAGCTGCTGAGCTTTCCTTGTGGGTCTCAGTCAGTTCAGGCCACAAGTTGTGCCCCTAATGCAAGAAACTATTGGCAACTGGTTCAACACTGGCCGATACTTCTAATGTATGGCATCACACCTTCTGGCTGTCCGGTTTGGTCAGGCGTGCTTTTGAGCCATGCCTTGCCGGGATGCGGGATATTTTTTGAATATGACTGACTTCGTGGTTCTCTGCTGAACAGAACAATATTGCTGAGCCAGTGATTTTGTTCCTGGCGAATACCCGCCAAGAACCAGTTACAGGCAGCCAACAGTGCACGGCATTTGGGCTGGTAAACCTTTTACCTTTTTCAGCATTAATTTCATATAGGAAGAAAGGATATAGGTTCACAATTTGGAGCCTTTAAATTAAATTAACTTTGACTGACCGACCCTCCAGATTTTTTTTCATTTGAAGGCAACTCTTAATGATTTACTGCCCCAATACGGGTGTGACGTTTTAGTTGTAAGCACCCAGGGTGACGCGAGGTGCCCTGTATCGCTTAGAGTGTTAAAACATCATATCCCACATCTCAGCAGTCGATATTTGATTTATTATACATTTGTCTAGTTCCAAATCACTTTCGAAGTCACAATTATGTATTATTTGTAGAGAACCTATCTGCAAATAAACTTAATGTGGAGATCCAGAACCTGAAATGTAAACAGTTTATGTTGTCCATTTTTTACCTGTTACTCACCATGTACTCAGCATCATCATATCCATGGGCAAAGATTCCGTCCAGGCAGTGGGGCTACTTATATGGATATCACCAGGATTTTTCTGGGGGGGGATGGGGACTTTGCGGGATGGGGGCAAAGCACCCATTAGAAGCAGACTTTGATGATATACAGTGGAAAGGGGCCAATTCTGTGGCAGTGACAAGTAAAGTGGTGATTTTCATCCCCTTTTGGGGGGGTCTTTTGCTGTTCGTAAGCAAATAGGCACCTCAGCATGTTTCCCCATAGACTACACTATCTATACGAAAAAAGATCCAAGTCCAAAGGTGTGCGTATTGCCGTGAGAAATGATATCATCGTGATGCACGAGCAGGATCTTGATGTACAGAGTTGCTGTGGGTCAAAGTCCAGCCTGTGCACCAGAAACTTCTCTGTGTGTTGTTGATCGCCCTCATAAAGGCACATTTTGGAAGGAACAAGAGGATTGTGCGGGGATCTGCTTGAAGTTGTCTGCATCCTCAACGGAGTTGACCATCTGGAGTCCCATGGTCTCCTCACACGAATACTGACACAAGAACAAGGGACTTTCAATGACACTAAAAAAGAGACGGTGTCGTCTAAATTTACATAAACTTATTAAGCCAGAGAGTGGAACTGCCTGTCAGAAGAGTGTGTTGCAGTAACAACAGTCCTCCTGTTTAAAATTCAACCGGACAAGGTCCCAAGAGACTAGGGTATTGCACGAATTACGGTTCTTTACTCCATGACCAACTTCCGCATATTGCAGCAAGGTATGAGACGGAGAGAACCCCCCCCCTTTGTGTTGGTCATTGTCTCGCAGGAATCTAGGGAATTCCTTTCAGACATCTTGGGGAGATGTGTTAAGTAACAATAGTCTGGAATGTGTATAGGGATTTGACATGTTGGGGGTACCCCTCGGTCTCATTTTTTGCTGGGTATAAACGTACGGGCAAATAGTCTATAGGTGAGGTGCAAACCCAATCCCAACCATACTGTTACAAGTGTACGCACCAACATACAGATACAGTGCCCAGATACAGACGTTGAGGAGCTCTATAACGAGCTGCAAGCCGTGCTTGACCCAATCGAGAAGAGTGTGTCGTGTATCGAACAGTAGGTGACTTCGGCACGAAGCGCGAAATCGTCCCGAAACCGGCTGTAGCGGAGACCGCTTCTACTGGGCGTTAGGAACGACAGAGGAGACACACTAGTAATTTCGCAAAGCAGGCATCCTCCAGGACTATTTTCCAACATCCTGGCAGAAAATACAATCGGGTGTCTCCAAAATATTTTCATCTATTACTCTAACTAAAATTTGTGAAGATTGACGATAAGGCTCTCCTTGTAAGTGTAATTGAAATCGTCAGGTTTGATTAAGTCATCATGACATCTTCCTCGATCATCAAACGTCCTGCCAAAGGACCCCTCATATGTCATCAAAAGGTCACAGAATTTTCCAAACAGCCCACATTTTGCAAAATATCGCGCGAAACATTGGTTGTTTTACAAATGTCACTTCAAACAAGCCCGAACCTCCTCAATATTGCATTAGTCATGCATTCTCTGAGGAAACACATGCCTACGTTTATGAAATGACATCTGATTGATGTTTAGGCCGACCCTGTAAGAGCAACAATGATTGCTTGACGTTCGATGACCAATAATACTACTACAAAGAAGTGTGGCATGGGATGGGTGTCTGCAAAAGTCGTACTTAACGTTTGAAAGCGGTACGTCACTCTAGATCGAAGCGTGAAATTTTTAAACAGAAGGATTCTTTGGCCGTATTACGCATGCCTCGTTTCATAGGAGCCAAAATTCATGTAACACCAGCCAGCCAGTCTATTAATGCTTAATTGGCATCGATCAATTAATCAATTTCGATCACAATATCGACCGCAAGAAATCAATCAATCTGTCAATCTTTCGGTTGGAATGTTGATCAGTGTAAGTTGAATGGTCATTAGCTCTTTTTAGGATTTGAATGTGTCTAAACAGCTGACCTGAAGCCACATTTTAAGGAAAGAAATAAGAAATATTTTTCGGTTATGCCGATGAAACTACCGATCAGAAGTTCGATTCACTGCCCGGCCCCTCTGCCAAGTTGCTTTCAAAGCAACCGATCGTGGAAATAAAACCAGAGGCCCTATGCACATGAGTACGTTTCATACCCAAATTTCTTATTTTGTGACCAAAAAGTTCAACCTTTATTCAACCCTCCTTCAAAACCAACAACTGGAAGAGAGAGACCAAACTGAAACTGAAAATCTCACTTCGCGCTGATCTCATAACCAAACCACAACCCCCGTGTCCAAACCCAATTCCAAACATTTGATCCCCAACGAAACCCAGCCTATTTGCTTGACACAAACACAAATCAATAACATCACCTAAGTGAAAATGCAAACCTCAACCCAACCCTAACAGTCGTCCATTAGATATAATCGGCGGGAAATTCATCAAAGTGCCTCAATCCTGTCCTAAATGGTTCCCTTTAAGTGCTCTATGGTATAGGCCTAGCTGCCCTAAGTATTTCCAAAACCTCAATGAGAATTTACCATTTGTTTAAACGCTTGACAAACATTGCGACTTTTCCTTCAGCAGGGCTCTTTGGGTCAAGAGAGATAATTCTGATACATCTGTCTCTGCCGTTGTCCCACAGGAGCTCGAGTGATCCGAATGCATGACCAATAATGGTATACCTCCATCGGACTTGGCTCGAATGGGATTATGTATTTAGTCGATACTGGGTTAACTTGTTTTCCTCATGTATACTTTGCCAATAGGCTACCTGACGATACTGAAGATGGCTGACGTTCAACTAATAAAGCTGTACGGTTTAAAATAAATGGCAAAGAAGTTGATGGATCAGGACGGCAAATTTTTAAAGTAAAAATGAAAACACCTCAGAAAGTCTAGGCCAACCAATACAATCAAAACGGCTCTGCATGTAAAAATGGTCATATCGAAGATGATGGACTCGTCCGTTTTCACTCTACCAGTAATAAAAGTTTTGAAAGAGTAGTTTTTCCTCGGGTGTTGTTTTTGTGTGTAATCTACATTTGTAAGTGGTGGTATGCCACAACTTTGCATTCGCACAATGACAATTCATCCGACGATAAGAACAGAAATGAGGGACTGTTTTCAGAAAATCAATTCCAGTTGCAGAGCTCCAGTATGTTAAAATCAGCAGAAATGCCTCAACATCAGTAAATATTACAATGGTAGCGCTCAAGCATTGAAACCATCCAACGTTCCGAAATTGGTATCCCTGTGGAGACATGGCTTTGTTCAACTGGTTTCAGAATATGGTGCCTTGTGGAGACCCAGGAGAATGGGTTGAATAGGTCTTCACAAGGGTTTCACGAAACTGATATTCGGAAATCCCTATAGTATAAAAAGGAGAAATTTGTAATGTGTAAGAATCGCAAATTGAAGTGTTTCATATAAGGGACATTCGGTTAAAACTTCAGCCCAGGAGATTGATTCATGTTGAAATGGGAGCATTAGTGTTAGTACTGGAGGTCTTGGCCTGTATATGCACTTCAAGTGATATTTATACAAGTCTGTTTAAGCCCCTTCAAGTCTCGAAAAGTCCATTGCTAATCCTCCAGTTTTAAGCCGGGTCTGAAGCTTTTTAAATCAGGTTCAACAAAAGCCTCCCTTTCCATTGTTACTGGTCTGTGAAAGACTTGCGACTGGACTTGTGACAGACTCCACAACTACTCTGATACTTTACTTGATAAAAAGTACTTGCTGCTAAGAAATAAACCGTAGGCCTACAATACAAATTTCAGCACACACGATGTGTTAGACGCGTTTTCTGTAGCGAGGGAGCACGCATGCTCACGCGCGCACATCGTATCAGTTCGTGAAAACGAAACTCTCACTCGACCTTCTTTAATGCCTTTAGTACGTTTTGCACGTGTTCAGGGGGCGGGCATACTTGCCTCTTCGTGAAAATTCAAAATGCATGTATTGAAATGTCAGTCCCTGGTATCATTTTCAAAAAAATGGTCAAGTAGGATGTTTTAAAGCAAAATGATGAAAGAAATCAATTTGGGAAATTTCGATTTCTTCATTTTTTACATTCTGTCTCTTTATGGAAATGGGGACATTTTCTCCGAGTTCTAGTTCTCACTTGTTTATCATGTTAAGCAACTTGTTTAACCAATAGAAGTGAATATTTGTTCCAAACTTTATTGGTAGATATTTTTAAAGCCATTTTAAAATTTCTTCTTATGCTATTTTGACTTATTCTCTGTGCCTTAAGTGACAAAGGGGCCTACGCAAATACGCAAAATTACGTCTACAAAGACATGTGTATAGACGTGGTCCGGGGACTTCCCCTAATTAATGCGCGTATTTATATAAAAATAGTTAAGAGAAGCTGTCAGGGAGAACATTTATTGTTGACGACCATGCTAAGTGATGCACTATTGTAGAATTTTAATCACTCAGTCTTAACAGCAACATTCTGTGCAGTGAGGTTAATGATTTTGTTATGAACCGCTAAAAGCGATATCTCTGAGATGGCCGAGTGGTTAAGCTCATGTTATAGATCGCCAGACTGTGGGTTCGAATCCCAGCGGTGGCTTTTTATTTTCCCAACGCTTGCTGTCAGTCAGTAGCTATAAGAGACACTAAATTCACCCCGTCAAATACCAGCAGT
>NW_019091486.1:1258608-1318653 GCF_001949145.1 Acanthaster planci | reverse complement strand
ACAGTGACTCATGCCCCCCCCGACAGTGACTCATGGCACCCATGGCAGTGTACACCATAAGCCTTCCTTGTTTGTGTAGACCACTAAGATCATATTTCCACAGCCTCCGATGTGAACTACTTCAGTTTAATATAATATTATGAGTGTTCCACTCACCTTCTTCGTTGTGTAGGGCCTTTGCACTAGCCCATGACCCTTCTTCTTTTTTTGGAGACCATATATATACTGATCAACGTGCTTCCTATGGGATGACACATTACAGAATAAACCACTGGGTCAAAACGAAGTACACAACATGATCATTCTATTCTTAACAGTTCCACTGAGTAAACTGAAATCTTTTCCACATCTTTATACAACTTGTTCCAATGAACGTCATCCTCACTGGGCACTGTAAACCGTTGACAAGGATTAAACTACACTATAGAATAATGGGAGCCAGTAGGGAACCAGTGCCTAAGTTACCATGGTGACATTTGACCACAATTCATAAATATACATGTACATGTGGAAGGTTTTTCACAAAGCGATCAACTCTTATTGAACGGTGTTGAATAGAAATTGTTCCATATTGTTCCTTTGTCATAAGGGTATTTTTCTCGCCTTCCAGTCGGTAACCCAGGCTTGAGTTCTGCCTACTTCACATATGGATTGGGTTTCCATTTCCTGTCTAATCCTTTAGCCTTCCTCTGGTATATTTGTCAAGGGTTTTTTCCCCACATCTCAATCTGAACATTTCCGCATCGTCTCCTCTCAACAGGTTTCAGGCTTGCAAGCTAGAGTAGCGTCACAGGTGTTTTTGAAGAGCCCCTTAATTCATGACCAGAAATAGATGCTAATAAACACTAAACAAATAAATGAACAGATAAACAAGCCCATTGCAGAATTCTGGATTGGAAAAGGTCTTACCTGTCAACTGAGGGCAGCAGACCAGGGCTGATGAGGTTGGAGTAGGGCGTCTTCTTGTCGGACAGGGGCAGCACCCCTTGATAGCGTAGGCTGGGTGTCTTGAACCGAGCCGAGCCAGGTGTCTTGCCGACACTGCCCTCGTGGCTGTCTTCTTCGGTGTCCCACTCGCCAAGAGGTATCTAAGGTACAGTCGGAGAATGTCAGGGGTGTCACTGGGGGTTGGAGGAGGTTACTGGATCAGTGCAGTGGAGTTATGAATAAAATGCCATAAGTAGGCCCACAGTTACTTCTTGAACTGGTGGTTTGTTGGCTCTCTCTTGGTTTCATTCAGTCACAGAGGGGCACCTCGATTTCAAAACTGGTTAGCCAGAGTGTGGTGCCCAGGTGTGTCAGGTTAGTATAAAATGCCACTGAAGAATACAGTAACGTACAAATGCAAGTATTGCTGCAGTTTACCAACCATTTCCCAATGGATGGAAATTAGAAATGATAGCAAAGCATTGCACACTCTGACGTGTTGCATGGAACACGGTCCAGGTTCTGGGCTTCGGCAGCATATGACTATCAAAAGAGGGGTACGCTCTTTCATGATACCAAGCAGCAGGATCCGTGCTGGCACCTATCCACTGAATGAGTAGGAAACCCTTTTTGAATCCTCCATCTGTTAGTTGAAGGAACGAGGACTTTTGGAGTAAATTTTCATTCAGCTGAATGTGCATAAATCTTGGGAGTGTGCTCCATGGTGCTAAATGCAAGACACCAGGGGAAAAGATCAACGCAGCCTCTCTCTTCCTCATGGATCTGGGAGGGCTTACGTCACAATATCAAAAGGAAACTTTGGGGGAATTAAACCTCTTAACGCCGGGATTCTTTTGACCGCGACTGCTGGGCTGCGGTATGCCCAGTATGCAAAGCCTTGTCCAGCAGCAGGCCCACATTGAAACCGCAGGTGCATGATGAATAGAATGTACGTGCGGTATGCACTAATCCTCACACAAGGCCGTGGCTGTCGACGTCTCCCGGTGTGAGGGGGTTAAAGAAAAATTTATCAAGGGCAGTCAAGCACTCAGCTTGAGAGTTGGGTCACCATGAACATGGATGGGCAGGCGCCAGACTGACCTTCAGCTTCTTCTGCTTCTTGAAAGGGGTGGAGTCAAAGATGTCATCTTCATATCCCCGATTGTGCTGCTCCACGAGGTCCCGTAGCTGTCGTTTACGCTTCATAGTACCAACCTTGGCTGTTAGCACGATGGCGGCTGCAAACAGGACAAAGGATTTTTCTTCAAAGTGAAAGGACTCTTTTTACCTGTCTGCCAATTGTGGCCTTCAATGTGGATTACAAAACAGCAATTGGTTCCCAACGGTCCCTTCATCTTATCTTACCCTGTGCATGGTTCGCCTGCTGTTTGGACTGTTGTTTGGAATGCTTTGTTGCACTAGATTCGATGGCGCTGAAAAACAAATGAGAAAAACTTGTGCAGTGTTAATTATTTGGCCACATTAGTCAACCTGGTGGTAAAGTGATCCAGTCTGTTCTTCGGGTTTGGGAGTGTTCAATAAACCTGTACTCAAAGTGCTGAGATCTCTGTTGAAAGAAAACTGTCAGTGATCTTGTGAGTGTATCCAAGACTCCCAATTTTAAATGGAGCTCACCTTCGAGGATGAGCTGGTTCGTCTTTCTGATGCACGCCCATCTTATTCTCAAACTCTGACTTTCCATCCGCTTCAATCCTGGATGTTCCTCTGACTGGCTCTGCCTCTACATCCAACCTTCTTGGGGCCCCCCTTCGTGTCCCATGAGCATCTCTTGATGTTGTGTCAGAGCCCACCTTGCCTTTTCCATTTTGGCCTGGAATCCATCTTTCACATTCAGAAGTTGTCTCCTCCAGGCTTTGTTCAAGAAGACCTTTTCTCCGGGAAGGTGCTGGCTTTTTTCTGCTTTGGGCTGCAGGTTTCCGGGCTTCTTTGACAGGTTGATGTGAGTCCGACTCACTTCCACTCTTCTTGCAGTTCCGCCTGGGCTGATGCCTCTGGATGACGATGGCTTTCTTGCTTCGGCCTCTCTGCATGGGTCCATCCAGGACTTTGACTGTCTCATCTGTGTCTTCAGATGCAGCCTGCTGCCTCGGGGAGATTGCTGCGTCTTGCCCTTCGAGCGTGTTGTCCGTGTCTTCAGATGAGGTCTCTGGAGGGGTGCATTTTTGCTTTGTTCTCTTCAGGCTCCTCGAAGTGAAAGGCTTCTGGGAGAGCTGGTCTTGCTCATCCTCCGACGTCTGGTCTAGGACTGGCCTGCTGACCATTCTTGCCCTTGTCCCTTTCTGACGAGTACTGAGCATTTTCTTCTGGCCTCTTGTTTGCAACATCAAGGCTTCCTCGTCGCAACTACTCTTGGTAGTGGTTGTTTCTCTGTCAGAGTTTAAAGGATTGACGATGCTGTCGTCTGTTTCACCAGTGGTGGTTGTGGTAATGGTGGTGGTTTCTGTGGAGGTTTCATCAGTTCGATATTGGGGATCTTCCAGGGTCCCATAGATCCGCCTGTATGGTTTGGCTCTGGTCACCCATGTCATGTTGACACTCTTATCTCCTTCCTCACTCCAGTTGCTGACCGACTCTCCCGTAGTAGTGTTGGTGGACGCACCGTGGGGAACGTAAGGAACTCTCTTCGGCTTTATAGGTTCATCCTCCTCATCGTCGCTCAGCTCATAGACGTCCGAAGCGCTTGGTAACTTCCCGACACTGGACTGGTCCCTAGTGGATGGTGCTCTGATCTTAGAGCTCCGCTCTCTCATCCGAGCGATCCTGCCTTGTTTGTGCTTCTCAACGACGGCCAGGATCTCCTCTTGAAGGTTCAACGATCCAAGCGACTCTCCGGACCCATCTCCCCTAGACAACTTCATTTTCTCTCCCTCTTCATTTGTGACTTTCCTCCCGCGGCTCTCACTGTTTTTCTCCAAGTCAGAGGCGCAGCCAACAATGCTACTGCTTGCATCACCAATGTTCTTCCATCTGCTGGTGGGAGTTTTACCAAGAGCAGGTTGGCTCGCAGGGTGAGAACTTTCTACCTCTGATGGTGGGCTGAATTGATAATAAAGGGGTGAAATGCATGCTCTGGGCTGAGGTTGAGATGATACCCTCCCTTTGTCCCTTCTGGCTCTTTCTTTTTTCGGAGGGGGAGGCTGCCTACTCCCTTGCCGCTGACTTGACAACTGAATCTTCACCCTCTCATTCTTTTTGTGCTTCACCTCATTAATTTCAGGATCTTCAAGTGGCTTCACAGAGCTTGTTGAAGCTGTGTTGTCGGTCTCTACATCTGCAACAGGATAATCTAAGCTGCAGCTTTCCGCAGATCCTTGCAGTTCTTCCCGCCATCTATTCTTTAGATTCTTGCGTGGGTATCTGGACTTTCTCCTTGACTTCAGCACTAGAGGGTCTTCGTCATCGTGTCTCTTGGAGGCTGGGACTTCCATGTTGTCGGAAGAATCAGTGATTGTACCCTTCAACTGGACAATCCTCCTCCTGTCTCCTCGTTTGGGCCCAGTTCCTCGAGGACTGTGTTTACTTTTCCTCTCTGATGCTGGCAATTTGGCACCATGGCCATATTCACCGTCTCCTTTGCTTGTCTTGGCCTCTGGATCCAGACAAGATGAGCCTTCCTCGTCGGCACCACTGTGCTCAGTTTTCAACTGCCGTCTGTGCTTCCTTCCCGCTGACGATGCATGAAGCTTACTGGTGTTGGCAGAGCGTTTGATTGCTCTCTTTTCTCTCTGTGGTGGGAACAAAAAGGTTACAGATTCTTAAAGGATAACCAAATAAGCTCATGTCAGTGTAGTATAACTGCACTTACCCCGGTCATGTACAAAGTCGCATTTAGCTGTAAACTTTACATGTATGTTCATTCTCTGTGGGTCCATGAGGGATCACAAAATGGCGTACAGTCGTCGCAAAGTAAATGGCCACATGTGAACCCACTGCCCATCTGGTCTTTTTATGCGGTATCGATGGTCACACCACACTAGCACATGCATATCAAGTAATCTCCAAGACTGATTAGCCTTTCAGCCCCAAGTTGATATGCACCCTCACCTGCAAAAAAGAGACAGGCCAGTAGGCGGTTTTCCAACCATGCTCGTACACTGACGCCCAGGACATATGCAAGGACCGTACATCCAAACAGAAATTGATCATACATGCTCAGCATGTCTGGTGCCAAACATCCATAAACCTGTGTGCACACAGTCGTTGCTATGTAAATATATGACCAGCTTGATCTGGCTTATACTGGATACCCCAAATTGAGATAAGCTAAGAGATAATACGTGCCAACCCCCGTGAACCCTCACTACACAGCTGCCAACGTTTTCAATATCCACACTGTCTGTATAGCATATGCATGTCCTATTTAGCCTTGGAATGGAAATCAATGAATGGTCTTGAATTAAGTACCGCAGTGAATACACCATGTATGAGTATAAAATACATTAGCGTGAGAACCAGCACTGTGCGCATACTCCATTAGTAGCAACACCCTTCCTGGTTCAAATGACGTCACACTTCGCTACTCGATAGACTTTAGGTATGAAAGTGGACTCTACTGTTCGTGTACAAAGCCCATGCAACCCAAGTTACGTACGGGCCCCAGCTCCAGGGAGTCCTGCAGGCTGATCTGGTTGATGGAGGAGGAGGTGCAGTCCTCGCTGCCCAGGAGGATCTCCACGACGTCCAGCGAGGTGTTGTGGCGGACGCGCTGCCCAGTCCAGTAGGCCAGGGGAGGCTTGATCAGCCGGCCGCTGCTGGAGCGTCGGAGGTCCTTCACGCGGAGGTTCTGAGCTGAGGTTGAGCAATGCAAAAGACTGGGGATGTTTGATCTGGGAGGAATCTTTTACATCTCGCCAAACGAGGAATAGTCTATCAAAGGCAGTGAGGTACTGCCATGACCTCACCAGTACCTCAGAGACATTTTGGAATGCCTGCGAGGGATGTATTTTTCTTACACACACTCTTTGTGCTACTACTTTTTTAAAGTGCACGTGGGTAATTCTAGAAGTCAGGGTTCCAAAGGTGTGACATTTTTGTGTCTCTGTTACATCTGACCCTTGTTTATTTGACATGGAAATATCACTGGAATTGATTTCAAACTATTACAATTTGTTTGGCAGGTAATTTGCATTAATTCATCACTCTAGGAAATTAGAAAATGTGTTCCCAACTTAAAAAATCATATGTCAGATGTGACAGGGACACAAAAAAAAATGGACCCCTATTTTCTGGAATTACCCATGTATGAAAACTAAAAACAACCCTTTTGGTGTCAATGTATTAAAAATGTGAACTGATTCACCAACAAAAAGGGGACAAGGTCAGAGAATATAAAAATTCCAGCATTTTTGTGTAAAAAAATCTAATTCCCGCGGAGGTTTTCTTCCCAGGATGACATCACATTTGTGCTCATGTACATGGAATTGCCCATTAACTTTAACAGTCCTCAATCCTTCACCTGTTGGAGGACTGAGGACTGTTAGGGTTAACATCAACATACCCTTTCAAATAGCAAAACAATCATCGATAAAACAAGGTTAACTGCGACACACATATGCCTTTTCAAGGCTTGTATTGAAAAGAAGTGCTTTGCACAGACTCGTTGAAGACTTTGGAACACACTTTTTGTTGATAAACCCCTGCTGGGGATTTCTGAAGCTTACCACATTGACTACTGACAGTGACGGTAATTTCAAAGGATGCCCCCACTGCCAAGCGAGAACGCATAAGCAGTTGTTTATGGGGTACTCTTTGGATGTCACAGGGTCGTTCCCAATATTGGTCAAGTGCACCCTCAAAACTACCAAGCGGTTTATTTGTCTTGTCAATTCACAATACAAAAGCCTGTTGCGTACTAGGAGTATACTCGCAGCGCTTGACAGAATCCAGTTCATCTGTCTGTACAAATTATTCTTGTGGTAGGCAAACAAAGCGTTGAAAACTCAGACCAAAACCTAGTGTGGAGTATTTCCACAAAAAGTGCGACACTTACGGGTGACTTCTATCGGGTTCTTTTTCTTTCCTTTCTGTAGGGAATCGGGGACGGTGACATCAGACCGCCTTGGTCCTGGAGTCACTCCGAGTGGCTCCTTCTCCACCAAAGAACTGCTCCATTTCTGCTGTTCTTTCCTGATAAAAAAGGAGCCAAGCTACTCTCAAATCATTGAAAGCTGCAGAGCGGCTATTCCGTTGTTTCAAGTCACAAGGTCAAATAGCAACAAGAAATTCCTTTCGATCCACTGCCACTTTTCATCCTGTTTACTGTGAACAGATAGGTAATACAGCATTCCTGGATAGTTTGTTTTGTACAGAAGTAGCCCCCCCCCCACGCTAACAAGAAAGAGATTGGTTGGGACCATTTTGACCGGGTAGCCGGTGCACATGCGAAGACCATATAATCCAGCAGGAATTGATTGTGTGTGCTCAGCGCTGGCAACATCAAATACATGTACCCAATCCACCCTGATTTGAAGTGTACCCTCATCAGCAAGAGACAGGCCGGTGTGAAGTTTTTCAACCGGGCTCATGCAAGCGCCCAGCGCACATGCGACGACCCGTACATTCAAACAGATATTGGTTGCGCATGCATGTCCCACCCCAACCGTGCATACACCTGTGTGAGCAAACACAGTGAGCTTCCACCAAAGGATGGTCACCATCATGTAAAAATCCACACCCTCAGAGCAAATGGCAGCTGCCATATCCCATTCCCATGCTGTGAATTTCAACTGATACAAGCAAACGGAAATTTCATGCGTATCACAGAATTATTACATACTTTGAGAACAGTCCTCCGTACTGAAGACTTGTCATTTCCTTCACTTCGATCTTAATTCAAGGAACTTTTTTTCATGAATCAAAATTAATACCCACTTCTTTTCTTCGTTCAAGTAGTGGTTGTACAGCAACTCTCTCCAATTGGCGGGAAACCCTTTCTGGAAACTGCGTACTAATGATTCTGAGAAGCCTACACCAAAGACAAGAATGAGGGGAACAAAAAGAAACGACAAAAATAAATGGGAACCAAAATGGGGAAACTCAGGTTCAATGGTAGACCATTATACAGACGTTATCTTGTACCACACTGGTCCATGCGACAGGTTCTTTTATCAGATAAATGATACAAAACAATGAATGACCATTTGATGCCAACAGAAAGACATTTGGACTTTTTACGTTAAGACAATGAGCTTGAGTAATATTTCATTTTCAGTGTTTCTTCAACGATGAAGGATTTTAAGTAATAACACACCAAAATCATTATAATTTGGTAACACTGACGCGTCTCGCATTTTAGAAGTGACTGGTTTTCTGACGCAGGAATTCCGATAACCATGTCTACTCTACCTTGCTCCATTGTCAGTGCGCGGTCCATTTTACCAGCCAAGCGGTAGAGGGCGCCAGACTTGGTGGCCAGCAGACGCGGGGTGATACGCACCATGATGGATGTGCTGTGCCAAAACTGGTCCTCTTTATCACCGCTAACGTCAAAGAAATTGACAAAATCAAAAAATGTATCAGTACTTTTTCTTTGGTTTCCTATGCCGGCAGTCTTCTTTCAGAAGCTGAAACATCAGACACTTTCTGACCATTTCCGACAACTGTTGGAACAAATGTGGAGGTGGTTGGTTAAAATATGCAAAATGCACATGAGTAATGCTAATACAGTTGACTCTCGTTAATACAAGGGCTTTGAGCCTTTCTAAATTAGCTCGTATTATCCGGACCTCGTCTTACGCGAAAGCTGCTGTCCCGCTTGTCGCATGTGTAACCGATCGACCGCATCGTTAAGCGTACATCAGGTACAACTTCCTGTACATACATGTAGGCCTACATGTACTTTGTATGCACGTACGTGTGGTTTGGAATTTAATTTCAAAACAGTTTATGTTTATGAAAGTGAGAAATAACTGTACTTTTTATGAATAAAAACTTGAAACAAAGAACAATAACGTAATATAAGAACGAAGAAACTGGTCAAGTCGAGTTGGAGGATGCATGATTGGAGCGATGCCGTTTTACGACCCCAGCGCGATGAGATCGTCATATAACGCACGCACGTAAGTACATTAACATTTTAGGTGGTAACCAACATCAGTGCTGCGCTTGTTGCACAAAAACGGCGGGAACCAGTTATTGGTGGTGTGGATCGGCCAGTAGAGGGCTTCACTTGGTGAGTGAAAACCGCAGTGCTTTACTGCCGTACACAATCAATTACGGAAGCGCCTTTCCGAATTCAAAGGATTGACTGATTGACAAGTTGCCTTCAAAAACGCTTGTGCTAATTAGACGGATAACAATACATTTGCACGCAACTGGGGCCCCCAAAATGCTCGTCTTGAACGGAATCTCATAACAAGCGAGCTCGTAGTATGGATTTTTTTCCTCATAGGAATGTGCATAATTCAGTCGGGACCGGCAAATATACTCGTCTTAACCGGAATCTCGTCTTACCAGACCTCGTATTACCGAGAGTCGACTGTAATGTATTCACACCTGCATTATGACAGCTCGGTGAAAATTTGATAATCCTTGTGCATGAACTGTATAGTAAGTCTACAGTGACAGTGCACCATGCACAGGTGGAGAGGGATTTGTTCAGGCATGTACTTACATCCTGTGGCCCTCTACACACACTCCCTTACAAGAAGGGACAGGCTTGATGATCCATCTATTGATTATTGTCTCTGGTTTCTGAAAGTGAGGAAAAAGGAAAGGGACAGTGACTGGGGGTCTGAAATATTCCAGAAATCATTTGTTGACAGTTACACGTACAAAAGTACCACTCCATACCACTTTGTGTGTAGAGTACATAGGATGTGTGAACATGATTGGATCGTATCTGTACACAGGCATGACTGACGGGTTAAGCTGCGATGTGCCGCTTGACTATAACTTCTGGCCAACTTCATGACATGCTAACGCACCATTTATTTTGTACACACACAGAGTCCGTGGAGGCAGAGTGTGTGTTGAACTCGGCCGCCACGCGTGGCCTGCTGTGGTGGTAAATATTGCTGTTTGTTCACCCCAGTGTTGAAAAAAAAAAACCAGATTATGGAAGTAAATATCGAACAAATATGATTCAAAGGGCTCTAACAAATCAGTACATGCATTTTTGACTTAGGCCGTACTCTGTATTAAAAAGGGAAAAGTACATCTTGTCTTGTTTCAAAAGTTGAAATTTTCAGCTCAAATAACACCACCCCAAAGTCATTAAAAAATCCAATGGGGTATTCTACAGATTTTCCTTTCAACGAGGAATTTTCGGTTGAACATCACAAGCCTGGCGCTAACCTTTGGAGCTTGCAGCGTTTCAGGTTGAGTCATCTCTTTGTATTCATGTTTGTCCCGCTGTCCCCTTAGTACTGGCTGCTTGTTGGTCAGTCTCTCCGTCTGTCCACGTGTTGACCTCTTGACTTTATACTCCGTTTCAGCCGAGTCTCTGGATGTTGCTGGATGGGAAACAGGTTTACACACTTAACTTGACTACCAGGGGTGAGATTGGATGAAAAAGTAAAAAATCCACAAAGTCATCAACAAAAGTTCTGAGGATGCAGTGTAGGGTCCCTGTTAGTTCTGAGGACCCCACTGCAGTGTAGGGTCCCTGTTATTTCTGAGGACCCCACTGCAGTGTAGGGTCCCTGTTATACATTTGTATTTGCCCAATGAAACACCCTTTTCTTGTGTCCTATATCAACCTTTCTATGTAACAAAAAATCACAAACTTGGGATATTCCAGATTTAAAACAACAGATTGTTTGAAAATTCTGTTATCAGGAAAATCCTAATGATAAAAATCCTGAAATCAGGAAAAATCCTAATAAATCTCACCCCTGTACTACCTACGATGTTGAACATACTAAAAAAATTGCTCTTCCCTCACCAGTTTAATAACTACCCGTACCTGAGTCAAATCAAGGGATACTTTGTTCTTACCAGTGTCTTTGGTTTCCTCCCTCATGTCTTCATTCTCGGCTCTTCCTTCCTCTCCCTCAATCTTGTCTTCCTTATCATCTGCCCCCTTACAATCGACATTCTCGTCTGGTCCACCCACTGGTGACGAAGAAGCCTTGTGTTGTTTGGTCTCATCCTCCTTCAGGGTGCTAGTGAGCGTGATTTCAGTGTATGGTACTTCTGATCTTGGGGTGTCTACACCCAGCTCCTGCCCTGCCTGTAAGCTCTTGATCACTCCACCGATATCCGGCCTTCTTCCCTTGGATCTGGTCTTCCCGACAGCTCTTTGATTGACCGGGGTCTCTTCGGCAAATGCAGCTTCGCGGCTTGCAGGTCCCCCTGATGGGGCGGTATAACATTCCAGGCCAGTTTGGGGAGTGTCCTCATGCTCCGGGCATTCGTCGTCAGATTTTGCAGACTTCTTGTCGCCAGGATGGAGGTCGACAGGTCTCATTCGGTACTCCATGTTCTGTTCCGATGCCCCAGGAGAACGGCTGGCGAGATCTCGGTTGGTGGCCAGACGGAGGTCATGCAAAAGTCGCCGCTGTGGCACACATTTCCTCTTACTGCCTGAGCCGCTGGGGATCGGCGTATCTTTTGGGGACATGATTGACACTGGGTCTACATCCAGCTGAGAACTTGACCTCGTTTGCCTTGTCCTCTTCGTAGCTCCCGAGTAAGTAACTGGTTCCAGCTCAGACGTATCTACATCACAGGAGTCTTGCCATTCATGATCCATTTCCCCTTGTGAGTTCCTGGGAGTATTGTCCAAAACACTTTCTCTATCACTGTCCATCTCCTCCTCATGCATCACTTCGGATACATCATTAACACAACTCCCTGTGTGCTTTTTAGAAGGAGTGGCAGCAACTGCCTTGCTGGGGGATGTCAGCCTCTTGATCAGATTGTGCAGGTTAGGAGCTCGCTTTCTCCTCATCGTCTTTTTCTCATTCTGCCTAGAGGGACCTTGCACTTTGGGCTGCGGAGAAAGCAGCGTCTTCACACCGATCCCGACTTCTCCCTGGTTTATTGAGGAATCTGAGACAACATCATCACAAACAATTCCATTAGACTGAGATGTCCCAGATGTGTCGTGGCTTTCGCCACTTGTCCTAATCAACGAACACTCCCCCAATTCGATGCCTGAACCCGCGCTGGCGTTTACCTCGAGTTCAATGCTGACGTCATCCTTGGGACGGGCATCTTTGACTGTACACGGAGCTCCTGGGGGTCTTCCCTTTGTGGAAGATATGGCCAGCTTGATACTTTTAGCTGCTGTGGAGTTCCCAGGCCCGACTGTCCTGAGGAACAAGCCCCTTAGGAGTAGTTGACTGGGTCAGTCCTTGTTGAAAAATCTGTAGGGGTTGACAAGAATCGACTGGTCATTGTAAGAGAATGAGTCGCTATTCCGTGCCCCCACTGCATCTGCCAATGACCCCAAACCTTGACCAGAATGGCCTAAACTGATGGATGACTGGGCAACCGTGCCTCCAAGCAGCCAGCAGCTGTGATGTAAGAAGTGTTAGTGCTTACTTTACACCTTTGACAACACAAAAGTGATGAAATGTTGAATTGGACACTGTTTGGACCTTGAAAGAAATGGGTCCTGATATTAACAGGAATGACTACTTCAGGAATCTACCGAGGACATCTTGGCCAATTTCATTACAACTCCAGCCACAAGCAAATCTCAGCCTGGCAATCTGGACAGTGACCTAATTTTGCTTGCCCCACATTTCCCATGCTTGGCATACCAGTCGGCGCCCAGCAGCTTGATTCAATCAACCCCCTCATGACATCCGAGTTACCGACTTGCCTTGGCCATTGGGCTCTGCTGATACAACCTCTCAAACTGGTCCACATAGCTGTGTAGTGGAACTGGTTTAATGACAGACCTAACAAAAACAAGGAAAACAGGGGATTTACATCAATGTACTATTCCTGGTTCTACAGTATTTTGGGGGTTTAGGCCGCCTCAACACACATTTATAACGAATGTCAGAGTGAGAAGTCTGGCGAGTACAACAGGAAACAACAGTTGGACTGTGGGTACATGCATTTCTTTGGCCTAATGCCCTTTGAGGTTTCCAACCACCAGAGATCCAACAGTGGTACTTTATTGGACTAGCTTCTACTGTGTCAATGTTTTGAGGTTACATGTACCTGCAATGGATATTTAAAGTTTTACTAATGACTTTCTAAGACTGAGCAAAATGATGCTATTTTGAAACAAAACAAGCCCCTTTAAAATAAGAAAGTCACAAGTTACAGGAAAACCAATATGGTCTGGAGGTTGGAGATGCACCCAAAATTTACATGTACCAATAGTGGCTGGGCTTAAAAATGTCAAATTCTGTAAAGTCCTCACAACCTCATATCACCTTCACATTAACTTTTGTGCCAAGTACACAAAAACCAGCCTTTCAGAAGGGCCAAGTCCTCACACAGTAATTGCCAGATGAAAAAAGGGATGAATAATTATTCTCACCTAGACCGAGTAGATTCTGGATGGCTGAGAAACTGTCCTTCCATTGTTGCCTTTGTTGTATCATGGAGGAAGGGAAAAACAGAAGGAACACATTGGCTTGAAATCCAAATTAGTATATGTACACTGTACAGGGTGTCTTAAAAAACAGGAAACCGAGATTAATTGATCTGTTTCTTGAATGCAAACTAATTATTTTTTGAAAAGGTTTCAGTGTGATGTCCTCTTTCATCTCACACCAAGAAATCTAAATTTCTGTCACACATGACTGAGCACAAAGTGATTTAATGGACGATGTCAGAAATGGCTTTGCATCTGATGCATCACGCAGGTTTGCAAAGTGTGAAGCATTAAGTACACTACCAAAATCATTGATTCAAAGACAACCACGGTTTGGGGCTTTCTTGCAGCAACCCCGGGTCATTCAACATGCCCCCTCCCATTTCTTTCAACGCAAACGTCTGCCCTTGTTCTCATCTGTTTTAAATGGGTCTTGTGCATTTTGGAGATTCTAACAAACATTAGGTATTTCTGACAGAACAGCCATCTTTGGACAGTATGAATTCAATACCCAAACAGTATTCTTCACACTGAGGACACTGTTGCTATACCAAGTGATTTGGGGTAAGCTTTTGCGTAGTTACATAAGAGATGCCTTACATCAATACACTGTTTTCAATGGATAAGCAGGGCACAAAAGGAACCAGTCCATGCCAGAGACGGTGGTCCCTATGCAAAAGCTTAGCCTGAATCACAAGGTATAGCATTGATAGAGATATTGCGTATTATAAATCTCGATACACGCATTCGAAAGGTACAGGCGGTGAAAAGTTCAAGTGCAGTGCATGTGTAGAGCAAAACGGTCGGATTTTGACAGACTTTAAGTCAGAATTATCATTGAAGCCCCAACCGTTTGATGTTGGCATTTACCATATGGACATTGACGGAAGCCAGTATTTTGGATTTGTTGAGAACCGTTTCCACCTTACTAGGCCTATATTATATGTACAGGCGTGGAGCGTTAGTACGACGATCCCGTCCAAAATCGAAAAAGGGGAATTACGAACGCTCCACTTAGCTAATGTCAACCATGGATACACTCACCATGTGACCAAGGCTATCAGGCTTCGTTACTCTTCTTTTCCTACCCCCGGTACCTCCATGCTGTTATCCACAAAAAAGGGAAGAAATGGTACAACTCAAGACGAAACCGGAAATACTGCTACTGCTACAGCCGTTACTTAAGAACTTAAAAGAGCTAGGCCTACCCAAATTTTTCAAGTTCCGTACGCATTGACAATTGAAACGAGAACATGAAACGTTCCGCGCTCAAGCAATAGTCTGGTATCCTTACAATTTTGTACGATAAAGAAAAAGACAGAATGTGGGAATCCTGACTAATTTGACCTTTTTCAATTTTCGCGGCTGTGACCACTTGAGGGCGGTACAGCGAGATGCAAGCCTGCATGCTGTATGGTTTGTAACAACTGGACGTGTACATGCACATCATACATGTATATTATACATGTACATTACATGCACATGTGGCTAGCTTTGCCGTCCGAGTGCTGAGTACGTGCTAAATGCCTCAGACCTTCGATCTGTCAATCAAAAAGAATCGATGACATTGACAAAGCAGTGAAACAGCAGAAGTAGTACGGCGTAGCAGCAGGCGACATCGTCATCATGGCAAACGCCGTCACACAGCAGGATATTGATGCGAGTTGTTCGAAACCCGATCCAAGCACAAAGGTGGTGGTTAATCGATTCAAAGAGGATCACGGCATTAGGGCCTACTCCCAAGGACTGTGGGGGCCCTCGAGCGGACGTCGGACCCCACGGTTCTGGGGGGTAGATCATCAACCGTGTCATGCATGTGCAACTGTACAGTCATTTCGCCCCAGACCTCTTCCTCCCAAACCACCGATCGCCCCATGCATTGCCATTTCACCCTATCCTCACTTAGGCCCCATTTCCACTTACTTTGTTCCATTGCCACGTTGCGCCAATGTAAGTTTAAACGTCTTGTTTAGTTTTGACCTAGGTGAAGGCTGCAATGCGCTGTCGACGGTGTGTCTGTCCAGCATTGTCCAGCCAATCTAAAGGTTCCATTTCAGGCAAATCCACTAATTTGTTACACTGAATAAGCAAGTTTCAAACATTAATGTTGAATTGAATTATTTTAAATGTAGTGAATGTTCCGTTGATTTTGACATTAGGCTACTGAAATCAGATTTATTGTTTCTTGTCAGTGCCTGCATATGCTTTTGGCCCCGCATCAAAAAATTTCATTATTGAAAAAAGGCAAAACTTCATGGAAAGTCCAACTCCCAACATCGAAAGTTATATTCCAGCAATCCCAGTCATCAGAACACAAAATAGTTAAAGTCTGACTGCCCATGGGCACCTTGTCAGCTTGGTGGGGCACCCAATAGTCAATAAAAGTCAAAACATGCCTGAACGGGCAACGGCATGCGCTGCAATCCAGCGGTCAAACAGCATCAGACCAGCACACAATCACGAGTGACAGATCTTATTCTCAGAGTGACATATAGATCTTATTCCAAATCTTCTCTCGCTTCAGCTTGACGCACTATATTGAAGCCAGATGAAGTCATAAAAAGGGTTTTATTTCCATGATAGAAAAGAATGACGAATGAAAAGAGAATCAAATGTAAATTTGAAAAATCCCTTGATGAGAAACAATATATCAAATTTCATTGCCCTTAAAAAATGTTTTGAAAATGTTATCAGCACTGTTACATTGCATTTGTGTGATAATTTACTTTGACATGAATATGTTGGTTACAGCAATACAAATATATTGAATTCACATCGTTCAAGCATTTCAGTGCCACTATTGTTCAAATGATGTGAAAATATCACATCCACTTTTTTAACATTTATATTATCAACCAGTTTCAAAGAGGTGTTGGCTCTTATCAGACATCTATAAAATGTTTTAAGAATTTTATCATCACTACATCGTAACATCATGAAAACAGCTTTAAAGAATTTCAAGCACTGCTATAAATGCATATTCGGTTAACGTTGACAAATCATAGAGGTACAAATTTTATAACTTCTAACTAATGTCATAAACATATTAATTTAGCAAAATTCGTTTTAGCTATTGTTTCAAATATTACACAGTAACAATTGGATAACATTAGTTTAACACATCAGGGAAAAAAATCAGATTTGGGGCATTTGAGTAATGTTATCACAGTGTTTTCATATTTTATAATACTTTTCTATGCTTAACGTTATTTCAAAATGTTGTAGTCGTATCTGTGCGACCTTCAACAGGTGTCACAGCATTATGTGTTTGATGGGTACTAGTGAATGTTCTAAGGAGGATAAAAAGGAGAAACGTGCATTTTTAAAATTTCTGTCCGTAAAAGTCAAGTGTGGAAATGGATTCACAAAAGTAATGGCTCACATGAACGAAAGGACTTCAAGGGAAGCGGTATGGGGGATCCATAAAAGACTACAGGAGAAACTTTGAGGAAAATTTAAAGGAGCGATATCGTTACGTTAGTCCAATTTTATTACCAAATCCGTTGTCATGGTGTCAATCCAAGACACCTATAAAAGAGGCGCCTTGCTTTTTCATGCGTTAGGTTCCAAGCAGAATCAAGCATAGCTTGGGCAAAGTGGAAATGGGGCAAAGTAGGTGGGGTGATGTGTGGACAGGTGAAGTGGGGTGGGGCTAAATGGCAATTTGGCAAAGTGGTTCAGGGTGAAATGACATGGGACGAAGTGGAACTGGGTGAAGTGACTGACACCCAACTAGACTCGCTCTACAACAAGCCCACATACAAATTACAAACACTTAAACAAAGCGAGTGGCTCACACGTTCATTGCTCGGAAAATTCAACTCTAAAGTAGTTTACCTCCAGTGCCTGTGTGGGACATGCCTCTGAAAAATTCTTAAGTGTTTTTCAAGTAAATGCTTTGATATTTTCACTACTAAATGTGACTTTTTATAGCTTTGTGGTGGCTGGTTAACCACTATAAGGGAGAATTAATGATGTCTGTATGCCGAACTCTCACTGTAAGACTGTTTGTTAGCAAGATCTCCACCCTGGTGCCAAAGAGTATGACCAAACTACAGCATAAAGCATTGGGCAGTTTAAGACTCATAAACATGGCATTTATGCTTCTAGGGTGGTGTTAATTAAGTTTCACACTTGATAGAAGTAGCCAGAGAAGTATGTAAATAGTCTACCTTGAAGTCATCAGTTTTAAAGGGTTATTTTGGCAAAAGCCTCTATATTTCCAACAAAAGAAATTGTGCCCTCGATTCCAGGCTGGTTGGGAATCGAGGGCTAAAGTTTGCTACAGTGCACCCATCTTCTTGTGCATGTACGTTGTATTTTTCTGGTATTTTAGGCTTGTCCTAACCAGCCTCAAATTGAAGGCACAATTTCTTTTGTTGGGAAATTCAGGACTGAATTGCGGGGACAGACTTGTGTCGGGCTGAATTCACTGACAGCGTTGAGCATTGTCTGTAGAGTTTTAAAGGGTTCAGATTCAAGGGAAAGAAGCTTTCTTTAGCATGTTTCTTTTTGACTTTACACTCGTCAGAAATGGAAGAAAACAAGCTGGCATGCCCGTTGAGGGTTTAAGGTAGATGTATGGAAATTTACAGTTGGCCATGCTTTTCCGTGCAACAGAGGTTTCTGTTTGTTGCTGTGATAGAAGTCAGGGAAGACGCTGCTTCATTTAAAGGTTTTTCTGTTCAGATTGTGAACCCAGAATTTCCTCATTGAAAGTATTTCTGAGAAAACACTGGTCACTGGCTTTATTGCGCGCTCAGACAACAATGAATCAACTAAAAAAAAGGAAATTTTGAACAGGAACATGGGAAAACTTCCAACTATATTCTTTGCTCAAACCAATGCAACATGAAGGTTTTCTACCTGAATGAAATATTTTTGCTCATGAAAATGGAATTTTGCATTCGGAACCATCAAAATACCTTTCAACTAGCATAACAAAAGCTGAAGTTGAATTACAAAGGCACATTTCAAGGGTTGTTGTTGGAAGTAGTATTGTGAGGACCTATTAAATACATGTGAACAGAGGTACTGAAAACTCTTTGTTTGACTGTAGGATTTCATCATGCAACAGACGATGATCCGAATCAAAGACCCAAGAAAGTCACTTGACTTCTACACCCGTGTTCTTGGGATGAGGTGAGTTGACATTTGGCTGTTTTGTTGGCAGTGTACATGTACGTTGATGTAAGGTTGTCAGTTGTAACAAGTCAATTTTTGTGACTTGTGTCAAATTGAGTCATTGCAACGGAGTAACTTGAGTCGAGTCATTAGACCCAAAAAGTCAAGTATTCAGCTCAAGTCAATTTGAGACACAAATATTTGAACCAAAAAAAATGAGAGAAAGTCATTTTCTGGTGTTTCTAAATTTACCTCTGGGTGATTACATGTGGTCACACTACATCAACATTTCTTGATGATTATAACATGACATGAACATTATAAACCGGCACCATAAAGTCATTGCAGCAATCTTTTTGCTAAGAGTTTCCCTTTATTTTTGGGACTCAAGTCTTTATTTTAACTTGAGTTGGGTCTTCTGAAGAGAGATTGAGTTAAGTTGAGCCATTGCTCACAGTGACTCTAATCGAGTCATTTGCCAAAACTTGTGGCTCAAGTCGAGTCACTGACGCAAGTCATTACAAATCTTAGGCAAAGCCTTTGATTTTTATTTTAAACAGACTCCTGAGGCATTTTGACTTCCCTTCGATGAAGTTCTCTCTCTTCTTCATGGGATACTGCAAGGAGGAGGACATACCCAAAGATGAGAAGGAGAGAACTCGATGGACTTTCCAGCAGCCCGCCACAGTGGAACTCACTTAGTGAGTCTTTGTGTGAGTTGTTCATAAATCCAGCTCATCCATGCAACATAAGTTAGGCGGTTAGACAGCGTTGGACCTAAACAAAAGCGCATTCAATCAAATCACTGACATTAGCAGGTGTAATTGTGCCAGTTTTCAGTTTCCCCCAGTAATCCAGTGGACCTAATGGTCTGTCTGAGATTCAGGAATTTTTGCTGAATGGATTTTCTTTGACTGCCGTATGAAACCTTCAAAAGGAGCTCCAAGGTTTTAGTGACATCTGAGAAAAGTCTCCACTGGTCCTCAGGCTGGCAGTATAAAGACCCAGGAACCGATTTTGTGCAATTCTCAGGCACAGGCATATGTTAAGGGCAGAACTTGTTTACCAAGCAAAAGTACTGGTAGGCTTCAGTTCTCACTAATATGTGTGCCGCACAAAAATGTCTCATTGTACAAAACATTCCTTGCCCTACACAAGTAAGAAAACAGGTCTAAAGATAATCGTAACTCACTCTGTGAAAATGAGTCACAGAGCCACTGTTGAGCCTGTGGTAGTTTGTATTGGAAAGAAGAAATTGTGCTCTGTGTTTTGTCGTGTCGCACAGGTTGGTATCCTGCTGAAAATGGATGCCTATATGAAAGAATGTGGAGAACTCCTGTTGACTTATGTTGTGCAAGATTCATTTAATGGCCTTCAACTCATAAGCTCTGGCAACTTGTGACTCATTTTCACAAAGCCGATCACAGTTAGCAATGCATTAAGAAAACTCACACTGCCTGCACAAAACACATTGGAGCATAACTACCCCAGCAGCATGGACATTTAGTGTGATAGTTAAAACCTCTCCTACTTCTTATTCTCCAGTAACTATGGAACAGATGTTGACGATGCTTTCTCAGGTTACCACAATGGCAACAAGGACCCCCGAGGCTTTGGTATGTCGATACAGTTTTCCTTTCAGTAGGAACTATAATCATACGGACGTACTAGGGTAAGACTCAAACCCACAGTCTCTCCTTACTAGTGCACTTGAGTAACCTTGTGAATTTGTTTTTTTCACAAGCCTTTGTGCAACTCTGAGTCTTTCATGTTTCTAAAAAGAACATCTAATAAATCAAATTTTACATCCCCTGATGCCAACAAGAATGGAAGATAAAACTAATCTCATATAATTGATTTCATCAAAATTGTATTAAAAAACAGATGTATTGGGGAGGATTTTAGATGATTGGGGTTAATGCTATCCTGGAAAGGTCAACAAAGGTCATCACTCTCCTCTGCCGTTGTTCCCTCCCACAAGGAAATTGAGTTTGTACATGTAGTTTCTTTCAACTCTGGAAAACCTTCAGTTTACAGTTGACTTGAAAGATATATTGCCTTGGGCTCTTTCTCAAAAGTCAGTCTTGCCTCATCATTTGGCTTTGTCTTTGAACTCAGAACCACTTGCAGGACCAGAATGTTTCATACAACTGACATGGAGATCCTTGCTATATGACTGGTGGAACTCACATCTCACGGCATTCATTGTTGGCTGCCAATTCAGGCCAGAGCTAAAAAACCCCATTCCTCAATCCCCATAGTGAATGGGACTTTTTTGCAGACCCAAACCTGTGACGGTTTTACCCGCTTTGAGCTGCTCAGCAAAGCAAAGCAAGTAGAATTCGTGTTGAACCCTTGTTGGTTTGAAATCCTTTTCAAATTTATTTTAAAAAACCAGATAACAAGGACCTGTATGGCACTTAGAGCCAAATTTTGAGTGGCTTTGAATTGTGAAGTGGGAGGAATACAGTGCAAGGTAAAACCTGGACTTTTCCAATCTATCCTCAATCCTGTTTTAAATGTTGTAAAATCCAAGGGAAAGGAATTAATTCAGTCTATTTCTTCATGATTCCCGATTCCTCTCAGGCCATCTCGGGATCTCCGTCCCCGACGTTGAAGCTGCTTGCAAGAGGTTTGAGGAACTCGGAGTCGCCTTTGTCAAAAAGCCCAGCGATGGTATGTATGCCTTGCTGCTGCTGATTTTGTGGGGGAAATTGGCATTGTTAATGATGGCTGAGGGCTTAAAACGCCACTTTTCTACTGGTCCTAACATTCTGTTAAACTTGGTCTGTTCAAAGGCTCTCCAGATCCAGACGAGACTTTCTGTCTAGTGATTTTCACACTTTTGATAGTTCCATTTGAAAACTTCTTCAGTGTTGATCTTTAGTGTACTAATGTCTTTAAATGTATGACAGGGTCAGTGAATTTGTAATTTTTCAAAATTGTTTTTAAGTATTATTACATTTATCTGGGGTATGTTCTCATGACCTGTACCCAGAAGCATGTTCTAAATGGCCAGTAATGGTTACATCACGTGAGAGAGACAAAGTGCTAGGTAGCAAAGGACATTGCTGACAAATGTCATTTTCACTCATTATGTGCCAAGTTCTTTACTACTATTGTTCTCTCTTTTTACACGATAGAAGAAAGTTTGTTGCATGCAACAACAAATCTTGGGACACACTTTATTTATTTTGAAGACGGCGATGAGATGGTCAACTAACTATTTGCCGTTTTGAACCCGCAGTGAACCTTCGGTTTTTAGCTGGTCAGAACAATGAAATCACTAGGTGTAACCGGATCCTGGAAAGTGGCCAAATCAGTGTCCAAGCCAGAAAGATGTTTCTGGTCACAGTCACGAAAACATGCCCCTGGTAGAATGTGTCTTTGGTTCTTGTGGCCTAATATGCATGTTGGCTTGTTTACTCCTGATTCCACAGGAAAAATGAAGAACATTGCATTTATATCCGACCCTGACGGCTACTGGATCGAGATTCTCTCTCCCAGTGACATGGGGAAGTTGCTGAACTAAGAGCCAAACAAATAAAACGGAAGAAAGAAAATTATGCAAAGCCATAGGCGTCAGCTGGATTTTTTTTGGGGGGGGGGGAGAGGTGGGGGTGCATTTCTGGGGGGGACAAAGGACTCAGCGACGAATAGAGAAACCATTAACAGTGCAGAGTGCCAATTTCGAGGGGTCTTTCGAGCAAATTGTTGATTTCCATTCTCTTTTTATCTCCTGTACTATTTTCTTTTCCTTACTATGCTTTTTTATTTTTAAAAGTTTTTCCCAGGGCAAAAGCACCCCCATCGCCCCCCCCTTGCAGTGCCCTCGTGTAAAGTGGAAGGTAGAGTCTCGGGCCCAGTTTCACAGTGGTGCCTGGAGCAGGAGTTATAGCTTAGCAATTACAGTGTGTCTGTTGGGCACCAAAGATCGAATCACTGGAAATATCTGCTGGTTGACATTCTTAACAATGACCCATTTTGATAGATGAAAAAACAAATTGCCAGTCGTTCCAAATTTACTTCCCAACTTCTCTTCCTGGACCAAGGACCCAACACCGGGATACGCCACTGTAGTCAAGTGTGCATGCTGATTGAGCATGACTCCAAACACTGCCTGGGACTTGGCATGCTTTTTTCAGCCATGCTTGCTGGGAAGTGCTGGTTCTGTGGGGTTCTGTTGGGAGAACATTCTGTACTCGGCAGCCCCATGCCATGGTTTGTTCACATGTGCGTTTTCCTGTGGATTATGCCTTACCTCTCAGCCATAGGAAAGTATACACGTAAAAGTGCGGCACCATTATGTTATAGGTCTGTTCAGGTCTTGAAAATTTGCTTCACAGAGGTTGTCATAATCACTGAGTAGAGTACGGTACCCAAAGATGATCAGTGGCATGAATACATTGAGCACAGTAAGGTAAACAACTCTAGTCTAAGGACTTTATGATACAATTAAACAAACAATGATGTATATTTAGACATAGGTCCCGTCACCATCTGTAGCCATTGCCAATGTGCATGATTGCTGGAAGTGCATGTACTATTAGATATCTCATATTGTGTTACAACCAATTTGCACTATTTTTTATCAAGGTGTCAAATGTAATACTTGTGTTTTTCTTTTTTTACTTTGTTTTCATATTACCAACCAAGTTGCACAAAGGCTGTAGGCTTTTGTCATGCTTGACGGTATCGTAATTCCATTTAAATTTATTTGCCTCATTGTCATGTTTAATTATACCCCAAAAGATTGTTGCTTGCAAATGTCAATTGATCAATTTCAGTTTGTTTGCCCCATTGTCTTATTTAATTATACCCCAAAGGATCGTTGCTTGCAAATATCAATTTATCAATTTCAGTTTGTTTGCCTCATTGTCTTATTTAATTATACCCCAAAGGATCGTTGCTTGCAAATATCAATTGATCAATTTCAGTTTGTTTGCTGTATTGTCATATTTGGTAATACCCTCAAAGATCGTTGCTTGCACATATCAATTGATCATTTTCAACTTGTTTGCTTCATTTTTTATAAAATCACGTCCAGTGGATAGATGATTACGAATTAATAGCAACCCAAATCCTTTCCGTATTATTGGTGCAGTGTGTGATTTGACTTTAAATGTAGCAAAAAAGTTACAAGGAACGCATGTCATCATAAAAAAGCTTCTTCTGACAAGTATAACAGTGGTTTGAAAATGTTTCTCTGGACGTCAACTTTTTACAACTTTCTTTTGCTGTAAACCAAGTTCCAGTGCCTCCTTAGTTATTTTGTTTGGGTTGCATGAAAAAAAGAAAGAAAAACCAAACAAACTGGTTTAACCCAGCACTATCCAGGAAAATCGTCTCGGTCGTGGACCCGGATAAACGCCAGTCTATAGCTGAATACGTTTTGTTCGCGCCGTTGTGACGTCGGATGGGCTTTTGCTTGAGGCATCCTTCACCAAATAAAGACGGAGGTGCTATTGTCACGACCTCCATGGCTCGTCACATGCAGTGCAGTGGCGATTATTTGGTGTTCATTGCTCTAATATCATGCAAGGCTTCAGGATTTACTGACCTCATTTCATCTTCACACAAAATGAACCCCTAGATTCTATTGGACTGAGCGGACAATCGACCGGACTCCATACAATCACTTGTAGCACAAACGATTGCGCTCTGCCGTGGTATTCTTTGTATTCTTTCATGAGCCTATCAGAAAAATATGGGATGATTTATAGACCTACTGAAAAAATATTAGATACTCTCATCAGTGCCTGGGTTAACACGTTGGCCTTTACCCTAACCGCCAAGGGTGTATGCGTAAAATCACATTGAAATTAGAGGATTTGGGACTGTGAGGGTTAAGACGTCAAGGCCGGTTCATACATGTATATCGCGCGAAAGTGAGCGCGAATGTGTATTTGTGTCAGAATATTCGCATTGCGAATTTGTAAAAGTTGAACGAAAGTTGAGCGAAATTTTGCCGCCTAATTGTGACGTCAAATTCTTTTCGCATTCGCCTGAAGTATGACCTAGCCTTTAGATGAAACATTTGCCCGGAAAATTCACAAAAGTTGAGCACATTTCGACTCAAGCGAATTCCGCAGCAATATGTTTCGTACCTGAGGAAATTCGCTTCGTTTTTGCATTTGCCTGCAGTACGAACCGGCGTTCTGACCTAAAAAAAATCAAAGTAATGAAAACCTATGTACAACACAACACGAGGTATGGTAAGATTCCAATGCTGCCTTTTACCTCAGTGGAGAACGTTTAGAATACCGATTGTGTGGCCTGCATTGTCTGGTTGCGAGCCTTGACGATGGCCCCATTCATCAATTTACTGCCCCCTTGATTGTTTGGTGACAAAGCCATTCATTTCATCTTTACCATGATAATTCCCTGTCGTTCGTCACCTTATGAACTCTGTGGTCTCGAGCCGATCACTGTGTTTGCGCAGCCACCGTATCAGATTTTTCTGCTTTTTAACATTAAATGAACGACTTTATGTCTAAGGATATTTACAGTATACCCTATAGATGTGGTACCTGCAAGTGAAGTAATAAACCATTCTTTCTCTGTGGAAAGTTTACATTTGCTTCAGTTCACTATGCTGCCACGCATGCTCTGTCAAGTTCGTTTTAGTTGGTATACTTACACCTGTTTTATTAAATTACGAACAAAGCCGCAGATCACGACTCCTTGCACACCCTGGGGTCTTGCGTAAATACCCAACATGCCACACGGCCGGGTGTAACCCGACCAACAGCCTCGTTTTGACCGTACAAGCCTACAGTTCTGCTGGTACCTTGTTCGTGATCAACTCCACGTGCCAGGGGATACGTGAATGCGTCCCTGGACCTTTACTTGTCGTACTGTGTTGGATCCGCTTCGAGGCTTCCTGATTCAGCAGAAATCCCCTTTTTTGCCAACTTCAATGAACTCGCTTTCCCTAAAGGCATTCGACGGCGAAAGAGTTTTTGGTGCACAAAAAACGCATAACATGAACGGGGTCTGTTTTCTCTGACTGGCAGTCTCCGAAACTTGACAGTGTGCATTATGCTCACGCATACTACAATGCCGCTTATTCCTGAAAGACTGATTCTGCGTATGAGGCTGCGGTGCTGTTAATGTTAGGGAACGAGATGGATGAGGTTTATTAGACACATGACCAGTTATAAAACCAATGCGAAGTGCAATAACATTTATTGTGTTACCTCAGGCTCTGCAGTATGTATTCGCAGTAGGCTAAATTTCTTAATGGGAGGCGATGCAGTGTGTGAGGGTGGCTGTAGCGTGGCATGCATACTGTGGACCTCTCCACAAAAGACCTCCATAGTGAAGGGTGCGATGGCGTTGTGTGGACTTGCACACCTGCACAATGTTCTCCCCTCTATAAAAAACAGTTTCAGAGGTGTTTTGGGGTCAAGGTTATCTGTGGCAAAATGAAGAGGAACATTCCAGGAAATCCTCATCAAAAATCGAGCTCGAAGGAGTTATCTTAGTTGGAGAAGAAGGAGCATTTTCCTCAAGTTTCCTTAACCACAGGAGAACAAAGGAATATCCACACTTTGTATGTAAAACATGTATTTGTGGGTGTATGTGGGGGGTGGGGTTGGATCCGTCGTTAAATCCTTCCCGAGAAGTTCTGCTAATTGAGTACCGACACCCACTAGAAGATACTTTCCTTCATCCCATACAAACAACATAAAAATGCACAAGGTGACTTGTCACGTGTTTACATTTAATGTTTATTATCACGCTTGGAGCCATTTGAAACAAGTTTACTATGGTGGAGGTTTGTTACTCAGTGACATGTAGGTACTTGTCATTGATAGAAATTCAGAACCGATTCGTAAAGAATAGTTGCCGTTTTAAATTCCTAGTGGATATTCTGTGAACTCATTGCTAAAACGTTAGATGATTAAGTTTGCAGTGTTTACATCATGGTAGATTGAGAGGGATCTTGACAGTCCGGGCCTGAAATTAACAAGCTTTTCGTTGTTTTCGCTAAGCTTTCTTTTGTGTGTTTATCTTTGTTCACATTTGTCATTTGCTCTGCTTCTTTCGAACACTCTTTTCAAAACCCTCTTCACTGTCCAAGCTCATTGCTTTGAAACTTAATTAATCTAATCTCCGACGAGTGAGCGTGCCTCAAGAAAAACGTAGATGTCACTTTCTCTGGGCCGAGGATAAAGCCTAACCAACACTATAATGCAAATGTTCAAGACAGTACCTTTATAAAAAGTCACAGAATTCAGTCTGAGCTAACATGGTCCGAAGTGTTGTAATAAAATAAGAGAGCGTTTCATTTCACGTTCACGCGACTTTCTACATCGGGAACGCTGAAGACATAAGCACGCAGAGACGTGTCAAGGTTTTGCGCGCACGGGAGCGAAGTGGAATTTTTCTCCGAAACAGAAGGTCAATTTTTTCATTCATAAAAGAAATATCCCACGGAGAGCGGAGGTAACTTAGGTTTGGCGCTTTCAAGAAAATGAAAATGCTCCTTCGGCATTTGGAGTCTGACCTTCAGTTGTATAAGTATTTGACATGTGTACAATACGGGATCGCAGTAGTTGACGTGGTATTTTGACAAATGGAATGAAACCAAAAATGCAAATAAACAAAGCGACAACATTCCGTGCGATGCGCGACATGTGGCAAGCCCCCCCCCCCCACTTTTTGTGTTTTCCTTTGTGCTGTAGGAATCCAGTGGGAATTTCTTTCAGTTTTCGGGGAGGGGTGTATTAGGTAAAATAGCCTGTAGGGTGTAGCTTATGCGTCACATTTGCCCCCCCTTTTTGCAACTCCATGCTGGGCGTCACACGTTCACTCGAAAAATACAATAATAATTATAATGATAATAATAATAAGAAGAATTCTGATACTCGCCAAATCCGTCGCAAGTGACGCTCGAGGCGCAAAACACTTTTACAAAACAAAAAATAATACACGTGTACAAGAATGCATCAAAAGCAATACGACAGTTACTGAAAATGTCTTAACAAATATAGATACAGTACATGAAAAAACAATGATAAATGTCGAATATGAAGAGGGGGTTTATTCCAAAGAAAAGGGCCAGCATGAGTGAAAGAGCGATTCCCCTATGAATTAGGAGTATGTGGGATGACAAGCAGGAAAGCATCAGATGGTCTGAGGCGCCTTGGTGAATTATACGGAGGTAACAAATCAATGTTGTATTGAGGAGCAGCACCACTGACGCTGGTAAACCATCAGTCACAGCTTGTTCAGCCACAGGGAGTCAGTGCAAAGGAAGCAGAATGGGAGGAATGTGAGCTTGGAAAGGAGCTCGCGTCACAATGCGAGCAGCAGAATTCTGGAGTCTCCGAAGACGATCAAGTTGATTGCGGAGTAGCCGATAGAGCTAAGTGTTGCAAAAGTCCAAACGAGATGAAATCAAGGCATGGACAAGCTTCTCGATGGCTGAGTGGGTTAGGTACTTCCGAATCACACCCAGATTACGGAGCTGAAATCTAACGGACTTACAAATACATGTAGGCCTATTGGAAACATGATGGGACATTGACATTAATGAGCCAAAGGTGACCCCGAGGTTTCTGCAGGTATCTGACACATACACGGTAGAAGTGTTTATGTTAATACTATTGATATTGATTTTTGCAAGCTGTAACTTTGAACCCAACAGAATTAGTTCTGATTTATCACTGTTAAGAGAACAATGGTTCTCTGCGATGCCCATGCAAAATTTAAAGTGTTGGATTCTTTTTTAAGTGTTTTAAATGATGAACAAGGTTAAAATATAATTATTTGGGAAATATTCCAGAGTTTATTTCGTTTGTCCAAACGATAGACGATGTAAGAATTACATATAGACTGCTAATTGTATGTTTGCACATTTTAATATAATAAATTAAAATACTAATACCTTACGATAGAGCAGGTTGTGCGTGTTGCCATATTGAGGGGGATGTCCTTTCAGGGCCACCATACCCCACTGTGACCTTTGATTGTTGGATTGACGCTTGAGTGTGAAAAGAGCGGCTTAAGAATCAGCCTCGTAATTCAAGCCTACGTAGCGTGCATGCATGTATCCAAGCCGGTGGGTTATTACTCTCTAGTTCAGTCTGCATGCTTGGCGCTTGAAAATTAAGCTCCACAGTAAAATAATACTCCGGTACCTACTCAGCAACTTCCACGGACTGAGATATGAGCTCAAGTTCAAAGGCATACAAGGAGCTGTCCCAACAGCCTGGCAATGAGAGCGGTGAAGGCAGCAGCACGAGGGACGACGGGGCATCACGTGCGAGTGATTCAGCGGTCTCTCCTGCTTCATCCAAAGATGGCTACTCACTGATTCTGTCGGAGGAACAAAAAGATGAATTGGGAGGTTGCGTCTTCCCCTTTGATGCCATCGTCCTGGAGGGTGGAGGAAACAAAGGCTTGTCAGAAACAGGCACGATTCGGGTCAGTATATCCCTTCCCTTCTTCTATGGTATACAAACCGGGTTACATTGTCAGCTTTACTGACTTTTGAGAGATAGTTTCCGGATACAATTTTCTGCGATGTCAAGACCGTATTCTCCTAAACCCTGTCTCAGAAAAATTATTTTACATGGAGACATGGAAATTTGTCTAAATATTCTAAAAGACGGGTCATCAAGTACATGTATATATACCGATGGAAAACAAAAAAAAAATAATCTCCATACTTCTTTGGACAAGGTCAAGTCATCTAGTACCGGAGCAGCCTTGTGACTCAATGGTTGTTTCGGTTTTTTCTCGCTCTGCGCGTTTTCACTTTTTCACAACTTTAAATTTTAACGGGCCAACAAGTATCGAATATCAGAGTGGGGAAGCTAACAATAGACGACTAACTTACAACAACAATAATGGCTAGCCGTGATTTTTTTTTTATCCGCCCTTGCCCTCAAAATACCCAGCATGCAGTGCTCAAACTCCGCGCTGACGTCAGAATGAAACCCGCCCGTCTCTATGCGAAATAAGCCCACAAGTTGGAGGTTCATTTCTTTTGAAAGAAATACCTCAACCTGGAAGTCACAAATCCTAAATTCATGATTTATAATCATTTAATCTGCGATCGGTCCAGATTTATATTCGAAATTACCCGTGGCCTCGCTTCGTGGAAATTCGAGATATGGCCTACAAGAATAAATATATTTTATAGCCATTTTAAATGAGTTGTTATTTAAAGCATTAAAAAGTTACAAACATAATTTTCAAGCTCAAGCCTGAGAAATTGATAACAACGATCGTCCACTTTCCCGAAAGTTTGCTACACTAATGAAATCGGGTTGAAATGGCGCCACCTCATGGTGCTCGTGAAGAGGTTCGTCTCTGGGACACTCCAGGTCAAACTTGGTATGAAACTTGTCGGCGAATTCCGAAATGCGGTACACCCAAACTTGCAGTTTTTTAAATTTTCTTATCGAATCTCGAGATTCAATTACATCAGCATGCACCAGCACCTCAAGCCTGGCGCGCTGGGTCGTTCAGGGTAGGACCACGGGCGCGGTGAGCTGGGTAATTGTGGTTGAGCTGCAGGTGGATGAGTTGGTCCATGGCAGCAGTAGTAGGCCTAGCACTTTTGAATTAAGTTTCTTTAGACGTTCGGGGTTTGTTTCTTCTTGGGTTATTGTTACCGTCTCCTTCGTTGTTTGCCCTTACTCTACTTAGTCCATTCAAATTAGCCAGCATTTTGTCATGTTACGAGCACCCCACTTTTATGCTTAAAGGGGCCAATTACGATTGGAATTTCAACATTTATATAGTTTCCTGATGCCGTGTAGTTCCTTTTGCAAACTTTATTTGCGTGATGAATACTACGAGTAGGCGCCATGATCGCGTATCTATGAATACATTATGTATTGAGTTACCGGCTGATGAAACGTAGGTCTAAACGTAGGTTCTGTTGCTCGTTGCAACAGAACATTACGCATTATGGCACCATTTTATCCAAATAATGTCAAATTAACTCTGAGCAGTTACCGGTAGAAACTGTACGGCCCTGTACGTACATGTACATTGATCGATCAGCAATTGGGATTGGGTTCATTCCGAAAACCAAATTTCGTTCATTTCCTCTTTGACGGGACGTACGGAAGGAAGTGTGACTTTAAGATGAACCGAGTTTTCGAGTTATTAACAGGTTTCAGCATGAAGCAATTGGTTTGAGTTCAGGAAAGCCATTAGTGTACTGATGATGTTTCTAAGGTCTGAAAACTGTTTCACACAGGGACCGAGTGGCCTTGAGGACCGAGCTGGTTTCTGGATAAGTTGACAGTCAGCCTGCCTTGAAACCTATTTCCCTTCAGCTAGGCCTTTCATTGGATCACGAAAAGCTCAGGTCATTATTATAATGCATAAAGAACTGGATGGCCCTTAAATCAGCCCCGCACGATGTGCATCCCCGTTTACAGGTTGGAAAACTCTGGATTTCTCCGGAATTCTTAGGCTTGACGTCGCCATGATACACGCAGAATAGTGTTCACGAATACCGTGTGATGCCTGGTGCATGACGCCCCCCCCCTGCTAACTACGACCTTTGATGCACGACCTTCAATCATAGTCTAGGGAAAGGCCTGACATACATGTACAACCAATGTCATGGATAATACGCGTCTGTGGGTCATCCATGCGTGCGCACAGCCAGCATTCCAGCCAGCAGATTACGTTAGACCAGTGGCATTTTCGAGTGGCAGGCACTGAAAACTACACCTTCCACGCACAGCGTAACGATGAGCTCAAGAGCAAAGACGTACGGGATCAAGAAGGTGGCTCAGCAGCCTAACAATGAGAGGCCGAACAGTGTGGCGAGCAGTAGCAACGGCCACGGTAACGGGTCAAATGAGGTGGATTCGGTGGTCTCTCCTGCTTCATCCAAAGACAATTATTCACCGATTCTCTCAGAGGAGCAGAAACATGAATTTGGAGGTTGCATCTTCCCCTTTGATGCCATCGCACTGGAAGGAGGAGGGAACAAAGGCTTGTCAGCAACAGGCGCGATTCGGGTCAGTGAAGTTTTTACTATAGTTGATAGGAATTTCTCCTGAATTCTCCACCAGGGAGATAAACAAAAAGACCCGCAGTCTAGAAAAGTATTTCTTGTGAAATGGTTTTAAACAGTTTTCCTCAAAACTGTGCACCGTATATGGCAAATCATAATAGTTTCACATTGACTAGTATAGAGATGTATAAGTGTCCAACTCTCATGTGCATTTGCTACCGTTTTTTAAAATAGGATTTACACGTTTACTCGTGGAGAATTGGAAGTGATGGACTGGTTGTCTCCTGCAGTAGTGTAATTAAGTTTTCTTTTGTGCTGCAAGTGTTTTTTGGACTGTCCAGCGTTTTGCAACCATTTACCATAGAAGAAAAGTATAGGTGCCATGCAAGCACCTCTAGTTAAGGGTCTTTTAAACCCTGTACACTATATGGCATTATTGTTAACAAGGATAAAGCCTGGAGTAATTTGTGGTTCGTTTCAGCAAAATGGCTTGCGCCATTGAAGCTGAGACGTATACCGAAGAAGGCAAGAAAGAAAAATCAAGAATTTCGTGTACACATGGTGCGAACTGATAGAGGAGTATTGTTTGCATATGGGCAGAATCTGTTTGGGGGGAAAAGCGTTGGCTCTGACCTCTCTCACCATTGGCTTTTCTCAGAGCCAAAACTTTGTCCAAAAGAGAATGTGCCCGTGTACGTAAGCGTGTCAGGGCCACTGCCCCCCCAATCAATAAAATACAAAATAGAGCTATATATCCGAGCGATAAAAACTCGCAGACGGGAGATACATGTAGTAACTCGAAAAAAATTGGCACATGGTCCCTATACCCTTCCGTACCCGTGCTTTTCCGAAAAGGGTACTTCCGTGTGTATCACTCCGCACTTCCTAAAGATTAAGTGGTGATAAAGCCTTACCCAGAACCAAGTATTCCGGGAGCCTTTTTTATGGGGGGGGGGCAGGAAGCATTCAGTTCTGAACAGAAAAAGTCTGGCCAAAGTTTTACTCAGCAGTATCCTGGGCGAAACCCGGATGTCAATGGTTAGCAATAGGTCTCACACAATGGTTTCGAAAGTTCATTTTCTGTGCAGCCTAAAATGCATGACCACGACCGCTTTTTTAACCAGAATGTTATCGATTAACTGACAGGGGTCTTTTGATGAATAGCTACCAATCATGCATGGATGACGGGAGTCCTTTAAGGCTGATCCTGTAGGCTTTCAGCTACCACAAAGAACAGGACTCATCAATTTTCTGATGCACCTTCCGGACTAAGCAGTACTATAGTAGTACTGATGCTTTATGAACGCATCGAAATCAGATGTGAATAACGCCGTCTGCAATCTTGTTCTTGTTACCGTCCAGAAAGTACGTCCACACAAGCGGTGGTGGTGCCAATGCTTACACCATACGCGGGGGGGGGGGTTCAAGCCAGTGCGTACCGCACGCAAACCGAAACATTGCCCGTAATGAATCTTAATCATAATCAATACGCTTCTCATACAAATAAATACCAGAATCAGCTTTTGTAGGCATACGTCTGGAAACCATTCAAACACAGTATCCTCCGCTATCCACCCCACCATTCATCCTCCCTTGCCAACGCCCATTATTAGTGGACCACAACATTACTCATGACACAGAGACCGGCAGCGTCTGTGGGAATTGTGGCATGCGTACAAGTATGCGTACAGGGGAAGAGGGGGTTGAGTGAAAAGTCGGCATTTCGTGCGTACGTACTCTATGGACACGCACGTACATGTACATTGCTGCAGGCTAAACCTAGAATTTTGACCGTTCAATACAACAGAATCAACCTGAAGTCCGCTGCACACTCACTGTTCTAGAAGCAATGCAACGAGTTAGTTTTAGGGCCCAGATTTTTCTAGCCAATGTGGTATTTTTCCCGAGCAATTTGATACAAAAACTTTGTTTAATTTGACGCGGTTTTAGACAAGTGGGCTGAAGTTGTACGTTTCCTTTTGTGTCCCAGTTTGGTTTTTTGTGCTTTCGAATTCAGTTGCTTGTCAAACAATAAGTCACGGAGCATTCATACACATTGTAATCCATGTATTGTATCAGGGCATCTTATTCGCATGTACTTTGAACAAAGAGTCACCGAATTTGTGGGATTTGCGCGTGAATAGTTTTTTTTCTCGATTTTTCCAGGAAAGGACTATAAGAGAAAAAAAGCATAACACCCTTTACTTGTCAGGCACTCTTACCCACTAACCAAACAGTTGGGGGCAGCCAAGGAAGCTATTGCTCGAATTACTTTTTGCCTGAATGCTTGCACATCGCACGGGGGGTGGTGAGAAACAGACTGAAACATGGAGGAGAGCTGACACGATTTCCACTGAAATATGTCAGGTGACGCTCGCGCTATTTTATTCGACGTTCTGTGGCATGATTATAAAGATCAACAAAGAAATTGACTACAGCGGGATTGAACCTGTCAGCCCCCCTAAGTCGTATCTTTTCCTATGACATTTTGCGGATGCGCGCGCCACTAAACAGCCAACAGTCACATGTATGGTTTTAAGTGCCAAAAAAAATCTGCCATTGACCCCCAAATGCCGCAAATTAATCCCGTATTAGTTTGCGTATAAAGAAGAAACAAATAGCCGTTTACGCCAAATTTAAAAGACACTAATACAAGAGTTCGTTTCGGGGCAAGTCTTCATGTCTTGCTTACATTTTGCCCTTTTGCCCTTTTTATGTACAGTGTGATGTCAGATGATGCAGTGATCCAACGAGACGTTACACTGTTGCGAATATGGCCGCCCCCCTTTTTTAAGTTTCAAAATATTCATTTGTTGTTTCTATTTTCTGTTGCGTGAAATCTAAATACAAAATGACGATGGGTCTGTTATAAGTTTTTGTTTCCCTCATTTTCCCAGACGAGGGCTGGGTTGACACTGGATTGACACTGGATTCTCCGTGGTCAAGAATTCTGGTGATGATGGGATGGTACATGTATGTGGGCGGCCGTAGCTACAGTGGTCTGGTTACGTGGAAGGGGTGTGGGTAGGGGTGGATGTGGGACGAGGTTGTCACTGATGATGGTGGTAGCACAGAGTGGAAATGGAGAGTAGAATGTGGTAGTGAAAGCTGGGACGGAGTTTAAGTGCCAGTTCCCCAGGAGGATGTACTTGAGGGACATTTGGGCTTGTTTTGTTCTCCGTTTTTTTACCAGCTGCCTATTATTTATTTATAAATCTATTTGGAGTGAAATTCATAGACCCGGGTGGATGGGAGTGGCTAAGTTGGGTCATTGTGTGTTTGGAAGAGGTGACCGTTATTATTGTAGGGAACCGTACCTGAGTAAGGGCGCCCTCATCCTTCCAATACGCGTCACGGAGGTGATGAACGCAAAGTTGATACTTTTTAGGGTTCCCGGGCACGTGGTGTGAAGTTGATGTCTTTGCTTTGGGTCTCGAATGTAGAACCGTACTCTCTGCATTTTGTTTCTGTTAATTTGCAAGTGACGGAGAGTGTCAATGCTAGAAACCCCTAGTAAATTATCATTGTTTAAATACTTCACACGATCTTCTGTCGGAGAAATTGTACGATTTACGGGGCCCAATGTGGTAACTGCTCTCTGTATTACAATGTGCCACAGTGTATTGGTTAGCTAGTAGTGTCAGCCTTCGACCATCCATTGTATAATTATTCACGGTGCCGTCCAGCCATTACACTACACCAACTGTTTTCATATTCAATAAATTGTAGTTCTGGGGTTCATCATTTGTTGTTCACGTGTTCCCCAAATGCTCGTCCGCTTTAAGGGACCGTTTCTCCTTCCTCCCACCGTCCAATCAACTGACGTGGGGCTGGTCCGCTACATTATTATTACTGTTCTGGTTTATTTTCACTTGATTGCAACCCAAGAGTTGAATTATGAAGTGATTACGTGACAAATATAATTAATTACAATTAAAATTACAGTTTGCACAAGACACACTCTAAAGCGCTATAAAATATAAAAAAAAAAGGTTCGTGAGTAAAAAAGTGTGAAGACAGTTACACCCAACTGTAAAGATATACAAAGAAAGAAATTGACATGTAATATAAATTACGTGAAATTAATATGGGTAGGGACATCAACGGGACACCAGCGTTCTCCCGTGTAGAGCGCTGGAGGATGTAGAGGTCATCTTTAGTGTGAGGTTGTGAAGGGGGCACTGCATCAGAGAAGACTGTCGAGACAGACAGGTAGACAAAGCAAGCAAAGTAGGCGGCAAGTGATTTGTTTTTGTGTGTGTGATGCAACAATGTTAGATACACGTACAACGTACTGACAGAAACACAGACTTCATGTTTAGTTTAGAAACAGTAAAGTATTATTGAAATTCATATTGAGAAGTCTGATTTGAAATGTTATACAATTAATTAGCTCCAATGGACTCGCCAAGAGAGGCCGCTCACTTTAATTAATTTATTAAACTGGAAATAACCATGGAGCTGTCTGTACAACTTGTTTAGATTGTTTTAAAAAATTCAAAGAAAAAGTGTTGCTTCAATGCCAAAGAACGGGAATTATACTTCTTTCATCTTTTTTCTCGTCTTGGCCACCGTAGATTTCATAAAGCGCCAGATGCGTAGATTTAGGCAGGAATTATTGCACACAGCAGCTGGCCCTGGGCACAAAAGGAGTGACTTTGCTTTGTGAAATGCTCTGATGAAAGACTTCGAGTATCAAACTAAAACTTTCAAAAAATATCTGTAGTGTAGTTTACTGGAGATCTTGTTTCAGGGCCTTAGGTGCATGTATATCCTTAGTAGGATAGAGGATACAGTGTGTAAAATCAACAAATTTTCGATAATTCAATTCACTCAAAACTTTGTTGGACTTCCTATCGCGACATCTAATTGATCACAGACAAGAATTACAGTTATCTCAAATGTGACTTGTGGTGCAGAACAATGACAAAATGAAGCAAATCGATTATATAAATCTTTTAGACGTTCGGATTGCATTATGGAGGTTGGCTGACAAGCAGTCAAGGCATTATGTTATGCATAAACGTAGGGGGGAAGTGAACAAGTGAGAAATCAGTATTTAATTTTCTTTAGAAAAGTTTTAAGTACCTGCTCATCACGTGACCGAGATATGTGTAGTGTAAGAGATATATTTTCCAAATCAACATTTATTTTGGAAAGATATTTACTCTTATCTTTAGTCTTACTTACCAGGGGCGGATCCAGGGGTGTGGGGACACACACCTCTCTTTTTTGCCAAAAAAAAATAATAATAAAAATAAAAATAAATAAAAAGATAAATAAAAAGAGAAGAAAAAGATGGAGGGGGAAAAATAGGGTGGGGATCCAGCCCATAAGTGTGGCAAGGCGTTAAAGACAACATTTCTGCTTCCGGTTACCCATCATCCCTGATTTCACAGCTGCGGCCCTAAAGTACTAAGTTCACGCCCCCATGCTCTGGGAAATCCTGGATCCACGCCCCTCTTTGAAAAATCCTGGATCTGCCCCTGCAGCTATAACTTTCACTCAAGCTGGGTCTTAATAAGGTGAGGGACTCAAGTCGAGTTGAGTCACTTGCTCGCAGTGCCTCTAGTTGATTCGAGTCACTTACCGACTCCAGTTGAGCTGCCAAAAACTGTAACTTAAGTCGGATTCGAGTCTAGTCATTGACTCGAGTCATTCCAACTCTGATGAAAAGTAAAACATTCTGTTAAGTATATTTGAAATGGAATATATTGGAATGTGCGCTATTTGAAACCTTTAAAACTATTCATGCTTTCCTGGACAACTGAGGGCGCTGCGGCTGTGATGCCATCCAGGGAAACATTTTTCAGTGCATTGGTTTTTCTTTTCAATTGTAAACCCAAACTTTACTTTCTGAAAACATTTCCGAGAAAGGGATTGATGTTTAGTTATTGTCATGGACATTAAAAACAATGAATCAGCAAAGAAGAGAAAATTAGTCCAGAAAAGCTACAAAACTGCAGAATTGTTTTGTATACAAACCACACACCAATGTAATATTGAGGCTTTCTTCTTGAAGTGACATCACAGATTTTGGTCATTAATATGGAAATAATCATAAGCATAAAACCAAAAAGCAGAAAAATACTCTTTAAAATAGTAATAGTGAAACAACAGTTTTATGTTTGCAGGGCAAAATGAGAAAAAGAGCTCGGAAAATGGAGGAAGTGGTAACCGAGAATGCTAGGTCCGCAGCTTTGTGGTCGGCACGCTGTTGCTCACAACTGTTACGGGCGACCAAATGTGGCATGAATATCGCATTTTGGTTGTTTTTTCGAGTTTAACTCGAATTTCCTTCAAAATGGACATACCTTTCATTCATTTTAAATAGGGTTGTATTGTCATTTAGTATTTAGCAGCGCTTGCATTATTATCTGATGTTCTGATAGTTGCATAAGATTTTTAACACTTAGAATTCTTCTTCTTTTTTTATTTTTGTACCGACAGCAAACTGTAGTTTTAGCGGCCACAATTACTAATTTGAAAAAATCGTGTCTGCTCCCAGTCTTCCCATCTTAGAGCCCAGACAATTCTGTCTCTGCCCCCAGTGAACAGATTCAGGTTATTCAAGATCGAAAATGAATAGGGGAATAAGGTCTATTATTTTATTATGTTTATTAAGATTTGGTGGCGCTATCTTATGCACCGAAATTTCACAAAGTTCCGGGTGTACATATGTCATTCTTCCTTATCAAGCGCGTGGTCAGCGAAAAGTAGCATTCATACGTTAAGTACCGTGGGGAAAGCATCACTGACTGTTCTTGCCTGATTGGCTTGTGTACACCTGACCTGTTTCGTCACATACGTGATTTCGCACACGACCACTAGAGGCCTTCCGCACGTAGTACCGAAGACTGAGGCTCCCGACAGTGACGAACGCATCCTCGGAACGCTCTACCAGATCCGGCAGTATGAAACGGCACATGTCGTACATGCAAGGACAAGGCGATGGAGGTCAGGCAAGTAAGACAACCGCTGTGCTGGCGTCCCTCGTTCTGACGCCTTGTCAAAAGGAGGAGTTCGGAGGATACGACTTCCAATTCGCCAACATCTCCGTTGAAGGTGGAGGGAATAAGGCATTTGCTGCACTTGGAGCAATTCGGGTCAGTGAGCCTCGTACTTCGGATATTAGTTTTGTCAGCTACTGTGGCCCTATCATTTTTTTAACCGATGCAACATAACCCACAAACAAATGTCTCTTGCCTGTTTCATTCGGGGCGGTTTGGTTGACTCCAACAGGAATCAATCCAAATAGAATTTGGTTGACAGGCATGGCAGACGTCCTTGAAAGGCAATGGTCAGCACTTCAGATAACCAAGCGAAACCTACCTTTTATATTGCTCCATGATAGGAAGTCCGAAATATGAAAAATTGTGTCGATGAAAGAGCTTGTCTGAGTGACAGCATCTTCCTGGATACTGGATATCTTGATATCACCATGTAGACTAGAAAATATCATGTGAGTCTTAAAAACATTCCACAGATCTCTTTCATCGTGACAATTTTTCCATTTTTGTGTATTTGTACATTTAATGAAATGGACGGACCCCCTTGACGTTACATGCATCTCAAGTATTGCGCGTGAAAAAAACCCAGTCGAACCATAAAATAGAGGATTTTGTGACGTTGCAAATGACTTAATTCAGCTTGCTTATTCACGTGCAAACTTCAATCACACAAGAAACACATAAAATGCCACGAGAACACGGAAACTCATTGAAAGGAGAATCTGTATAGTCTACATATACGACGCCCATATGCACACGTTACTGGAAAACACATTTGTGTTGGATATGAAACACGTGTAGGAATTTCCGTTACGACTGCACTATAGAGTCTGTCTGTTCACGTGTGAACCGGTATAGTGTACTGAAAATCGCTGCTTCCAGGCAGGAAAAAACTGGATTATAGACATAAGCTAATTGTTACAAAATAAAACCTGCTTTGCTTAATACTTTACCCGTTCTTGTAAGGCTTGTTTAAATGATTGAATGTTTTCCAGTAACCGAGATTCAGTCCCATGTTTTGACACTTTACATAGGCCTACACCAATTCGATTTGCCCTAGTAACTTTTGGGGAAAACAGTTTTGACGATTTTTTTTTTGGGGGGGGAAATTCAGGTCGAGGAAAAAATTGCCAATATTAAATGACATTGCCGATATCCCATATTCCGATTGTTTCACAGACGAGACAACGCCAGGGGGGGTAGCATCGCATCTTGACGATAAATTGTGATGTCTTTCACCTTGCATGTTCACAGAGAGCTATCGGACGGCTATCAAAAACCGCAAATAAACAAAACGGTTGGAAACTAAACTAACATTCACCGTCCTTGCACTTAGGGTTGATTTGAAACTCCAAGAAAACTTCAAACAAAGCAAGATGATAACCAGACTCTTGCAAACACATCGATCGTATCTGAGGGCTGTCATCCTCTTAAACACCATGCATGTTACATTTTGTTCAGATTGAAAAACGGAATGACTTGGGGGGATCCCCCATGACTGTTAACACTTACACTCATGAGTAAGCATGCTTTATGGGGTGCAGACCACTAATTCAAGTGAGAATTTCTGGCCAGTTCATTAACATTAAAAGTGCCCCCCCACAGTATCTTTTGAAAAAGGAGTTTGTTTGGCCCCCAAAATGGTGAGATTGTGTAAATCGTTGCCAGGATCAACTCCCTGGGTTTTTGAGCTTTCATATGGGAGTAGAATGGCTAAAAACTACGGTTGGAAAATGGTCTCAAGTGCCCGAGAAAGTTGAGGGTTGCCACTTGAAAAATGGCTGCATTCAGACTTCGGAAAAATCACTTTTCGGGGGGTGATTTTGTTTTCTGGGTATAATAAATAACGTAATTGGTTAACCCACAAAAAATTGAAAAGAAATTGAAAGATTAGTGACCAGACGACAATTTCATTTGTGTTTCAGAAATCTCAGGGATGTTGGCATGCATGTTATTGGGCCCTGAACGGTGCTGATTTTACAATGTTTTCAATGGGGCTTGAATTAGTGGACTGTACCCTTATCCAAAACGTGGAATAAAACCACGTGGGGCAACGGGATGAAAACAACCTTCTTGGCGAAGACGATAGACTGGGTTAGTAAAGTATAGAATGTTGATTCAAATAGCGCTCATCTGGAGGCGTTTGGCAACTGAACTGCGTGTCGTTAAATGCAAAGGTCAACCCGAAAGAACCGCTTTTGTTTAGCTAGCAGTTCAAAACCGAAAACTGAACAAAAAGTGAAGTGTTATTACACAAACCGTGGACCGATCCCACCCAACAGCACATGAACGAGCAATGGTTGGTGAACGGGGTATAGTGCATGGTAACGCCGCCCCGAGAAAGATGCATACGGCGGTTTCACCGGCTTCTTCATCGACTGCTGATCTCTCAGGATTGTCAATACTCACGGCCGGGGAGAAACAGGAGCTTGGAGGGCGTGACTTTACCTTTACCAACGTCGCCTTCGAGGGTGGCGGGAACAAGTGTTTGTCTACAACGGGAGCTTTGCGGGTCAGTTTTATCCAAACCGCTTACTAGTCACAGTGTTTCCTGCGTTGGAGAGACCTGTACATGTACTTAGAAGTTAGAGCTATTTGAACGGTAGCTCGCAGTGCACAGTGAAACCTGTTATGGGCGCATCCGTGTTTAGGCACAAATCTATAGGAAACGTCGAAAATCTTGTACGGCTTTTGTATACATGTACTTGCATATCTGCATCTATACGCCAAAAACCTAAACGCACAAGCAGCAAGTTTCGTTTGGTCCAGAATTAACCAAAGTTAACAACACAAATGCATGCGAAGAAGAGGTTAAAACCCAGTCAACTCGTGGAAGCTAATCGACAGCTCCCATTGGGAGATCTAATAGGACTGCATTAAGCGATGTTTAGGCGCCTTTCCGTATGCCCGTCAACACTTGCGCCAAGCGTTGCGTATTCGTCAAAATCGCTTCCGGGCGATTTTTAAAGCCAAATGCCACGCACACGTGTGTTATGTTGATGGAGTCGATTTTTGTGTCCGTGACAGTGAAACGCGTGAACGCATCGAGTACGCAACGCACCATAAAAACGTACATTATGGGAGGTGCCTTTACGCGAGACGTAGTCTTACGCGTGACGTGCAGACGCCAGCGTACACATGGCGTTTTGCCGTAGCAATACGCCTTCGATTCACTTAATATTATGAACTCATTCTTAATGAGCCAGCCAACGTCGTTGTCATTATCTATGCAGTTTGAGACTTCGTCATATGATACGCGACGCATTACTAATTGCAGGCTCCCATTGGACGAACACTAAATTTGCGCGTTAACTTCCGGTTCCATGGCTCCATGTATCTCAACCTTGACTCCATGGGCTGCGTGCGCGGTCCTTCATTATATTGCGCAAGGCATGGTGGGAACCAACATGGCGCGGCAAGATCGTACCCATGGGAATGAGGGTGTATGTTGTGCAATGGATGTGGTTTAAGCTGAAGTGGCATGCCTCTGGGTACAATGTCGGCATCTACACATGGCAATGCGTACATCGCATGAAGATAACTTCAAACACAATTTGCTTGTAACGGAGCGTGCCTCCCTTTTTAGGCCCACGGTGAGGCTAAACAAACAATGAAAGTGCTTACGAAAGCCACGCGTGTGTAACAAACACCACTTCCTTGCAGTTTTTATTTAGTTTATCTTTCCGTGCAAATGTGAAATGAACTCGTCAGTTTCAGCGCAGGAAATGGAAAAACCCGATATAGTTTCCCAATATCCAAATGACATCATGTTTAAGACACAAGAAGCCCTCTACGAGGTTATTTCCAGAAACCCCATGTCAAGCTTGAAATCATTTCAAGCAATTAATGATTTTTTAAAAGTTTTTGTAATCTATTCTTCATAGTGGTTCCATATGCAGCTCGAAAAGAGTAAGGCTTTCAGTCGCAAAACTCCCCCATGAACCTAAAAAAGTATATGTGACTACTTCTCCCTCTCTGAAAAACAAGTTGAGAGGTCTTCTGGACAAACGGTTATCTGGAACAAGAGGAAGAACCAGAGAGGAAGAAAGAAGTGAAGGGACGGAAGAAAAATAGCTTTCGCTGTTCAGGAAAATTGTTTTGTTTCGCTGAGTTTTCTAAACTACAAGCGAACAAGACAATCTCCACACCGGGCAACGCTGCAGTAAGGGGTGTGGGTGTGTTCATGGTCTTTCTGCACTTCACATTAAGATTGTGAACATAAATACGGCATAGATGAATCATCATAAGACCCATTTGTCAATTTAGCGCGAATTGTTTGGTCTTCCTCCGTGGAAGCGCTTGCTTCCGTACCAGTAGGCCTAATGCATAACCGTCATAGGAAAATAGGAAGGGCGAGGTCCTTTGTGTAAGAGCAACGGATAAACACTTATTTTTGACCGCAATTATGAGGTCAAGCATTTTTTGATGTCTACTGTGGCTGGTAAGCTAATATTTACACCTGTCAGCAAATAAAACCTATAGGCCTACCAGTTGCAAGCCATGAAACGTTTACAAGAATTCGTGTGCTCGGAATTTCTAAAGTCCTGCCGATAATACGGCAATGAACGACTTTCATGCAACTTGCTATTCATTCGCTTCGGTGTTTTGTCTCTGTCGATGATGAGTTTATGTTGGAGCAGTGAGAGTTTCACTGTTTTGGAAGCAAATAGTACCGGTTATTTGAGGAGGTTAAACACACACGATGTTTACTTCCAAAGAAATTATTGTTCTCGTACAGGTGTGTGCATTATCGGATGGCATTTGTTAACAAATTATAGCTACACCTAAAAATCAGTATTATTCACGAAGCACAAGAAACTCAAAAAGTACTTAAAATTGCTTTAGTGCTCATTGCGTTCGTGCAGGTACCCATAATTTGTAACCCCCCCAAGTTCCTTTAAAAATCCCGAACTTTGGTCCCGGAACGAAAGCATGGTAATATTTGAATGAAGAATGTTTAGTCGGGGCCGATATCTACAAGGTTATAAGCCTAATTTAACCTTTGGGAGAGATTGATATTGATGGTGATAGATGTAAAGGTAAGACAAATCAAATACTACATAAAAAGGAATGCACGAAAGTGAAACTTAATGCCCATAATCTTCCTTTCAGTTCCGGCCCTTCAGTTTTGGCAATCTGTATAGGCCACGAAATACTTCCCAAGTCATAGAGCTCTGTGTTCAGTGATGATTTATTTTAACTGCCACGGGTCAATTGTTATCGCGCGTGGAATTCCCCGGACTGGCTTAGTCCTCATTGCAGGAAATCCGACTTTCCATGTAGTCGCTATGGGGTTCTCCCTTGTGCAGAGAACAGCATTGCTACAGTGGTTGCCTTTTTCTCTTTGCTTTCAATGCATCAGGGGAAATGAATATCAAGATACCAAGAATTTCAGTCCCACAATTACATATAGGCATGATTAAGTAAGTCAATACTAAAATGCACGCTTCGGGACAGATTTAATATTACTTGGGCTCTTGTGGAATATATCATATAGACCGCACAACAGGGTAACTTTGCAAATGTTTATAGACTACACTTGTCTTCTGACTTGATTGTCTGCTGTGAAAAAAAAGAGCTCAAGCATAGGCGAGGGCAAATGTGCCCCACAAGGAAATTATAACGACAAATTATAGTACCGTGCAAGGAAATTCTAAAGACGAATTATGGTACCCCTCATGGAAATTCTAAAGGAAAAGGAAAGTATTTCAGTAAATCACTCTCCTAGACAGTCCTAAATGGTCCTGGAAATCGTGTTTGTAATTGCTTGATTTCGTCGGGGTTCACACTCACCATTTCAGGCAGGCAAACTACTTTCATTCTAGTGGGAGTTTTACAAAAACGACCCGAATATCAGCTTTAATTTTGTAAAGTTCTTCAATCATTGTGTACTTGTTCTATGTTTTGCATTGTTGTACGCGTTACAGAAATTTGCTTACGGTAGATTTAGAGAGTTTTCCTTGTTGGAGGCAAAGCTGTTATGATAAAACCCATTCTGAGCGTTTTCACGTCCTGACCACAGGTTCTTGAAGAGCTGGGTTACTGGGAGAACATCAAACGATTCGCCGGGGCCAGTGCCGGTTCCATGGTTGCTGCATTAGTGGCTGTTGGATGCAACTCGCATGAAATCGAAACCTTCTTACGCGGGGATATTCAGAAAGTCTTTCTTGGTAAGTGCATATGAGGTGGGCAGATGAGGTAATGCGGAAGTACGTCGCAGCTCTCCTAGTTATTTTGCCCTTTCACATTCATGTAGTACATGTACTCTCCAACAGACCGTGGAGCAAGTGGCCCCATGGACAAGATGAGCAAACTAATGCTGTCGTACATTGGAGGACCATTTTCCATAGAAGCCACTCTCGATTACAAGAGCAAATCATTTTTATGTATTCAGGCCATACACACCGTACCAGCTGAAGAGCGTCTTTACTCCAGATTTGCCGATGTCATTTGAGATATTGTCTCACTTTAAGTCTGGTCAAGTACTGTTTTATATATCGACATTCTATATTGCTCTGCGCATTTAGGTGTGCGTCTTGCGCAGTTAGTGAAGTTGTATGATTTATTATCGAGTTCAAATTCCACGGTCTTTTTTACAACGCCAGTAGAGACGTTCAATACGCCAGAGGACGGGTTTGGATAAGCAGATAAGAATATTCCAGACTAATTAAAGATGCCCCCAAGGCCTCCGAACGACATTTATGTCGAAACCTAAGGGATAAAGCAGAGTCAGGTTGGCGTAGTCTTATGATGCTTCCCTAGGCACTCGCCTTGTACTTGAGGCTCTAGCTTGGCGATCCAAGGCTCGAATCCCACTAAGGAAGGCGGCACGTGGGTTGGGTTTTCATTCCTCATACTTGATTCGACTCTTAAATTTTGGAGTATTTATCCACATTTTCCTCAAACCCCTAAGAATATACATACCGTCATGGTCCTTTAGCTGTCATTTATATTCGTTCTTTAATTGGCCCCTAACGCGCTTTTGGATGTACAGTCAAAATTCATTAATGGAAATAAATAAAACTGCTTCATGGCTTAAACTGTACCGACTTGTCTACTCAGCTTAATTTTAACAAAAGGAAGAGAAATGGAGTGTTGATTGTTTTTGTAAGTCTTACCAGTACGTTTACGTTTTGTGTGAGTCCGACAAAAAATTGATTTCACCTAAATAACACTTTCTTTTAATTTTGGTGGTTAAGTTGATTATTCACAATTTATTTCGGTCTCATTTTTTGTTTGCCTTTCCCACGTTTCTTTATTGTCCTCACCCCCAGGGCCCCAGGGTGAATATTTCTTGGGAAGTGAAAGGGCTGGCCTACAATTAAAAAAAAAATGATGAATGAATGACTGAATGAAGGGAGGGACGAAGGGATGGATGAGTACATTTCCAAGAGGAAAACTGTAAATCTAAGTAAACCCTGCCAGCTTTCACCCAGCGATTATTCAGTGTTTTCCTGGTCTGATTCCAGACGCCGCATTTGGTAAACTCAGCCTTCTCCCCAACATGTTGCGGAAGTTCGGCTGGCACCCGGGCAACAGGATCTACGAGTGGTTCGGCGATATAGTCCAGAAGAAGATGGGTAACCGCGACCTGACATTCGAAGATGTGAGCTATGGGGATGGGGAGGGTAGTGAAAAGTCCTGCTCGACACCTAAACTAACAATTTGCATAATATGACCCAACATTGAAGTATTAAATATTTTGCATCATTCTGGAAGGGGGGGGGGGCATCATTTTAAAGCCTACCTCATCAGCCAAGGCGCCCGGTCCCCCAAAGGATCAATACCGTCCGTTCACCTTCTTGGATGAAGAGAGCCCTCTAAAATAGTTGAGATCGGCGTCTTGATAACGAAACTCCTTGATGCCCTGGGGAAAGTTTCGACAATGTTCAGTGACCTGAGTGACTGTGGTCCAATCCAGAAGGTACACGAGAAAATCGAATAAGAGTAAATAAAGGACAAAGATCTGGAAAATAAACCTAAAACATAACGACGTATATAGCGCCGTGTTTAACGCAGTGCATTGTGGGTGAAAAATCGGGATAGAAATCAAAGATGGCGAGCCTTGGACTGGTCCTCGTCCCTACTATATAGGGACCGGCAGCTAGCTGCGGTTAAACGTGTGCGATTAGCCCTGTCAATTTGGATGCTGAATATGTAAGTTTTTGTCAGGCCAATAGCAATGCTTTAACACGAATTATAAAACACAAGTACTTATCCTTGCTACAAGCCTCTGTTGATCACAGTTTGTGGTAAATTATTTTTCGATGATTATCATCGGTTAATCATTTTACGGCAACTTAATTCAAATCAGTGGTTATTGTGTTAAAGTTGAAATGAAGTTTTTTTCGGTAACGAAGATGTTAAAGCAAAATATTCTATCAGCTCCTGCTTAATTTGTGCATTGAGCGGACATTGTTTTCTCATTTACGTACACTCAGCAGGATTCTGCTGGATTCATTACCCGCTACCGGTCCCTATACATTCAGATGAAGTCTGTAAGACTGAAGACGCCCAACGAAATATTTCGCAATGACAGAAGTACTCTAGAAGTAGACTGGCCTTGCTAAGCTCACCAATTTCTTCCTGTTTTTATCTCGGAAAATGGAGGTTTAGAGGAAGGCATTTTCGAAAACTATATAGAGCATGTGTTCTTACTCCTCCATTTATGGAGTCTTTTCAATATACTTTCGAATAAGGTTCTGAGAAGTCTTAAACTGGGAAATTTCAGACTATTTCCATATTTTTTTCTGCGTTTTGAAGTGTTTAAAGCTGTAATTTGCGCTCCTCCTATAAAAAAAACTCAAAACCTCAAAACCACAGTGTAAAACTTGAAGCTGTGAAAGTAGGCATGATAAGCGCTCCCATTATTGCCAAGGAGGATTTGTACAAGGGATCAATTATCGTTTAAGTGGTTGTAAAATTTAAAAGTCCAGGCAATGGCGTTTTCTGTTACACACAGTGTATATGCAGCATGCTCTTCCTGATTGTGCGAAAACAGTGTAGCATCCCTTTGGTCGTAACTGTTAAGTGTATACTGAAAAGTGTATTTTTTCCCAATTGTCCTTGCCTTCACGGAGAACAGCGGCTGTTGTTGCTGTGATGCCAGGAAGGGAATGTATCGCTTAGTTTTTCGTTAAAATACTTCTGAAGAAAGTGTTGTTTGGTGGCTTATTGCCATGCTCTCAAACAACAATGAATCTTCCGGAAAAAAAAGGGAAATACGGAGCAGCAAAAGAGCATAGATCCAGTTGCTTTGTGCACAAATCAATGCAACACTCACTAAAATCATATATAGACAGTGACTGCATGTTCTCTGTGGTATTTTTTCCCTCACACTAGCTATACCAGCAAACAGGAAGGGAACTGTGTATCACTGTGACCAACATGAACATTATGGACTGCACGTACTGCCATGTTAAGACAACCCCCGATATGCCTATCAGACAAGCTGTCAGGATGTCCGGCTGCATTCCAGGTATTTAATTAAAAGTTACAGGCCGCTCTCCTATCGCCTACAAATTCACGCAGGTGTCTGAAGTTTGCAGAAATATTACCCTTGGTTGGTGGCAGGATTTGCCTTCAGATTTTTTCTTTTACCCGGTTGCTTTCCGCATGAAATGAGCATTAGAGCACTCTATTTAAATTCTATGGTTCCCATTTTTGACCGACCCTATTTTGGCTCCCGACCTCGGAAATAAAAAAAAAATCATTTTTTTCTACCAACCTTGCTGAGAGGACCTTGCCCATTATTTAAAACGGCAGGTTCTGATGCCCTGTACAAAAGCAGTGCTGAAAATATACATGTGCGATACGATTTCGCCCAAACATCAACCCAGCGACAGTCGAGATCCACGGTACGGTATCACTACCAGACCGAGCAGCACCGTATCGCGTCTAATGTAGGGGAAAGGGGAGGGGGGTAGGATGGGCCACTTTTCCTAACAACGACTTTATTTCAAAAACCAAACCATTTAATTTCCATTATATTTCTAATCTTTTTAGTAAAGTTATGACTTACTATTCAAAGTTCTACTTGCCCTATTGCTCCACGTGCTTGGGCAAGATAGGACACCGATTCCAAACTCAATTCCCCACTGCTTTATGTACCGATTTTTACCATGCTTTTTATTTGCAAGGCAAGGGATACGTTGTGGTTGTATTTTAATTATTAGTGGTCCGTTCTGGGGTTGGGGACAATTTAAACGTTAAGTCCCTTGGCGAATGGGACTAACTACACGAAGGCATGATATTTCTTTAGCAACATCACACTGTAAAATTTCCTGAAGAATATAAGAACCAAAGATGTTCGAAAAATGTTGGCCTACTTGTAAATACATGAAATTATGATGGGACTGTCCCATCTTGCCCCAGACGACTTGTCCCATCCTGCCCCATATGTATGAAGTTTATTGATGAAACCACTGTAAAATACATGCACAGAGTTGCATATTTCTTGCCCTTCTGACCAAACTACGCAATATTACCACTCTGCACCCGACTGTGATTTGCTGGGGATTCCTAAACATATACCTCCGTGAAATATGAAGTCCCCCAATATCAATTTTTCAATTTTTCCGAGAATACTCAAGACCAACTTCATCTGTTTGTGATGCGAATATGGCCGTCTTTTGTCGGTTTATTCACAGCACTAAGTCACAGCTCCCTCTGTTGCTTGCTGATGAAGTTATCAAGCTGTCCTATCTTGCCCCGTGTCCCATCATGCCCCGCCTTCCCCTGTATGTAGGTCTACATGATACGGTGCGCCATAGGTACCAGAAACACACGGGCACCACGTACACACTCACTGCAAACACGAACACGTCACCGTACCTTGTCTTGACACTGACTCCGACGAGTTATTGCGCTGTGTATCAATACAAATATTTATGTGTACTCGGCTAGAAACAAAGACACTCATGGTACTCAATGTAAACACAAGTCATAAAGTATAAATAGTGTACCTTGCCTGGTTCATTTAATAGTCATCCATATGGCATTGCTTTGGGTTTGTTTTTTTGTTGGAACTTTATGTTTTTTCGACCCACTGGCCTTCTCTCAATCGAAAAAAGATGTGAGAAACACAGGATATAAAAACGGTGAGTCTAATAGACGTGTTGCAATGCTTCTGTTAGCTGACATTGAAAAATAATAATGACAGGTAAAAAGCGTCTGGAGTTCGATGGCTTCGAACTCGAGGATTAGCGGATTATGGAGTGGGTCATTTAAAGTGTACCTGCAATTAATTCTCATTTTACACAGTTTTTCAGCATCTTTGTACTCTTCTTCGTTGTATTAAAACTCTTTTACACTCCTCTATTTGGTTAATGCACTGAAAAGTGCATGTTTTTAAACAATTAAAATTATCCATGCAACTGAGGGCGCTGTTAATGTGAAATCATCCATGGAAGACATTGTTCAACTAGGTGTTTCTGTCCAAATTGTGAACCCAGAATTTACCTACTGAAAACATTTGCTTTTTCTATGCACATGAACAATGAATCAGCAAGGAAGATAAAACCGAGTCCAGGAAAATCTACAAAAGTGCAGGACTTTTTGTGTACAAAGCAATGCAACATTGACGCTTCTTCCTGAGATGACTTCACAGTTTTCTCATGAATATGGAAATCTCATTAGCATAAAACAAAAAGGCATTAAAATACCCTTTCAAATAATGAAACCTAACTTGAAAATAAGGTTAAATGAGGCACAAAGGTGCATTTTGGAGGTTTGTAATCAGAAAAATTGATTGCAGCCACCCTTTAAGCAACTGTAGGCACGCTAGACACTTCAATCGCAGCGTGTGAAGGCTTCAAGAAGGCACACTGCTCCAAAATGTGATGTGATGGTTAAATGGTTTACAAAGGAATCCAGGGTTGAGCTTTTTTGACATTATCAAATTGCTGGTCATGTGAGGTCAGGTAAACGAGTGCTCAGATTTTTTTCTAGGAATGCAGTATTTTAATTGCTCGTTTGTCATTGTTTGAGACATAGCCCATAACAGTGAGGTGACTCTGTCCAGCCAGAAAAAGTGAGGGGCAGAGAGTGATTATTGCCTTCATGTCGCTATCTCTTCCACTTTTTAGTGTGCGTGTCATATGAAGACCCTTGTAATGGGGCAATATTTTGTCACATTCTTCGGTTGTATAGTTGTGAATGTATAGAGAACTCCGCGTCGTTGTTTGACACACACACGAAATATTTGTAATTGAATACTTGGTTTGTTTATCCCTTCAGGTGTGTTTTGTCCTGTGAAAGTTCGGAAAGGGAAGACCAACGACTACTTTGTGGATGGGGGACTGCTCTGCAATTATCCAATACACTGCTATGACGGTAAAAATAACTTTAGATTTGCAGCCCCTGTAATGCTCCGATAACCTATACATAACCTGTGTAAGGTACTGTAGTCCCTACTTCAACCTACTTGACTACATTAATGATGTGAAGTTATCCATACCTTAAATACTTCAGAGAAACTATGTGACCCTTGGTCACATAGTTTCTCTGAAGGTCACATAGGTCACATAGGCAGGACGTCTAAGAACCTTTGCTCGTCACCCAGCGCCCGAACCGTGCGGTGGGGGTCACAGCTAATGACGCACAGAGCGTTGTAGGTAAATTTCTGCCAGGCGCGCGAGCTTGCTCAATGCGTTACAAAAACGGTGGTTATTATGGTGTACTATTTACGACACACATTTCTCTCTCTCTCTAGCCTCTTCTAAGGCAACACAAATACACGACACAACGGCTCCCTTACGTCGTGCCGTCGGGTCGCACCGCCTTCTTACCATAACGTTTGTACACACATGACACGTCGGGCCGTGCGTCGTGTCTTGCCGTCGCCCGTCGCGTCGTGCTGTTTTACGTCCTTTCCCTGTCGCATTTTTCTGCCTAAACGTCGATCCTTCCGTTGCCCGTCGCGTTACACCGTCGTGCGCTGCGTCGTATATCGTGTCGGCCGTCGCGTCGTGCTTCAGGTGACGCAATAGGCGACGCAACGCACGATACGACGACGGTGCGACTCGACGGGCGACGGAAAGGGCGACGTTTAGACGGAAAAAATGCAACAAAGAAAGGTATATTAAATAGTACACCATAGAAAGGACCTAAGACAGCACGACACGACGGGCGACGGCACGACGCAACGCACGACGCGACGCGTTGTATGTGTACAAACGTAATAGCAAGAAGGTGACGGCGCAACGCGACGACACGACGCAAGAGAGCCGTCGTGCCGTCGCGTCGTGTAGCTGCGTCGCCTGGAGGGAGGCTACGGAGAGAGAAATGTGTATTGTAAATAGTACACCATGCACTTTATTCCTTCATCCAAAATGGATGCAGATAACCTTTGACTCGAAATATATGGCCAAAAGACGCGTGATCGGTGATACTTAGTAAGAAGATGAATTACCACACTGTGATTGTACCAAGGCCATGTTTTTATCATTATTATAACAGACACTTTGTCTGTGATTTAGCATTGCCAATGGCGAATCAAAAATTTCGTATAACGTTTCGCTAACCAACAGGAATTGATAACGTGGCGGTCACAGGTCGTGCACAATGTAGCCAATCACATTTCAAAACTACCAGCTCTAATAACCGCCCTGTTTGGGCACTGGGTGACGAGTAAACCAAGAACCAAGATTATGGTGCCTTGCCTTGATGCCCGGCCTTGGCCTCAAGACTGCCTTGAAACTGAATTATGGGGCAAAAACTTCAGCCTTGGTCTTGAAGAACATGGAATGTGGATTTTTCAGTCAATGCCCTTTGAGGTCTAAAGATATGCCTTACATTTGTTTGAATATTTGGCATTCATTCTCTTTGATGGCTGTTGTAACAACAACCTAATATCCTAGTTGTATATGAGTTTAAAGTAAGCTTACACCATCGAAAACCTTGCTTAACTATGTTTGATCGCAATTCAGACTGACATATCAAAGTACGGCCTAAGTATGGCCGGATTTACGTTCATTTCATGTCCGTGTGCGTATGTATACAAGCTGATTAAGAAGAAAATTGTGTGGGTCTATCTCTACTCTTGCTCACCGCTTGAACTGAGTACGGCTGTCTAAAACCCAAGTCGCTCTCAATTAAAAAAAAAAGAAATTGGTTGTGCGCAACTCTGCTGCGCCAGTCTGAACGAGTTTGTTGCTGAAAAAAAAAGGAAAAAAGAAAAAGGTTGAATAAGTTCCTACGGCGTATCATTCCTCCGTTTCAGGTTGGTTTCTGTCCATGGAAAAAGGGGATTCCTTTCTTCGCCGGTTTAAATCCATTGAGGAGCTGCCAAAATTGTGGGAGCCAAAGGAGCGTTTTGGTGAAAGGAACGACAAAACATTCGGGATTCTACTGGTAGGTCGGAGGTACATGTATCATAAGTCCGAAATTAGGAGTAGACCCGATAGTTTAGTCACTTTACGGTAAATCAGGGCGTGACCTATCCTGCATGTATTACCAATTGTAACAGAACCAACTCAAACAGTGTGTCATGCCGAAAATATTACTTTTTCACATCACTTTAAAAAGCAAATTTTTGTCCGTGAAGTGGAAAGGAGCTTTTACACAAGTATAATCCATTGTAAGGAGAGCGTATTTTCCGTCTGATATCCTCAAGTAATTCCTTACGGATTAAGTTAGGAGAGGGCAGACGGACGCGCGCCCTCTGCCTTGGCTACGTTGCTATGTTTGTGTGTTCAGTAGTGTTATTTGCATGAAAGAGGGCGCGCGTCCCTCTGCCTTGGCTACGTTGCCACGTTTGTGTGTTCAGTAGTGTTATTTGCATGAAAGAGATTCACTGGCTGCGCTGCTGAAAAAAACAAAGAATCCTGATAAAATTGAACGGGCAGATATAAACATATGTAGATGAAGTTGCAATTTTTAGATTGAATTTTGATCAAATTTCATGTCAATGATCAATATAGTTCTTGATTTCTTTGGTCAAAAAGAGTGGCGTTTGTAGTTCAGTGTCTTGCCAAGGAACACAAGCACTGTGGCATTGGGGAGGAGTGAACGGAGATACCGACGCACGGGAAGCGAACACCACAACCACTATACATTGGTACTCCACAACCCGATGGGCCAGTGGATTTATGTCTTCCGTGAATTTTTCACGACCTTAAATTTTGCACATAGCCTAAAATGTCAGATTGCATCCCAGATTTTAAAATGTAGGCCTATTTGTTTTGCAAATACTCCACCCTAGGCGCCAGCGCCATTTTCATGGGGCCAGTATTAAAACGCTTGCATGGTGCCTTGTCGTGTTCCATTATATGCATGTTATTCTGTATTCATGAAACAAGCCGTAACGGCCAGATTCAATGTCTGATTCACACCGTGATCTTGTGACTTTACATGTACATTTTATACAATGCAGCCGCATCAGCATCAGCGTCAATTTGTGAAACAATTATTTCCACAGGCAATAAAGGAAACTATCGAAAAGAGAGTTTTTCATAAAGTGCACTTAGGTAATTAGGGGACCAATTTTTTCGTTTCCTGTCACATCTGATATATGATTTTGTGAGTTCAGAACTCATTCTCTAATTTCCAAGAATGATGAAATAATTCAAATTACCTGCCAAACAAATGGAAATAAAATCAATTTCAGTGATATTTCCACATCAAATTACACAGGTCAGGTTTTAAAGGGACACAAAAATGTCACAATTTTGGACCCTGAATTTATAAAAATTACCCACTTATGATTTACATAAAGACGAGGTAAGAACTNAGGTCATTTTTCAAACTACCAGAAGGAGGCCGAATTTTACCGTTCATATTTTGAGAGATGATAGTTTAGGGCCTAAAATGAAAACATACAAAATTTGGTTCAGATCAGATTAGGGAATATTGAATTATGGGACAGTTAATTTGAAAAAAAAATTGTGCACGTTTCTATGGGAATGTCTCCCTAATGACCCATTAGCAGTAATAATTACTGTTTTATCATTATTATTTGGTGTCGGCGGGGTGCTGACCCGCACCCCCTCTCTTTCCGATCCACACCTGGTGAGTACATGGAATTTTTTCATGGAGTTCAAGTACGAGTACATTTTTGTGAGTACAAGTACCAGAGATGTTCTCGAGTACGAGGACTGCAACACTGAATAACATGGCACGTGATGGAGACGCAGGTTTTTTCCTACTGAAAAAAAATCTCTGGGGAAAGTGGGACGATACTGTACAGGACAAGCTCCGCAAGGCCTTCACTCACTGCAATAGTATGAAAGAGGTCCCTAGTTCCACGGCAATTCAGCTGCAGCCCCTCCAATAATACGTGCGTTAAGGGTGTAGAACTTCAACAGCAACCCTGAGAGAATATGAGAGTTTTCTTTTTTCTTTTTTTGTTAAAAAAGATGAATATATATAAAATAAAACATCAGACACAATAAGCATTTTGAGTGTAAAATTAGTTACCCTTTTGCAGGTTGTTTTTTTTGTAAATTTTATGGCAGGAACCTTCTGTTGAGTGCCACAGGGAATATCCATGTTGAAATTTGTTATCATATGTTTTGCGACGAGAATGGTCATAATTATAATTATATTTCAAATTAACATAATGTTACATAAATTCCAAGGACGGTTTAAGGTTCCATCAAATGCAGTGTTCCAGCAGTTTATACGTGCAGTTCGAAAAACCTTTAGTTGCTATATTTTTTCATCTCAGGCTATTACACCCTGGCCCGAGCTTATTTGAAGATTCATGGTGAGACACTGGATGTCAACTTGAGGTTGACATTCTCATGCCAAGTGCAACGTCGTTTTTCCCACCATGCCCAATACTGTTTGGTTTCGTTTAGTTTTGGTTCGGTTGGGTGGATCGGATTGGCTCGGTTCGGCTCAGCTTGGGTTAGCTCGGCTCGGGTTGGGCCATCTCGGGTTGGGTCGGCTCCGGTCGGTTGGGTTGGGTTGGGCCCTTTGTTTCCTTCTACAATACAGGGTTTGTGATCAGGACATTGTGAAGTTAGCATGGCTTGTGGTATGAAGTTTTCCGAAAGTAGCTACCGGTGTACCAGTGCCGTGTAACAGGGTTAGGTATTCCGTCGGAAAACTTTGGACCGGCCTGTAGGATGGGGGTACATTTCATGGCCATTTTCTAATCAGATTGCGTGTTTTCTGTTTTGTCTTAATCAGTATGCTGGGAATGAGAGAGAGGTAATGAAGCAGGAGCTGATGGATCGCTTCGACAAGTTCATCAAGCCGTCGGAAAAGCAAGAATATCCGCCCACAAAACTCGCCAAGTAATGCTTGAGAGATATGTGTGAATATTTAATTAAGTGGAGTGAAGGAGCACTCTTAAAGGATTACAGAAATAGAAAACATGTAGTTCACGTGAAGTATTTCAAAATAAATACTTCAAAAACAGTATAAATTTTATGTTTATCCCATTAATTGTGACCCCAAAACGAATCCAAAGTTCCTGCGTTTCCCTGCCTACAAAAAATCCTCTTTTGGCCGTTCGCGCTCCCAGGCTGATTGGATGATGTCATCGCCAGAACAATGATACAACGATTCCCTAACACTATCAATCCTCCATTTCCTAAATTTTTGGGATATGTAATTAGTGATGTGATCTTTGGAAACCAGTTACATATTTTAATTTGTCAGCCTTTTGTCTTATGCATATAATTAATGAAAATCCCGCACTTTTGTCAAAACAGATTTATTCCCAACACGGGCGATTCACAATAGTGCGCCAACAAGAGGTGGCAATACATTGGCCAATCATAAGACGCGAAATTTGTCGACCCTTTCCAAACGCGCATTGGGTCGACAAATTTCGCGCATTGTAATTGGCCAACGCGTTGCAAATTCTTGATGGCGCACTATTGTGCAACGTCCGTAATTTAGGATGTCTGTAACTGGAGTAACGTTGTCACGATCAATCGTTAAATTGCCAACAGTTTATTGAGTTTGCGCACAAATAAAGGGAAGACTCGAAATGTCTACATTAGAAAACAACACAGATTGTATAGAATATGTCAACAATGACAGTTTAAATATTAATGAAAATATGGCCGTAAAAAGCCAATTATCCCTCCCCAAAGAAAAATCTCAAGGTATTTTTTTTCCCATTATTTTCGACTTTGGTAAGACGACATGTGAAGGATTTTCGAAAATCACGTTCTGCATCAGTAAATAAATGATACGAAAAACCAAGTTATCTTTTGGCAACAGGAAGCGGGCAGAACTTATGAAGGAGCAAGTCATCAAAGCTAAGGAGCACAGGTTGCTCGTGACGGCGTTTTTTAATCTAATGAATGTACTCGAAGAGAACGACATTGACCAAAGCGGGACCATCAATGAGCAAGAATTCGAGAAAGCCATGAACCAGGTGAGGAACACGGGTGTGTTGAGGTTCGATCGGGACCCATGACCCATACTGTCGTGTTTCCGCGAATTCATTAAGATGTCACAAACGTATAGAGTAATGATTTAAGAAGATGATGTACAGTATTTGCCACCGCGCAATTCCTCTTAGCTGTCAGCACAGGCGGATCCGGGAATGTTTCCACCGGTTGTCAGGACTGTAAGATTTCTTAATGTGCGGTTGTTGCGGACACGAGGACACTTAATAAGGTTCGCAACCCCGTTGCCAAGCAAATGCTCAATTTGCTTCTTTAGTGTTGAAGAAGAGGTATCTCTACTTAGTGTATTAAGATTCATACAGTTATTAATAGTTGCTCGAGATTTTTAAACACTTCATGAATCAGTCCTTTTTTGTATAAAAGGCCCACCATATTTTGTAAAAACCATGCGACTTTGACGCAGGAAGAGAAAACACTTAAGTGCAGATAATTATTTAGGATTAATGCCATATTAGCCTGCAAGGTATTTTCATCACATATGAAGTTCTATTTACCTGTGTGGTGGTACACGGTGTGCAAGAGGGATGTTTGTCAGGAACCTTGGGAGATTTAACTGGAGCATTTGTTATGGACTTTTTCAGTGGTTGCCAAATGGGAATGTAGTTTTGTGATGTTCAATTTCACTGCTACACAGACAAGCTCAGACTTCACGGAAGAAGACAAGAAACGGTTATTTGGAGATGACTTCAGGGACACCAAGGCGTTGTTCAAACGGATGGACATCCACGCAGATGGCGAGGTACGAAAAGATTTTTTTTTTCAAGTTTCGTCAAGTACGATGATGTAGCAAACTTTTCGTATCATTTATGTCAGAAATGCTGTACATTTAGGTTAACTCACCTTAAACATAAGTTAGCCATCTGTGAATATAAACTACAACGACCACTGTGACTTTGTCAAGCAAATTTGATAATAGTACGCGTCTTGGACTTACCTGGTCGTCAGACTGACCAATGTTTATTGGGTCAAAATCATGATGCCTTGACCAAGCACAGTCATAGTCACATTTTTTTAAAGAATTGTTTTTATTATTAAATATTTCCAACGTCCTTTGGTATGTAGAACACTATGTTAAAACATATTTTCAATTATTGTGGTCTAGTGTCTTTTATGTCTTGTTTGCATCGTTTGGTTTCAGGGTATGTGAACTCATTCATTTCCTTTGCTTGACATATGAAGCGACATATGAGACGGGGAGAACCCCCCCCCATTTGTGTTAGTCATTGTCTCACTGGAATCCAAGGAATTCTTTTAAGACATCTAGGGGGATGTGTTAGGTAACCACAGTCTAGAGTGTGTATAGCGATTGCACATGTTGGGGGGGGTACCCCATGGTCTCATTTCTTGCTAGATATATTGCTTGATTTTTTCCCTGTGTGTCCATACATTTAGCCAAATGTCAGCTACCATCAGACTGAGGAGCATGATCACAAGGGTGTCAAAGATTTTTCCGGTTCAGCACAATTTTCCTTGAGATTGCGTCAATCTACATACAGTTTAAAGAAAATACAATTTTTTTGTCCCTTTTTTCTTTGAGCTCAATATTTTTCAGGCCAATACTTTCTGTGAAAAATAAAATTTGTCAGTGTTGAAATTTGCTTGTTTGGTGAAAATCAAATGGCAAAATTGCGCTCGCTCTATGCTCAGAAGAAGCTGGCATGAGTAATTCCCAGCGTATTGACGCTGATGTAATGGAATGAAATGGAAGACTTGAAGGAGCCGCTGCTGTTTCTGTACAGTCTGTTTATAAACAACTTAAACCGCAACTGGAAGGCCATTCCTGCTGTCGGTGATACACCGTTATTTTTCCAGCCATCACGCTGTTGTTGTTATTTCTGTGGACATCATTCAGCTGGCATAATAATGAAGCAGATCGCAATACGTCTCCATATTATTATTCCTCATTATAATTTTTACTGACGCACGTAATGGACCCATGGTCAAATGAGGTAAAAGCAATATCTGTATGCCTCATTAATTTTTTAAAAAGCAGCTTGCATAATAATGAAGCAGATCGCAGAATGCCTCCATATAATTATTCCTCATAATATTTTTCTTCTGGAGCTCTCAGTGGACCTATGGTTGGAAAGGAATTATGCGTCATTAAGTTTTAAAAGCAGCTTGCATAATAATGATCCGAACCTTAACTTTTTGCCATCATTAATTTATTGCGATGGATAAGGAGGGGCAGTAGGATAAAACGGCAGCGCTTTAACAATCTCCCGGTGAAATGTCTTTTGGGAGTTTTTATAGCTTAATGTGATTTTCCAAGTACACTCCCAAGTTCTGTTAGGAGACCTATTTTTTCCATGTCAAACATTTCTCTAGCGATAATATTTTGCTTTTTCTTCGATTTCTTGGCGGTTTTTAATTTCTTGAAGTTCGGTAGATCCATGCATTCCAATTTTTCCTTGAGTTGATAAAACTTCTTAACCTCTGACCTAATTAACACAAATGCTTCGTGAGATATTTCTCCGTCGTTAATGGCCTGAAAAACATGTTCTTCTATCGTGTTTAGTTTGGCGCCAGCCAGCACTCTGATATGGTCGTGTTTTTTTTGGACTTCACCCGCAATCGTTTATTGGCGTGTTTTAACAAAACGAGCCCAGCAAACGCACGGAGAACAACCCCTTCCACCACTAAGCCTACGGGGGCGCTCAAAACACCCAACATTGCAGGGATACCCACAGCTGCGTTTGCCACACCCAAGGTTTAGACTCCATGTTCCACGTAGCCTAATTTTAATGGATAGTCGTTGTATAAGTCGTGCAAGTAATGGGAGTAATCGAGATCTACTTCGAGTAAAAACTATACGGGTGCAGACCACTAATTCAAGTAAGAATTTTTGACCAGCTCATTAGCATTAAAAGTGCCCCCCACAGTATCTTGGGAAAAAGGAGATTGTTTGGCCCCCAAAATGGTGAGATTGTGTAAATCGTTGCCAGGATCAACTCCCTGGGTCTTTGAGCTTTCATATGAGGGCAGAATGGCTGAAAACTACGGTTGAAAAATGGTCCTAAGTGCCCGAGAAAGTTGAGGGTTGCCACTTGGAAAATGGCTGCAATCACACTTCGGAAAAATCACTTTTTGGGGGGTGATTTT
>NW_019091486.1:1244588-1258498 GCF_001949145.1 Acanthaster planci | reverse complement strand
ATACGGTTGCTTCAGGACGCCATGACTGTCTCAGTTCGGCGGTAAACTTTTTGGGTTTAAACCAGCAAAAGTCGCTCAAGGGCAACGGCTGGCTCATTGGCCCAACCGTACAAGTTGTTTACGTCCAAATACATCAAGTAAGAGTCTGGTTTAAAGGGGTCGTAATCGAGAAATGGCAGTTGTTGGCTTTAATGTAACGAGCACTACCAATGCCAGAAATACCACCTTGTTTGCCCGTTCAAAATAAGTGCGTGTCAACCTCAATAGTTAGAACTCGATATCGCTGTGTTGTAACAAACCGTCCCACGACAACCCCGGTGCTGTAAAATAGTTGGCTGGGTCTAAACCGTGGTTGGCTTTACAAATGCGTCTAAAATTAAAAAGAAAGCAAGTAAGAACGTGTCGGTCTGTATGTACAACTCGTGCTGCTTACCACACTTGGTGAGCTCTAGTGTATTCTTCCGGGGTTACGCTTTTGTGTTCGAGGCTACTGTAAATTTGCTCGATGTGTGGTAACTTCGGGTCTTTCAAGTTGTCAAACGAGTCTCTGAATACACTAAAAGAGTCTGAAGAGATGGTTGAACTGGAGTAGAGACAGGCTTTCACTAGCCACAGAGTTAAATGAGTCTATAAAACGCAGTTGGCCGAAAGAAAAGCTAAACGTGTTTTTCAGAGTTTTTCGCAATACAAAATAATTTCTCGTTTTTAAATTCAGACACGCCTTGCATAATTAGATGGGCGTCATAGTTTTCTAGATTGTGCAGAACGTCACGTGTAAAGCCTTTGGGTTTTTAAACGAATTATCTTTTTGTTTTTCCTTCTTTTGTCTTGGGTTCTTTCCGGATAGCTTGCGCTGGCAGTTCGTTGCGTAGTTTCGGTACACGTTTTTTTCCTGCAGATCCAACACCTGTTACAGTTGTTATATTGTTCTCGATTATTCCTCAGGGGTGCAAGAGAGATTACCGGTGCTCTCAAACACTCAGTTAATTTCGGCTTGCTCTTGAACCAGAGACTTAACAAAATGTGTTGGAGCGTCTGGGCCTCTGTAGGTCTGTTGACGTTGGCTTACCACTTGTGTGGTAAGTCGACGTTCGTTCTTCGTGAACTCGACATCCGAGGTCTACTTTAGCTTGGTTTTTGATCTTATTCGTGTTGCAACCCAAGGCTGCTATATCAGGCACCAGCGGTTACAGCGAAGAGACGGGTGCTTGGGGTTTAGAGTGTTGTCATCACTTGTGAAATGAGAGAAAAAGTTTAGATTTTTAAAAAAACATTTTGTTAAATTTTAGTCGAGCAGGTATACAGGGTCTCCTTTTAACGTTTTTTTAATCTTAGGATTTTGAAAAATTTAGCTGGGTACGTTCCCAGAGTAAAATGGAGAAAAAGTGTGTTGACTAGAAACCCCCATCCCTAATTTTACATGTAAATACCTTTTCAGAGCCTGCTGGAAACTCTCAAGATAATTGAAGAGTGGATTTCCAGATCCCAACCATGAACATGTAGATTTATGTAATTTGTTTTGTTTTCTTGATATAATATTTAGTTAGAATTTCACATTGTTCAGACAGGCATATTTCTCAAAAGATTTACGTGCACAACTTTGCTTATAGCTAAAACTGTGTAACCACACAGCTGAAGCCTATTACCAATAGACATCCAATATTCAGTCTTTCATACTACGTATTGGGTTTCAATAATTCTGTGTGTGTGAAATGTTTTAAATGTTTTGAAGTGAAACTGATTAATGAAACCGAACGTTTTTCAAAGTACGTCGCTGTAACTGCCCCATTGGAAGTTTGAGTGTTTACTCTAACCAGGTATTTATTTCAGCTATTATAATTAATTACATTTCAAATCTTTGTAAATACGTGTATTCTTTGCAAGAGATTTTGTATTGCTAAATGTAACAGTAATTCAGTCAAATGTCTTTGCAGGCTTTTGTGATGATACGCGTAATTTACATTCAGTGCTGAAAGGTTTGCTTTTTTTACTTACTCTGTTTGAAATGATTTTTTTGGTGATTTTACCATGATAAAATCGCTATGAAATTATACTAAATCTTTAAAAAAAGATGAACGCCTAATGTGTCATGTGTCTAATGTTATAGGTGGTTGTTTTGAATGACTAAATGCAAAGCAGATGGCAACCGTTAAATCATTTCAGACACCTTTGAATTCAATTACGATTAAAGTACATTTAGGTCAGTTTGACAAATACATACTTAAATTCCATTAATTGATCTGGCTTAATACTTATAACTACTTTTAAGAAGTCGTTTTAACAGAAGACGGGATTAATGTTTATAAGTTAGAATGACTAATTTACATTTATAGAATTTTTATCGAAATATTTACAGTATTTTCAATTTTTTTATTAGTTGGTAACGGTTTTGCTTTATTTTCGTCTGTACAAAATGGATTTGTATAGGAGTAAATAGGTCATGGTGCACCATGAGACGATTGTCAACATCTGTATAGCGTGTTTGCTTCGTCCGAGTGAAGTGTGATGTTTTGGGCTGTGTTAAAATCATTGGCCATTCTCTGAATGACTAATACGTGCATGGAGAGGCTTAAGGTGCAGAACTTAGAACAAAACAGACACTTTGAGCTTCATTATCTGGCCTCTTTTTTTCCTCAGATAACCTTCCGGGAACTGGTGTCGTTTGCCGAGAAGCAAGGCTTAGAGATCATGGAGAATTTCCGAGGCTACAAACGACAAGAGATCACCGACCTGCAGAGCTACTTTGGGGCCATCATGGAGTGCCTGCTGCTGAACATGAAGAGAATCTTCGTGCAGGTACACATGTAAATACAAACGGAGTGTGCATACGGCATTGATAGCTGGCTGCCATTAAAGGAACCATCAGCATTATTTTACAACAACCGTTGAGAACGTGCTATTTTTAAAAGGTACCGGTATTTTGGCGCTTTGTCGATTTCTATGCAGATGCGAAATTTCATGTGTATTCTTAAACTGAAAACCAGAACGTAGCATTGATTTTGCGCAAAAGTACTGAAAGTTTTTTTGTTCTCCTAAATGTTCTTTTGTTGGTTGTGTAAGTACATTGGAATTGGTCAATGACCGACCCTTTTCAGATATGTTTAGGCCTATATACAGCAAATATAGAAACTGAACATTGACTCCCTTGATTAACATCACGGCAAACAGCACCCCAGGCCAGCTGTCCAGTAAAGATCGGACAATTTGAAATGTTTTTTTAAGTGTGCGATTCACTATACTTAACCCCCAAAAGAGTGACACTGTTCAGTAGTTTTATACTTTGAAGAAGAGTTCAAAGATGCACACAGAGTGTGTCGAGGAATAGATCATCTCACGGACGTTTGATATAAACCTTTAGACGTAAGCAATGCACTGTGGGACTGGTTGACTAAAAGGCAACTCATTCGATGGACAACGGAAGAAGTGTACCTGTAAACCATGGCGTTTCCACTTTATGAAATGATGGAAATCAAGCGTTCATAAACATCAAGGTTTAAGGTTAAGAAAAAAAATTGTTCAAAAAAAAATGTAAGGAATACTTTCCATGCATGCATGTTTTAGTTTTGATCTGACCCACATCGTTGACATCAATGAGCTAGTATTGGCCCATCAGAAGTAGGGATTTTATACCCATTCATGCTGCATCAACCAATCACGTTCATTTTGCAGCCTAATGTAACCTGTGTCCTTTTAAAGACTGGTTTCAATATCGACGTAAGAAACGCGTAGAGCAACGCAATCAAGAACCAAACTGCAACGCAGACATACGGAAACGTCAAACGGAGGTGTCGCCAACAACCCAGACAAACGCAAACCAGCCCGTGAACGATCAGCAAGGTTGAGTTAGATTAAACTTTGCCGACTGTCTCCCTCGAGTTGCCATGGTATCCCCTTACAAACACGCATGCTGGCATGACCGGCGTGCCACGATGTCCCTCTCGCTTTGTGCCACGAATTTTGCTCATTTTCCCCTTAAGGCTTATATATTACTCCTCAGTGATCATCTGAAGCTGTCGGTGAAATGCGTAAAACTGGAGTGGAGGTTTGGCATCCTGAGACGATAAATCTAAAAGCCCATTTTTCAGGAAAAGAAATCACAGAGTTTCGGACGACATTTTGTTTCATTTTTGGGTGGAATGACGTCATACTCCGTGTCTTCAGTTCGTGTCTGCGCCTTCACGTCTTACATTCAGTCTGTGTTACAAACGGCTATGCACAACCCTGAAAGAGCCGGGGCTAGATTCTGCCCCTCGACATTTATTTCCGATATCGACGATGTGCATTTTTTTTTCAGGAGCTGAGACTTTAGGACTTTTTAGAGTAACTCTTTGTAGTAATTTTGACACCAAATTTGTGAAAATCCAAATACCGTTATCGCGCAGTGCGCATTTTTCCGAGACCAAAAGTCAGCCAAAAGTGTATACTTTCTCCACTGGAGTTGCTCAGTGCACGCGGGCACTTCAAATGACAGTCACATCAGAACCATACATTTCATTGAGTAAAAAGCGAGCGCGGGACAGGTGAGTGCTAGAGGGGGTGGTTTCCGCCCCGGTTATGAGATGGAGCAGAATAATCTGCCTCATTTAGGGTTGGTAAGACATGCAGGGGCGATTTTTTCTCATAGGCTTTAGGACATTTTGACACTTTAAACTATTTGTACACGATGTGTGCGTCTCTGATCTTATAGTTTTTTTCAATTTTGGACTTCGCCTATAGGTTTATGCATAAAATGCATGACCTGTTTGTGATCACAATTTTGCTATCACTTTGCAAACATGTTTGGATGCTTAATACTTAGTCTTCAAGTCCCAAACACCAATGTCCAGTGGCCACCCATTAAAAATCTAAACGCGCTTAGCATTGACATAATTCTGCAAACTGATAGCAAACAAATGTTTTAAAAAGTGTTCATTGACTAAATACAGTTTTTGCAGTGAACATGTTTTTTAGTTGATGCAATTGAAATGGAATACCTTATTTCATGGTGATGGACCTGACGGAAGGATACCTTCTAAAACGTTTCTCCGGCCTCTTCAAACAGCTTCAAGGTGGTTGCACTTCTCTCTAGATCGCCCCCCCCCCTGTTGCGCTTTTCGTCCAAACGTTTTGGCGAGTAGTGCATACACCACCGAAAGTTATGTACATAAGTTGACAAGAATCCCAGTTGAGTACCAGAAAATTTGTTTGTTTTTAATCAGTGGAAATTACGGCGAATTTTATTTTCATTTTGTAGAAAAGAAATTTAATTTTAATATTTTAATTAATTTTTTAATTCAACTTTTTGTGTATTTATAGAGCTCTGACGTGAGCCGTACAATTGGCATTGACACTGGCTACCTCGATACGCTGGACTTCAACATGCAGAAAAAAGACCAAGATTACTTGGTGCAGGTGAATCCCTTTCATGATTTCAATAAAGTACTCTTAAAAACCTAAAATGTCACGCATCACCTTTTGCCGTTTTCATGCGTTTTATGGGGGGGGGGTTTATCATTAAGAATTTCTCCCCCCACCTACAGCGGGTTGAGTCTACTACCGCATTCATACCTGATTACCAATCTCTTTTTCTTAGCGAATGGAAGTAATGGACTAGGAAATAGCGCATATGTATTGGTAATCTGCGTAGGTTGCAGGCAGTAGACTCGGCAGTTTCGAGTCTGGACAAGTCTTCAACGTCAGCAGATCAGTGAGGGCTACCACTAACAAACTTCCTAGCGTTTGTTTTTTTAAGTGTGTGGCCTCATCGATAATGAAATTTGTCTTTGCTTTATGCGATCAATATACATGTTTACATTCCTATTCGCTCAGCATTCGAAACTCCTTTCAAACACAGAAAAGAAATTAGTAGAAATTGATAATCAGTAATTTTGATTGGAATGTTATATTTTAAATTTCGACTGTTCGTTACAAATGGTGATTCTGAAGACCACCGTAAATTCTAAACATCAAAACGTCTAAGCTTAACTACAATACCAAAGTTTGTTCAATCAGTTTGTAAGACAAAACCCTTCTCAATTCACAACCATTCAACCCGTAATTTATCGAATGATTTTTCGAATGTCTTCACTTAACAATTATGTTGTTAATTTAAAGCATAATCACAGATCACACAGGAACGGCCTAATGTGTAATATATGCATATTTTATTGCAGGATAAATTAAAACGATTTGACAAATTGAAACACTTGAAAAGCTAATCAGATATTACATTACGGGGAAAATTATTGATTTTGGTGTCCTTTGTTGACCTCTGTTTTGGTTTGTTTTCCTTGGGGAGGAGGGGGAAAGCTAGGATTATAACGCTGGTTTACCAGAGAAACCTAAGATTCATAAAGCACTGGGGGGTTTTGTCGACTGGCTGAATTTCAAAACATTATTTATGCCAAATTCCGTTAAAAAGTATATTGGCAAGACTGAGGAGCAGACGAGAAGAGACAAATGCATCAGTGTTTTATATAAACAGCAAATGCGATCGCAGCAGAAACAGTGATCAGGGCATACTCGTCTTCCACGAGCACAGCTTGGTACACGAACAGAAACTCGCTGGTCTCCGTCGTGGTCAGAGTGAAGAGAGTTACGTGTAGCACATGCGCAGTGCTTCAATGTCTCCCATACAGAGCGCATCTCCTGTAATTGGCGCGCAGCAATACCGCGGCTATCCATTCTCGTGACAAAGATGACACAATTACAACGCAGTAGACACGACACATCAACTGTACGAAAGATCACCGTTAAATTATCCATCTTTTTTTTTGGCCGGCAACATCGCCAGTGGGCGCAAGCGTGAATGATACTTGCGCGCTTGCAGTATATCACGTGATCATTTCGTGACCAATAAAAATTAACTAATAACTATAACTGTGGTTTAACAAGATATTTTGTTTCTTATTTTTTTCTTCACAGCAAGGGAAACTCGGCTGCATGGCTTTCCTTCGCGAGCTCATTTCAACGGGAAAGATGACCCACAAGACATGAACTTGCAGGGTGGCAGATCGTGGCGGTCGGCAACCTGTCGTCGCAATCTAGATTAGGCGATACTCCATCGCACGGGTTGCGGGATTATACGACTGTTTAGGGCGGAGGCCCGGGTTCGTCAAAGCCTGAAATTTACTTTTGCGGGCGAGACCCATGAGGCTTCCCTGTTTACGTCAACGCAAAACAAACTATATTTTTGGAAGTTTTTAATTGCCCAAATGCGTTTCGATCAGTACTGTCAAAATTTGTAATTCTATTTGTCTTTGGCACTATTGGTAGTACTATGGAAATAATTGAATCGCATTGGATGAAATTATGAACTACTGCTTGAAATACATGTAACCTTTTATGGAACTATTGCATTTTTTGGGGGGGGGGATTCAAACTAGGATATTACGCTGCTGTTTTTTACCGTCTTGTGGGATGTAGTCTTGGTCACTCGCCATTCACGTGGTTGTTGGTTCTTGACTTCTAAAGGGAATTATGTAGTGTTACCACTTTTTAAAATGCGAGGGTTAATTAACTTTGGCAGTTGGTGAGTATTTATTGTGAATCGTTTACTGTGGTCATACGTTCCAGTTCTTTGAAACATTTAATGCTAATAATTTCAAATGAACATTTCCCCTTTTCCTATAGGACCATTTTTGTTCGTTGATATTGTAACATCTGGGGTCTCGGTGACTCGCCAATCACGCAGTTGTCGACTCCTGACCTTTTTATTGCTTGTGGGGGTTCATTTCTTACTTCTTGGAGGTTTTAATGTGGTAATCTGAAGTATCCTTTGTAAGCGCCTCGATCTGCCCTGCCCTCAGAGCCATTGGGATTAAGCTGAATCTTGTTAAGGTTATACTTTGGAGTAATGAGCTGTTGTTTCGTGGGTTTTTGTTTTCACGATGGACACTAATTGATAAACACGAGTTTGGTTGGCGAGTTTTGAAAAGTTACTGTTGAGCTGACGTCGCAGGAGGCAATATTAGGGTTAAGTTAATCTTGTTACGCCGTTTCTCGAAGCTTTTAAAGGAAATACAATTTTTTTTTACTAAAAGCCTTGAAATTGCATTTTGGGGTTTCAATAAACTTCATTTTAAATTTTTTTTTTGCAATTTTAACCGATATTTTGATGCTTTTTTTGGGTTTATGCTAATGCATATTTGCATATTGATAAGCAGAACTATGATGTTATCCAAGGCACTGAATCGCAATGTTGCACTAATTTGTGCACAGAAAATTTCTAGATTTTCTAACCACTGCTATGGCAGATTTCATTTTCTTTGGCAATTTGTTGCTGTGTACGTATGAAGCAATAATCAGCAAAAATACTTTTCACAGAAATGTTCCAAGATAACAAATTTGAGATTCACAATTTGAATATGACAACATGCAACCTGAACCATGTCTTCCTGGATTGACGTCAAAGCAAAAGCGCCCTCACTTGTCCAGAAATGCTAGGTCAATTTTCAGTGTTTGAAAAAGTGCACCGTCCAGGTCACATAACTCAAAAAAGATGTCTATAAAAGAAAAATACAGAGATACACAAAATGTGATTCTAATAAAAAGTTCTTTCCTGGATCCTTTAACATCTCCGAATTTGGTCCAAAAATGCATGTATTTATAAGCTGATAATGGTGGGGTTCCTGTGATTTCCTTGTCAAAACGGGAGATATTCTTAATAAAGTTTAAAAAATTCCAAGACAGCTGCTTTTACCATTTTTGAGACGCTATCGCAACATTCGTTAGTGGATTCCTGTACCTTCCTTATCCAGAAATTAGAAATGTAACACAACTATACCGTTGTATTTTTCCATAGTGTTGGTCATCGTATTATTCTTTCGTATTTATTTAGGAAGGGTGGGGCTCTCTATACTTTGAGAGGTGGCTAGAAGCTCTAGAGCCGATTTTGTCACGAATCCGGCTTATTGGAACTCATTGTTAGGGGTCGTTTGCGTGGAAAGAACAATATAACCAGACTGAATTATAGGCGCATCAATATCTCGCTAAAAGTGAAAGTGATTTTTAATCCATTTATGGGTATATTATCTGACTTCAGATTAGGTAAATGAAAAGGGAGTTATTTGTGCATGGTAGCTTGAGAACGTCGTCGAACTTTTCGCATAATGTTATCTATCAAGACTTGGAAAGGTCAGTTGCGAGGGATAATCATTGTTGACGAAGAAGCTCGAAGAGGGGTTTTGGGATTATCAGATTGTGGTAATAAGGCTCTCTCGACGAGTGGCACGGACCAGGGCGCATACTGCCTGTACCCTTTAACCAGTGACTCGGATGGGACGGCTGGAAAGAGTCTGGTACGAGCCCGAAGGCCTGACATACTGCAGAAGTAGCAGATGTCAACAGCTGGCAAGCCCTAAAACAACAACAACAACTACAAAAAATCAGGTGACATGAACAGGAAGGAAAATGACGAATTAAGTATGATAAGGACGGAGGAGAGGAACGGAGCTTAGGGTTAGAAAAGGCGTAGGTGATAACGCGAAAATTGGATGAGTGGAAGTCAATCTCGGTGTAAGTGCGAACACTGAGTGAAGGGACTAAATGAGAATAAATACCTTTATATAAGGACACGCTTGAATGATAAGCTAAGGAATTCTGCGAGGGTGTGGACGCATAGTAATGAGCATGCAAATTACCTCCCTCGAGTGGACCGAAGGCACGAAACTAAAGTTCTTCACAAAATAACTAACACACTGAAATTTGACAACTGCCTCAAAGTGATTGCCTCAGAGGCAAATGTCAAAGTGTTGACTGCATACGAACCCCCCCTCCGAACTATGCCAGTCAATGTCTTCAGGCTACGTCAAACACCGAAACCCGCTCTTATTTGAGTTATTACAAATACACGTACATGTACTTGAGGTACTTTAGATAATTGGACGTTTTCCGTTTTAAAATGTCGGTGTGTTAACGTTATTTCTCGCCGTCGTTAAGTGCAGAACCTGCTGCACAATTAACCCGGCAGTACCATTCCCTGTTCGAATTGCCCTACCTGAACTGTTGACCGAGCATCATTTACATACCAATGCTATAAAGTAGATTTATTCTAATTCATCCTGGCTCAAAACACAAAGAAATCAACATTTTCTGATTGCTAGGCTAAATATTGGAATTGCAAGAATTGCTAATGTGCGAATTGCTAATTCGTTCACGCAGAGATGGCACCCTCTTGTTCATCGGAACTCCGTAGTTGTACATAATGTAATTCCTCGATCATTGAATTAAAGCACACGGTGAGCGAATATACGGAGCTCAGGACTTGTTCAGATACCGAGATAATATTTCTTATTAATTCGACTTATAAAGTGTATTTAGTCGATTTAACGAGATAAATGATGTAGTCAAGTCGACTTCCAAATTATAGTAAGTCGACTTGGGAGATATTTCTACTTTCTGAATTCCCTATGTCGACTTGGCGAGATAATTTATATTTTTTTCAAGTCGACTTTAAAATTGTGGGAAGACGACTTGGCAAAAAATTTATGAAGTCAATCCAACTTCCTAATTCTGGAAGGTAGACTTGAAAAGATAATCTATGTCAGTGAGTCGATTTCCTAATTCTAGTAAGTCGACTTGGCGAGATAATTTATGTCATCAAGTGTACACCATGCAGGCATGAACTGACTACTCACAAGTATGAACGTGACCTGAAGCGTATTTTCTCGCCAAGTCGACTTGCTAGAATTTGGAAAACGACTTGATAGCAAAATTTGTGTCGACGAGTCGACATAATGAATTCTGAAAGTAGACTTGATGACATGAATTGTATTGCCAAGTCGACTAACAAGAATTGGTAATTCGACTTGAGTATTTAACTTATCTCGCCAAGTTGACACAAGCAAAATCCGGAAGTAGACTTGACAACGAAAAATTATCTCTCCGAGACGACATACCGAGTTCTGGAAGTAGATTTGATGACATAAACTATCCCGCCAAGTCGATATAGGGAACTCTGGAAGCAGGCTTGATGTCATAAAATATCTCGCGATGTCGACTTACTGTACTTAGGAAGTCAACTTAACTACATCATTTATCTCGTTAAATCGACTAAATACGCTCTATAAGTCGATTTACAAAGATAAATTATCTCAGTATCTGAACAAGTCGGATGGCACTCACAGAGCGCCGTACGAATAGCATCATATTATACATGAAAGTGCGTCGTGAGGGCATGCTGACTGTTCCTGCCAGAAATGCTTGTATACGTGGGCTTTTTTGTTAAGTGATGTAAATATTATAGTTTTTTCGGGCCACTTTCGGAAAATGCACTGTTTAATTTCTAAAATAAAAATTTCATTAGGAGTGGATTTTAAAAACGACTTAAAACCTTGTTTCATTTTCGCAGTACGAGCATAGAGGGTTTTCACATTAGCGCCGTCTGCGCATATCCTCATCGGAACCGAGGCTCTCTGTGTTGAACTTAGTCGCGCTTGCCCGCAGAGTCGACACAGTCCATGCAGTATCTGGTTCGTAAGTGTGACTCCACTTCTGTTTAAACCACGCCCACTGCACAAACCACGCCCACTGCGCATGCGGACACACAACCATCACATGTACAGATACGTTTGTTCGCGGTAAATTGCCGTTATTTTTTCTTTTGATTTTACGTGTCTGTCATACTGAAAGACTCTTCCACAAAAATTTGCAGTCTGAAAAGTCTGAATTTAACATACCTTTATGTATTTTGTGTCTTGACTCCTTACTTTCAATCGTCTGACCGTATTAAAAACTGAAACTGACACATACAGCCTCGTTTTCAAATGCAGAAGTGCGCAGATCGACGCTAAAAGCGTCGTATTGGGATCCGTGGGGAAGGCAAGCAGACTTAGGGTGCGTTCGATTAGGTTCCCTGAACACACCAGTGTTACACGCAAGGGCAGCCTCGAAATGAGGGTAATCGAACGCTGCAGTGCAATCGCCAAGGCATTCTGGGAAAAAGGTCAAGTCACCGCCACGTTCCATCATGTACGTCCATGCACGAACAGTCCATCCGTGACGCCATTACACTCGGACAGCCTCCAGGGACCCACTCGCCAGCCGGGGTAATAGTGGCTGACTGACACCAGGGCAGGCACGAGGATCACGTGATGGCTAAACGGACGCTCTCGTGTAAGTTTGACTTACACGTGTAAGCTAATCGAATGCACCCTTACTGTTCATGCCACATTGGCTTGTACACGTGACCTGTTTTGTCAGGTATACATGTACATGTACATCATTTCGCAATCGACCAACGCTTGGCCTACCTCACGTAAGTTCGTAACGGAGACAGCCTTTCCCGACTATGACCGACGCACCCTCAGAATTTGCCAAGAGATCAGGTAATACGAATCTGTACATGTCGCACATTCAAGGACAAGGCGATGGAGGTCAGGCTAGTAAGCCCGTTGTGGCGTCGACTTCCCCCTTCCTCACGCCTAGTCAAAAGGAGGAACTAGAGGGATACGTCTTCCAATTCACTAACTTCTCCGTTGAAGGTGGTGGGAGCAAGGCATTTGCTGCAGTTGGAGCAATTCGGGTCAGTGAGCCTCGTATATACTAGTTTTGTCAACTAATAGAGTTTTCTCTTAACCTGTATATGCAACATAAACCACACACTAATGGCTTTTAATGGTCGACTCCTGAGGATATAAAAATAGAATTTGGTTGACAGGCATGACAGGCGTCCTTTAAATGCCAACTGTGGTAAGCATTACAGATAGCCAAGCGAAACCTTCCTTCAATGAAAAAATTCTTGCTGTTACTTTATGAAAGACCAAAATACGAAAAATCCCGTGTGGGTGAATGAGTGCATGTCCTGACAAATGGAGTCGTCTTCGATATTGGGTATCTTGCCATCAGATCATGACATCTTGTGAGTCTTAACTGGCCCGCAAATATCTTCATTATGGCAAGCGTTTTGTTTCTGTGAAGTGGTACATTTTAATCGAATGGAGGGACCCTCAGGGGGTTATATGCAAATCAATTATAAAAATTGCGCATAAAAAATACGAGCAAACACAGCAATATAAAATTTTATTTCGTAACGTATTCAACCGTTTACTCAAATAACTTAATTGAGCTTGTTTACTTCGGTGACAACTTCAGTCACACAAAAAACACATGAAACGCCATGAGAACACAAGAACTTACTCACAGGAGCTGAATCTGTAATGTCTACGAAGGAAAACAAATTCTGCAATCACTTTCAGAGATTAACTCTAAATGCAATAATAGGGGTTGAAAACACGTCTGAACAACCTGTAGGTATGTGATAAGGGGTTGGGTATGGAAATCATATCTAATTATTGAATTGTTGGCGGAAGTATCAGGATGTTTACAAACCGATTATTCAACCACAGACATTTTATTAAGCTTGGTACATGTCAGTGCTGTCGACATTGATATTTTTGTCGTTGATTTTGGTCGCTGCGACGGTAAAATCGTTACCAAATTGTGCATGGTTAAAAAGAACTTCCCGACTGTAAATGTCAATGCACAAGCAATGTGGCTTGGGAAAATGCCTTTAAACCAATTAATACAGGCTGAAACAGCCACGTCGTTTGTTGTATACGTAAACTTACTGACAAACAACTGTCTTCTGCAAATCTGTTTTCCTCGAGAATCAGGCACCGTTCCTGAGACATCAGCACCGACAACCGCGTGGAAACTATTTGTTATTGCATGGTTTGACGGCTCCGAAAACCACGGTTTTTCTTTTGCGTACAAAACTGCAAGTTTGGCAGCTATCGAAAAAATTCTTCTCGTCAAAATGAATGGTTTATACACGCACATCCCGAAAACAGAGCTTAAAATTCCTAATTGGCGATTTATGCGGGCTGTGGCAAAATAAACATCCATTGTTAAATGTTCATAAGATGCAAAAACATCGTTACGGTTATAAGAATATATCAACGTCAGGTTGTAATGACATAATTATAATATGC
>NW_019091486.1:1226067-1244477 GCF_001949145.1 Acanthaster planci | reverse complement strand
TATTTGGAGAGATGATAGTTTAGGGCCTAAAATGAAAACATACAAAGCTTGGTTCAGATCAGATTAGGGAATATTGAATTATGAGACAGTAAAGTTCTTATGGGAATGTCTCCCTAATGACCAATTAGCGGTAATAAGTATTACACTGTACATTTTACATTGTGTTAGATCTGAAACACCCGTAGGAAGTTGCGTTACAGCTGCGCTTGGGTCTTGGCACGTGTGCACTTTTCAGGAAAATCGCTGCTTATTTAAATGATTGGCATTTAATCTGTTTAATATCTGAGATCTGACACCTTACATACATTATAGCAAAATCTCAAAGAGATTGGCTTTCACCCAGTCGACGTAAACCCGTAACTTTTGAGGGAAAACAGTTTCCCTGATTTATTTTTTTAGAAACTCAGGTTGAGAAAATCGCTGATAAAAAACGATATATCCCGTATAAGAATATATTGACGTGGGGTTATAATGACATGATTTTAATATGCGCACGTTACTAGAATATACTGTAAATTTTACATTGTGTTAGATCTGAAACACCTGTAGGAATTTCCATTACAGCTGCGCTTGAGTCTTGGTACGTGTGTACCTTTCATGAAAATCGATGCTTATTTAAAATGATTAGCATTTAATCATCTTAATACCTGATGTTTGACACCTTACATACATTATAGCAAAACCTCAAAGAGATTAGATTTTACCCAGTTGATATAAGCCAGTAACTTGAGAGGGAAAACAGTTTCCTTGGTTTATTTTGGGGGGAGACTCAGGTTGAGAAAATCGCTGATAAAAAACCGAAATATCCCATATTTCGATAATTTTTGAAAGCGCATATAGGCGATTCCAATTTGGGGGCAACATCGTATTTTAATGATAAAATTGTGATATCCTTCAACACTAGTGCAGTGGAACGCAGCGACACCGAACACCGCTATACCAAACATTTATCTATACTGAACATCATCTTTGGATCCCAATATGTTGTGCTCAAAACCTACCGAACATTATGCAGTTGCCGTTTGTAATTCCCAAACGCCAACTTGATAAAACAGTCGGTGTTTTTATGTTGGAGAATGACAAATGACCATTATTTCCTCAAGGGTTAGAAGGGAAAGCCACTAGTTGTTGAAGAGTTCATTGTAATTAGCTAGCTGAGAAACTGGGTACATGTAATAACATGAGTCACTGGTCGGCACATGTTCGAAGTCGTCTTCTAGTAACGGCCAGAGCACCTTAAACGTGAGTGCAACAGCAAAACATCGGGAAAACTGCGAAGCATTATCACAAGAGGGTGCACTTCAGTATGGAATTCCATATCTGCCGTCGCCCGTCGTCCGTCGCATTTTGCTTTTTGTTGTGTCCCAATTCTGCCATTTACCAGTTCCAAACATGCCATTTTCCGTCGTCCGTAGTCCGTCGTGCGTCGCCCATCAAAAATCAAACGGGTTGCATAGGACATGCAAAAGCCGGGGTTTAACAAATAACAATGTGATGATTCCATTCACTTCTAAAGATCTTTTCCGAATAAGGCAAGTACAAATCCCACCTGCAAAGCATATACTAGTCACATAATTAATTCCAATAATGCTAGACTACCCCTGCCCCTTGACAAGAAAATATCGCCTCTTTGAGAATTCAACCAAGTGTTTTTTTGGGAAAAACATTTTCAGCAAAAATGTTCCTGCCAACTTATCCACAGTGTTATTCTAATTTGCATAATGTAAAAATATGCCGACTTGTTTTCAGCAAATTCCAGGAAGAAAACTGCCAACCGATACAGATATTCCATCTTGTCCTCTCAATTTCACCTTGAAATCCAGAAATATTAGACGTGCTGTGGATAACAAACTGTTTATTAAATGTATTGTTAGGGGGCAATTACCACTTGGTTTAAGTTTCAGAAAATATGACGTGTTGGTTCTTGTGGGTGTGTATGCCATGGTGGGTAGACCAATGAGAACAGGTTGTCCAGCACATCAGCATTNCAAAAATGTTCCGGCCAACTGATCCACAGTGTTATTCTAATTTGCATACTGTAAAAATGTGCCGACTTGTTTTCATCAAATTCCAGGAAGAAATCTGCCAACCGATACATACATTCAATCTTGTTCTCTCAATTTCACCTTGATATCCAGACATACTAGACGTGCTGTGGATAACAAACTGTTTTTAAAATGTATTGTTAGGTGGCAATTACCACTTGGTTTAAGTTTCAGAAAATATGACGTGTTGGTTTTTGTGGGTGTGTATGCCGTGGTGGATAGACCAATGAGAGCAGGTTGTCAAGCACATCAGCATTATTTAGGGGGCTAACAAGTAACGTTACTGTTTAAAAGACTTCTGTGAGCCAACCTGCAACGAAAGTCATGTCTAACTTGGAGTATACAGCAGATTTCATCACAGGTATACCCTCCCTCAAAATAATGTTGAATCAGTTCGTCTCTTATGAAAATTATTAAGGAATCAAACCTTGTAAATAATCTATTATTTACATTCCGCTCTGTGGGATATCGTGCAGGGACAGACAGAAATATTACGTAGGCTATAGACCTAAAATCAGGCTGTTAACAAGTAAAGTTACGTCTAGAGTAACTAAGTTATCGAGAAAAACAATCTACCCTAACAAAAGTCTATTTTGTGAATTTATTTATTTATACCAAAACGGTATTATTTCATATACACGTTCTTTCTTTCTTCTTTCAGTTGGAGTTTGGCGCAACTCAAACACGAATACTTGTACATCTTCTAGTTCTGTTGCTAAAATGAGAGTCAGGCATGGTGGATCAATCGAACAAGGACATGTACATGTGAAACGATCAAGGGTCAAAGTTAAAAATACCTCTGCGCAATCGTGACAAAAAAACCACGACGGGCGACGCACGACGGGCGACGCACGACGGACGACGCACAACGCACGACGGCAGATAGGGAATTCCATACTTCAGTTAGGCAAGACAGGGCCCTATTCAACATGGCAGGAAACGTTCGGCAGTTAATTTCGCTGCCCCGAACGTCCGCTGTAGCGTGGACCCGTCTTGTTCGTTATAGCGGCGTTCCACTGTACATGCATGTTCACAGAGAGCTATCAGAAGGCTATATTTGTCAGGTTCAGAATAACACGTCAGGGTATTCATAGTGAATAACTTCAGGATCTTCGCCGAACCTCATCCCTTCAGCATTCCTCTGTTCCTTTGTTTTTTCCACCTGTCTCCGCAGGTTATGTCTCTGCCCATCTTTTTTCACACCAGTGACAAGCATGGAGTATGACTGCAGAAATAACACTCATGTTGACCCTACGAAGGATGATCTTTAAATGAAAAAAAATAGTTAAAAAAGAACAACTGCTCATTCCATTGTTCATTTGCTCATTCGATTGCTCATTTCTTGCAAATTTCATCACTTTCTTGCTCTTTCAATTTCTCATTGGCTCATTTCATTGCTCATTGGCGGATTTGGAAGACAATGTCGCCTATATAGATTGGCTACAAGAGTCAAAGGAAGCCATCGAGGAAATTTGGAGTAAAAACCATTAAAAGAACACCGACAGGGGTGTGGCGGAAGATCAAGCCAGAGATAAGGCCAATAGAAAGACCCTTTTGGCGGTCAGGCAAATGTTTTTAATAAGTGCAAGACTTCTTGCCAAGTTACCTACATCAAAAGGCCTTTTCACACTGGACAAATCTCGGGGTTGACACAGGGTTGAAACTGGCGGCGATTCACACTTGAAAATTTTCATCCCTGCTCCCACCTGCTCCGGACCAGGGTTGAGATTTTCAACCCGGGTTGAAAATTGTTTGTGCTCACGGGGTTGAACTCATCCAAGTAAGCTCAATTCACACGAAACAAGTGTGAAACAATGCTGGGTTGAATGCTTGGTTGAAAAATTCAATTTTCAACCCAGGGCGCGGCCATGGGCTCGCTCAGGGTTGAGTTCAACCTGGGTTGAAAGGCTGTAGTGTGACAAGGCCTTAAAAGATAATGATACTCAGCAGGATATTTTGGAAGACCGAGAGAAAGTAAATAGGGATATGGAAGTAACAAAACTCTAAACAGATTTATGCATGATACTAGGCTAAATTTGACTAAGTTGTACAAGAAGATGGGCAGATTTACAAGAATAGGCAGATAGAGAGTAAGACAGCGAGAGCTGAGGACTAACTAGTACTTTTGGACTAACGCACGTTAAATCCTATTTTGTGATGCCTACCGTGCAAAAAAAGGGGAAAAGGTAACTCTTGCAGAATTCTAGTATGGTTATTTTCACCCTATGACATGATATTCAGGATATTGATAATTCATGTGTGAGGAAGGCTGCTCATGAATATGAAAAACCAAGCACCGGGAACGGGAACCTATAGCCCTCCAGTAATTTAATGTTGCTCTATGAACATAATATTATGCATGCATAATTTCGTTTTCTTCTATTTTGGAACCTACTTCTGACTTTAAAAACAGCCAGTGGGGGATGTGAAAATTGTGAAAGATACTCATCCATATGGACAATCACGACACTTCCTCATAACGATGTTTTTCGTTTGTAAGCCCGTTTTTAAGGTAGTCAACTGCAGCAAAATTTTGTCACCGACTGTCACTGCCTCGAGTGCAAGTCCAAGGCATGTCCAGCGTTGGAACTGACCTCCAGATACACACCGGTGCCTACCTGGCAATACGTACATCTCATTAAGATCATTTAAACATTATGTCATTGGATATTACGAAACTACGTCTTTTTTCCGTTTCCTGTGCTGAAACTTCGTACTGGATCATTTCTCATTTTGCACGGAAAGCGCACCTACATAAGGAGCACTTAAAGTGGTGTGTGTTTACACCCACTTGAACTTTGTTTAGCATTTCGTTCTCATGGTTGGCCTAAAACGGGAGGCTTGCCCCGTTACAAACAAAATTGAATTTAATACATACAAGCCGTCTATGAAGTTAATTTGAAAAATACAATTTAAAGTCTTTTCAAAGACCGGCTCAGAAGAATGGATGGGGCTAATGCCCGAGCGGGGACATTATCAGCGTTCATACAGTCTCCTGAGCCAGTCTTAATCGTTAGTTTAAGACTGACCAGTCATATATTTATCCCCATCCATAAAAAATCATTTTAGTTAGATTGTCAAAAGAAGTCGGTGTCATTTTAGTCCTGAACAACTGCATCCATTTCCTTGTGCAAGTACTCCAGAAGAAGTTCCTTTGAATAGACTTGGCGTGTGCATGGCGAGTTTCTTGACCAATAGGGACCATTAAACTGTCTCGTATGCCAGCAAATCGCAGTGGGCATTATCAAATGTTTTAATCATACACTGTCACTTTGTTTGTTGCCGAATAGGAAAAGTATCTAAGGCATTTACATGAATAGTTTTCGAGTTTCCAGTTTTTACTTTTAAGTTTTTATAAACTACATGTATTTTTATTGGTTCCACACGCAGCCTTAAAAGAGACTCCCCTATAAACCTAAAAAAAGTACATTTAACAATCTCTCCCTCTCTGAAAAACAAGTTCAGTATTTTGGGACTGAGGGTTATCCGTTGTAAAAGGAAGAACAATCAAGGAAGATGTGACAAACAGCTTAAAATAGTTTTCCGTGTTCAAGAAAAAAAGAGCATTTTCGTCACTTTTTCTAAACTACAAGCGAATGACGGAGCTATGCAATGCAGCAATGTTGGTGTGTGTTTTGTGTTTGGGGTCTTCACCTTATATTAAAATGTAAACACACGGCATAAATGGATCGTCATGAGATCTGTATGCCATTTCGGTTCGAACACCTTTTTCCCCCTTTTCCTCCGTGCGCTTGCACGGTGGAAATGCTGAACCGTCGATGAAAAATAGAAAAGTTGAGGTCACACTCATATTGACCACACACTCATTTTCTGAAACGTTTACAAACAAATCAGTTGGAATCTCTAAAAGTGTTGCCTGTATTGCAATGAACCACTTTCATGCAACATTTCATCTATTCGCTTCCGCGTCTATTCTCTGGCGATGATGACAGGTGCATGTGGAAGCAGGGTAATTATTGTCCTCGTACAGGTATTAGTTGAACTTAAAAATCAGTGTTGCATGCAAGTAACATGTTTCTCACAAACTAGATACAGCTAAGAAGTGTAACCTTATGTCGTAACATTAAGTGCTCTATATGTGTTCATGCATGTACCCATTTTCATTACTGCCAACCTCCTTTTGAAAAATCCTGAGTTTTTTTTAATTTCATGTCGGAACGAGAGCATGCTATATTAATAATTTGATTTAGGAGGCTAATTTAACTGCTGTCATTTGGGGGGAGAGATTGATATTGATGATGATAGATGTAAAGTTCAAGACAAATCAGATAAGACTAAGGAAAGGAATGCACGACAATGAAACATTATGCTCATAAAATCCCACGTCAAGTCTTTCGATTTTGGCTATCAATACAGCCACGAAATACTTCCTAAGTCTGTGTCCAAGGATGAAGTATTAATTGCTGCGGGGTCAACTGTTATCGCCACTGGAATGCCTTGGTACAATCCCTATGACGTCTGAGTGTCTATACAGACGTGAATGTGTTATCATAGTTCTCCTTGGCGCATCGCTAACAGAAAGAGAACGACATTGTGACAGTGGCTGCCCCTTTCTCTTTGTTTCCCATGTATCAGGGAAAATGAATATCAAGATACCAAGAATATTAGCCCCATGCACTCTTCAGGATAGATTAAATATTACTTGGCGGATTCTTGTGGAATGTATCATTAATCGCACAACAGGGCAACACAGACTATTGATTTTTGACTCCAATGTCTGCAATGAAAAAAATAGGAAACTTAAGCAATTGGTGAGGGCGAACGTTTTGTTATCTTAACTGCATTGTGAAAACATGCTTTTCGTGTTCCAAGGAATAAGGTGATAAGCATACCAACTTTCGTTGGTTTTTTGGTGTTGTGTATATCCCCTCAAGTGCATTTGTGGGTTTGGTGGTCATGCGCGAGTGGTCATGTGATTGATCTTTGACTCCAATGAGGAAGCAGTATCCCTGAGGAGTATAGTTCAAGCTGCTTTTGTGTATAAACTTCATAGACACGATAAGGAAAAGCGCAAGTCCAATATGAAGAACAGAAAGACATGACAGGATCGTCTTAGTACCAAAAATGATGTTTGTGCTCTTATATAATTGGCACTTGTGGGAAGCTTATAAACTAGGAACAGTAATAGGCCCTACACCGCCCGTCAATTACGAATAGTACCCTACAATTGGATTGCCTTCTTGTAGGGTGTATCATTATTCGCACAGGCAACTTAGCAATTGGGCAACTTAGCAAGTGTGTATAGACTATTGGCTTTTGACTCGAATGTCTGACTCGAATAGTACCCCACAAGGACATTCTTAAGGAGAGAAAAAAAGAGTATAATTGGTTGGGGTCGAACTAGTTCTATCTTGGTTTGGTTAAATGGTCCTAAAATCGTGTTTATGTTGCTTGGTGGTAAATTGAATGTCGTTCTCTCGTCTTAACGTTTTCCCCTACAAATATAGTCTGGTTCCCTGCCCAAAGATTCCCTGACGACTCTTGATAAAATCTCGTAGGTCATGCATCACCCATGGTATAAATATATATGACGTAAGGGTCAGGGGTCAGAAGTTGAGAGCCCGGGTGTTTTTGATTTGTGGCAACATCTCATAAAATGAGGCTTTCCCACATACAGTGGCCAATTGACTGCAAGTGTATCCCCACCGAGGGCATGTTTCAGGCGTAAAGCCTACATTGGTCGAAGAAAGTTAAATTCTTCATTTTGGCCAAGGCGACCCTCGATTTCAGTGAATAAAGTCAACTATTGTAGGATGCGTTCAACAGCTAGCCTATCTACCCGGCCAGGAATAACCGACCGTCAACGGTACAATCCGAACATGCCGAATTTAGACAGGATGATTTCGGAATATCATTCGGTTATTTCCAGAAAACTTGGTCATGTGGACATTGGGTAAAACCGGACCCTTGAGTCGTAAGGTAGTCAGAATCATCGGATCTGGTATCCAGACTGCTACAAATACCTCTTCAGCCAGAAAAACTACTTTCATTCTATTAGACGGTGTTGGATGTTTCGCAAAAACGACACTTATATCAGCTTAAATTTTTTGAAGTTCTCCAATCATTGTGTGCTACGTTTTGCATTATTGTATGCATTACAAAATCTGCTGACGGTAGACTTCGAGAGTTTTCCTTCTTGGAGGCAAAGCTGTTATTTTTGACAATCACATTCTGAAACTTTTCATGCCTTGACCACAGGTTCTTGAAGAGTTGGGTTACTGGGGCAACATCAAACGATTCGCCGGGGCCAGTGCCGGTTCCGTGGTCGCTGCATTTGGGGCTGTCGGATACAACTCGCACGACATCGAAAAGTTCTCAAGCTGGGATAACAAAGTATTTCTTGGTAAGTGTCTATGGGGTGGTACTTACTTCCCACATAAACTCTCTCGATTACAAGAACGAATCAGTTTTCTGCATGTGCTCAAGTCATGCACACCTGACGTCAAAGCCTTATTCCAACACTTAATTGCTAATCATATACAATTATTTCGCACGTTAAAGGGACCATGAGAAATATTTTAATATTTTGTTGTGCAATTTTAACCCATGTTTTGCAGCATTTTTAGTTTTTTTACTAATACTCTTTGCATACTTATTAGCGAAACTGTGATGTCATCCAAGACACTGAACCTCGATGTTGCACTGATTTGTGCAAAGAAAATTTCTAGATTTATTGAAACACTACTACCGTAGATTTCATTTCCTATGGGAATTTACTGGGTAAGCATGTGACAATAAGCCAGTGAGCAAACCTTTTCACAGAAATATTTTCAGAAAGCAAAGTTGGAGGTCAAATTTGAACATGAAAATATGGAGAATGAACCATGTCTTCCTGGATTTACATCAAAAGAAAAGCGCCCTCAGTAGTCCAGAAATGCTTGATCAATGTTAAATATTTATAAGTGCACTTTTTAGTCGAGGTACCTCAAATAAGATGTCAAACAATCTTGATACATTGAGGAAGAGTACAGAGATACACAAAAAGTGATTCTAACAATACTTCATTTCATGGATCGGGTCACTGGTTTATACAGAGACATTCTTATTGCTCCGTGTATATACGTTATGCATTTTGCGCGGTCAATGTATTCGTGTTTATTAGCTAGTCCAAATTCCACGCTTTTTACACCGCTAGCAGAGACGTTCATACGCCAGAGGACGTGTTTGGATAAGCAAATAAGAATGTTACAGACTTATTATAGAAGCCCCACGGTCTCCAAACGACATTAATGCTAAAACCTACGGGAAAACAGAGTTGCTACTTAATGAAAGATCAAAACAAGAAAAGTACTCGTCAGGACTCGAGAAAAGTTGAGTCACCCAAAATTGTAACTCGAGTCGAGTCACTGGTTCAAGTCATTGCAACTCTGGTGGCTTCTAGCTCTGCGACCGAGTCTCGAATCCCAACCCGCAAGTCGGCACCCGGTCTGCTGATTTGCATATCAGTCTGGCTGCGTGAGGTCGCTGTTTGGCTAGATTTTCCACCGCGCATGTATACATGTATACTACGGAGAATACATGAGCTAGCCAATGTGGGGCACTTAATGACGAACCTCTTGATCAAGGCTTAATGTCACTACAGCTTAGTTTCAACAAAAGCAAAAGAAATGCAGTGTACGTTTACTTATGATGTGAGTCAGAGAAAAGTGATTTTAAAGTGATTTTAAACTTCTTTTAACCTTGGTGCTGTTGATTAATCAGTGAACCACTTTTTATTCAAAATTATTTGTAATTTAAATATTTTATTTTTTTTATTTATCTTTTCCACGTTTCTTCATTGTCATTTCCCTAGGGCCCAGGGTGAATATATCTTTGGCAACTAAAAGGCTTCCCCTTGAATTTCCAAAATTATAAATGAATGAGTAGATGAGGAAGACTATAACTCGAAGTAAACCCTGCCAGGTTTCAAAAGACAGTGTTTTCCTGGTCTAATTCCAGACGCCACATTTGGTAAACTCAGCCTACTCCCAAACATGCTGAGGAAGTTCGGCTGGCACCCGGGCAACAAGATCTACGAGTGGTTCGGCGATAGAGTCCAGGCCAAGATGGGTAACCGTGACCTGACATTCGAAGAGGTTGGCAGATGGGAGGGGGATGGGGAGGGTGTTGGCAATTCAGCGGCGTAGCCAGGGGATGAGGTGCGGACCAGTATAGCGGGCTGGACAATTCGAGATTGAATTTTGGACGGTGGTTGAGGAGACATTGGGGACGGCATATTGTAGTTATTATTAATGCAATAGAATTGTGAAATATACCAGAAATGCAAAACTGGCGTGGCGAATGTAAATGAGAAAAGGTTTGAATTCTGTATTAATGATGTAGTACGTGCTTTGATGCTAAGCCTCTGTCGAAAGTCTGCCTTTAGGTTACAAGACTCGATTTAAGGGCCTTGGCTTTAGCAATACGACTTGAGGGCAAAAGGTTTTGCCTCGGCCTTGAGGGATCAGTGGCTTGTAAGTTCAGAACCTTGCTCTTCCAGGACCATTGATTTTTTTGTCAATTTTTTCAGGTAGGTTTGTTTGAAATTTTGCTATGCTATCAACATCATGTACATACAGCTTACTTAGTTGGGTCAGCTGTGAGCTGTCTGCAGTAAGAGTACGTGTGCAGTATTCGAAGCACCGTGTTTTGCAGGGAAACTTGGCAATTTAGAGGAGGATAGAGCAATGTATGGAGGACAGCATCAGGATCCAATGTGATGAAGGCGTGTATGGCACGAAATCAGCATGGCTAGCATTATTCAGGATGATGACGAATTGCATTTAGATAAACAGATTATAGCTGGGAAAATCCTTAGTAATGTGATACGGTAGACTGAATTATCAAAAAAATAGGATATTTTGTCTACTACTGCGATAAGAAGGAAAGAATACGTCAAACGAATTGTTTGTATTGATTAGACAATGATTTAAAATGTCAACTGGCACATTTTACGTATAGGCCTTCCGGTAATCTCCCATTGAGTTTAAAAAATTCCTCCTCGTTTTTGTTTTACTTTGAGAAATGAAGGTTTAGCAGAAGGTTTAACGGCATGTTACGAAAACGTTTTGTAACTATGGAGTCTTACTTTATTTTCGAAGTTTCCTGGAAGTCCTATACTTGCAAAATATTTGATTATTTTCGTATATTTTTTCTGATTGTTGAAAGAGTGTTTAAAGCCAGAAAACAAGTCCTTCAAGTTATGTTATTTCAAATAATGTTGCGCTCTTCCTATAAAAACAAATGAAAAAAATTGAAAACCACTTCAGAACCACAGTATTAAACTTGAAGCTGTGACGGGCATGCTAAATATAACCACTGTTTTCAAGGAGGAGTTGTGAAGTGGTAACGTTCAGAGGTCTAGGCGATGGCGTTTTCTGAGACACACTTTATGTGCCACATTATACTCTTCCTGATTTGTGCGAAAACATATAACATCTCTTTTGGTGTCAAGTGTACTGTAAAGTGCGTTTCTTCCAAAACACTTTAATTTTACTGTCCCTGCACTAGCTATACCAGCAAACAGGAAGGGAACTGTGTATCACTGTGACCAACATGAACAACATGGACTGCACGTACTGCCATGTTAAGACGACCCCCGATATGCCGATCAGACAAGCTGTCAGGATGTCCTGCAGTATTCCAGGTATTTAAAAAAGAAAATGGCCGCTCTCCTATCGTCCAAAACATTCACACGGGTGTTCTAACTTCACAGAAATATTGCCCTTGGTTGGTGGCGGGATTTGCCTTCAGTTATAGCAGTTATAGCACTTTTTAGCATTGAGTAGCAGTTAGTGTTTCTGTTCGGTTTTTTAATAGCAGGATGAGTATTTTAACACATCGTGGATGGTTCTTATGTTTCGTAATGACGGCCAGCCATAGTATACCCAGCTATAGGGAAGACGACCGCGAAAAGAGGCCTATTACCCTGGTTAGAGCAGGACTGTGACAGGTAGTGTAGATAACCGACCAAATCAGCCAAAGCATTCACTTTTTGCTACAGGGCTTTTTATCGAGAGATGAATGTTAAATAGAATGCCACTTTTGCCGAAGACCAGTTACCGGGGATATTTCGGAGAACAGATATAGGTTGACAGTATTGTTCATTATTACACAGTTTCTTAGTTACCCTGTTTCGTGTGCCCGCCCTCTGTATAAAAAGCGCTGGTGCCCGGTAGTTTCGATTTATTCATGAAAGGAGCATGAGATGAGCTGAGTTGGCAATGCCTCCATGAGCTCACATTAAAAAATATATATAGCGGCGGTTGAAAAGCCTCCTGGTTTCGATGGCTTCGAACTCGGATATTGTTTGCTCTTTTTAAAGAGGAGGCCATCTAAGCCACTGTATATTGGCAATAAAACACGTCGATTGAGAGTGTTAGAAAAGGTTTCAAGCTAACAGGCACACCGCTCAAAAATAGCATGTAATAACATAGTTTTACAAAAGAATCCAGAACTTTTTTTGACAATATCAATTTTCTGGTCAAGTTGTAGGTCAACTAAACGAATACCCATAATGCGTCTTTCCAAGGACGCACGTGTTGTAATTGCTCGTTTAATTATCATTGTTTAATACAGAGCCCATTGCATTACAGTGAGGTGACTCGATCTAGCCAGAATAACTGAGGGTTAGAAACTGTCCATTGCATCCCTTTCGCTATTTCTTCCGTTTTTTGTGTACATGTGGTGTGTGTTTTGCCACGAACATCATGAAGTCCTGTGCATAAATGGGGCAATGTTTGTCACATCTTTAGGTTGACCTTGTGCCTCGTTGTATAATACCATGAAATAATGAACACAGAGCAGTAATTGAAAACTTTCTTTCATCAGGTGTGTATTGTCCTGTGAAAGTTCAGAAAGGGAAGACCAACGACTACTTTGTGGACGGGGGACTGCTCTGCAATTATCCAATACACTGCTATGACGGTAAAAATAACTTGAGATTTGCAGCCCCTCTAATGCTCAGATAACCTATACAAAACCTCTGTAAGGTAGTCCGTACTTCAGCCTACTTTACTACATTAATGATGTGAAGTTGTCTTGACATTAAATACTTTCAGTTCAGAGAAAACGTGACCGTTGGGCCTTCCCAAGCCGACTCCATTGGTCCAGTTGCCCCGAGTTCATTTACACCCATTCTAAGGAATACGGTACAAAATGTTTGCTCAAAATATATGACTTCCACTGGTGTGTATTTAAGGGTATTCATAACTCAGACAGTTTCTTATTCAACAACGTGCAACATGACATTTATTAACATTTGATAGTGCCCACTGAGAAGTGATAACGCCCGCTGTGTAAATCACGCACTGGCACCTTGATACGGGGAAGTTTAAATGATTGTGATTGGTCAAGAGTCTGTGTGCACGCGGCTTGCCGCGCGCGCGCCAAGTCCATATAAGGATATTCTTTTGGATAACTTGCACTAGGAATATACCATCAAATGAACAGGGGTGTTCCGGAAAATAAAAGTAAAATTTCAGATCAAAATCGTTGAAAATTCATCATACATTGACTTCTTTGACTCTCTGACTGAAACGGGTATTTATGAATGGGAATAAATGTGTGCTTAGCCGGTCTTGTGTTTAAGACAGACTCAGGAGCATGGGCGCTACGAATGCTCGAGCCGCAGACGAGGGCGTTATCAGCGTTCAATTATTCCCTGAGTTTCCCCTATCCCCTTGCCCTTCGCGACACCCGTGCCGTAAAAGAAAGAACTCCATATGCCCAAAACTTAAAAAAAAATAATTCAAGAAAATACATGTAGCCACACTAATCTACACTAGTCACTTTGCCATAGCCAAAACGCTCGGCATCAACCTTTGCATCAACGACTGCAAAAATAAATATGTTGCAAATAATGATGTTGTTGGTTGCAAGACCTCCGTAGCGATGCGGTGTTTCAGTCTAGCGGCTATGCGTAGTCACTCTAGACCGTACTACGATCACCGAATCAGCGCCCTCTGTGATCAAGTCAGGACATCCTAGAACCAAGAATATTTTAGCATTCGGTCTCTTCCACAGCCATTGTAACAACCTAATATCCTAGTTCGCTCGTCGCCGCGCCCAGCGCCCGAACAGGGCGCTATAGAAGGGCTGATGGCTTTGCGATGTGATTGGCTACATTGTACACGAACTGTGATCGCGAGGTTGGCACTTCCTGTTAGCAAGCATTATTTAAATATTTTGGTTCGCCAACGGCAATACTTTGACACGAGCAAAGTCTGGACTATAACAAAAACATAGCCTTCCTACAATTACAGTGAGGTAATTAATCTTCTCACTAAGTATCAGTGGTCACGTGTCTTTTGGCGATATATTTCAAATCATCAGTTTTGGATGAATAAATAAAGTGGAATAAATATAGTGGAAATATTTTCAGCAATGAGGAAGAAAGAGGAAAAATGTCAAATTGATTAACAGTCGCTAGCGTAACGCACTGAGCAAGCTCGCGCGCCTGGCAGAAATTTACCCGCAATGCTCTGCGCATCGTAAGCTATACCCACGTGTGACGTATTTCCTTCACTAAAATCTGTGCAGGGCCAAAAGCCCTTCCCAGCACCCTATTCGGGCACTGGGCGACGAACGACATATTCCAGTTGTCCATGAAGTTTAAAAAGTAAGTACACCATCAAAAACCTTGCTTAACTATGCTTGATCACAATTGAGACTGACATATCAAAGTTTCGTTAGTTTGTCATTAGTATGACCGGATTTATATTTATCTAATGTCCATATATGTATATTCAAATATAAGTGAGCAAGAAGTGAGTTGCGTTGGTCTATCTCTACTATTGCTCAAGGCTTGAAATAAGTACGGCTGTCTAAAACCAATATTTTGTTGGGGATCGACTCAAGTCGCTCTCGATACAAAATTTTAGTTTTGCACAACTCTGCTACGCCATCCAGTCTGAACGAGTTTGTTGGTTACAAAAGAACATAGGTTGAATGAGTTCCTACGGCGTATCATTCCTCCGTTCCAGGTTGGTTTCTGTCCATGGAAAAAGAGAATTCCTTTCTTCGCCGGCTTAAATCCATTGAGGAGCTGCCAAAACTGTGGGAGCCCAAGGAGCGTTTTGGTAAAAGGAACGACAGAACATTTGGGATTCTATTGGTAGGTTGGAGGTACATGTATCATAAATTCGAAATTAGGAATAGACCCGATAATCCAGTCACTTTACGGTAAAACGAGACGTGACCTATCATTAATCGCAACACAACCAACCCAAACAGTGTTTCATGCAAAATGTTACTTGTTCACATGACTAGAAAGCCAACCTAGTCCATGGAGTGGAAAGGGGCTATTACTCACGATCTCGTGTCCAATGATCCATTGCAGGGAGAGTGTCGTTTTTAACTGACATCCTCGAGCAATTCCATACTGATTACGTTAGGATCGTCAAGAAATCTGACTAGTCACTGCGGCAGAGGAACACACGTCGTCTGCCTTGGCCCCTTAGCGATGTTTGTTTGTTCAGTAGTGTTATTTGTATGGAAGAGTTTCACTTGCCGTGCTGCTGAAAACAGAATCCTGTGTTAAAGCTTCCGATAAAATTAAACACAGATTTAAATGTATACAGACTTATTGTGGCTACTTTTTAAATTTATTTTAATTTATTCCAATAACATTTCGTTGACTAAATATATTAATTAATCTCTTTTATAAAATTGTTGGTAAAAATGAACCCTTATGTTTTATTCTTAAAAATATGTACATTTTACTCACCTGAAATACACCCATCAGGGCCATGGAGGGATGACAAACACATCGTTAAATGTCCAGTTTTTGTTTAAAAAATTGTTCTTGGTGGGCCGACGATGACTTCGGTCTAGAAGCGTTTTCGTAACAAGCTGGTTACAGCCATTTTGAAGCAGCGTTGAAACCACATGATCAATCTCTGACTGGAACCAGCGAAACCAAAGTCTTAGCCGAATCCACTTGTTTCGAAACTGCACTATGTGTGTTTCATTGAGGATATGGAGTCCCAGCCTTGATCTGCATTGATGTCCGCAGTGGAGGCAGGGAAACTTTGGGTTGTTTCATTGAGGATATGGAGTCCCAGCCTTGATCTGCATTGATGTCCGCAGTGGAGGCAGGGAAACTTTGGGTTCTTTGGGCCCGGGTGCATTAGCAGCTGCTGCCCTCCTCTCCGGGCCTCTGTGATGCTGCCGCGGTGGCTCTCATCAAAGCTGTCACTTTCTCGCTTGGTCAGAGCATGGCAGCCAGACCGATTCAGATTACTAGCCATTAGCTATTTAGAGGGGATTCCAGCATGAGCAATGTTGGCTTTCACGCAGTCTTTGAAACGGTTTTGAAGCTTTCCATGCTTTCTTTGCCTAAGGATAGTTCACTATAGAGGAGTAGCTCAGGGATCTGGGTGTCATCCATTCTGATGACAAGCCCTGTCCAGCGGAGCTGCGCTCTCAGGATCATGACCTGTATGCTTGTTGTTTCTGCCGTATTCAGCATCTCCAGGTTTGTGATTTTGTCCTGCCACCGGATACCAAGGATTGTTCTCAGGCTGCACACGTGGAAACATTCAGGCAGCTTAATGTGTTTCCTCTACAAGGTCCAGGCTCACATCCGTAGAGAAGGCTGATGAGGACAACTGTCTTGTACACTTTCAGGATCGCAGTCGACCAAGAGCTTGGCTTGCCTTGTAGATCCTGGCATTGATCTCCTTGTTAAGGGGGCCATGATTGGAGATGACACTCTAGGGGTATTTGAAGTCCTCGACTGTATTCAATTCTGCTCCCTCGGTAGAAATGGAGGGGCATCCACTGGAAAATAACGGAGTTGCCTGAAACAGGACGTCTGTTTTGCCGAGGCTGATAGTGAAGCCGAACGGGTGTCATGCTTTGGCATCTTTGTCCACAATCACATGACGCAGTCGCAGGCGCAGTCATTAGCAAAGAGGGACTCCAGGATGATCTTTCAGGTGTCTTTGTCTTGGCACTCAGGCGGCGGAGGTCAAAGAGTGACCCCTCCATTCTGTACTTGAGGTACACACCATCCTCAGTGTGTCTGACAGCGTGGCTGAGGACACAGGTGAAGAAGAGGCTGAAAAGCACAGGGGCCAAGACACACCCTTGTTTCAGTCCTTTTGAGATTTCGAACGTCACGGATGCTTCTTCGCCAGAAAGTACCGGTCCAGACACGTTGTCATGAAACATACGGATTAGGCTGACGAATTTCCTTGGACAACCAGCTTTCTCTGGGGTTGTCCACAAGGCCTCTCCGTTGATAGTATCAAACGCCTTGGTCAGGTCGATAAAGATGCAGACTGACAAAATTTTAGGCTTGAAGAAAAATCTAAGATTTTGGAAATGATTCCACATTGATGTTGCGTCAGAGTCAGTTTGTAAAACAGTTATTTCCACAAGCAATAAGGAAAATTATATTAAAAAAGAGAGTTTACTTATAACTTGCATTTCTAGGAAAGATGGGATAAAAATTAAACTAAAACGACATTTTCTCCAATGAGGTTTATCTTGAAGCCACGAATTGTTCCAGGGTGTCGCAGCCCGTCAGATTTTGTTTATTTCTAATACGGGCGATTGACAATGCAGTGCCCCACAAAGAGGCTGTCATGGAGAGGCCTTTGTCAGGTCTTCTGCAAATCCCAGTGCTTCTTCAAAGTAAGAATGCATTTTATTTTTATTTGGCATGGTCCTACCTCAGGCACGGATCTAGCTTTGGAAAATGCAGGCAGTGAAGACTATGTAGTCAGCAGCACCACCGTAGGCCTGCCGTCATTTATATGTATTGATTTGGTCCGTAATGGGTTTGGCTGAGTTTTCGTTCGCTTGGTTTGGCTTGACTTGAGTTAGCTGGGTCGGTTGGATTCGGTTGGGTGGGAATGGGTTAAGTTGGTTGGGTTCGTTAAAACTTGGGGTTTAGTAAGTTTGGGTGAGCTTGGCTTTGCTTTGCTTGACTTAGGTAGATTGGGTTGGATTAGATTGGATTGGGTTAGATTGGATTGGGTTGGATGGGATTGGGTTGGATTGGATTGGGTTGGATGGGATCTGATGGGACGGGATTGGGTTGGGTTGGATGGGATTGGGTTGGATTCTGCTGAGTTGGGTTGAGTTCTGTCAGACTGAGTTGGCTTGGCTTAGCTTTGCTTGTCTTTGCTTGGATTGGGGGTTGAGTTGGCTTTCTTTGCTTAGCATGGGTTGGATAGATTGGGTTGGATTTAATTGGCTTGGCTTCGATTGGCTTGGGTCGTCTCGGGTTGGTTCGTCTCGAGTCAGTTGGGTTGGTTTTTTGTGTCCTTTTGGTAAACAAGATTTGTGATTAGGACATTGTGGAATTAGCCTGGCTTGTGGTATGAAGTTTTCCGAAAGTAGCTACCGGTGCACCAG
>NW_019091486.1:1185236-1217698 GCF_001949145.1 Acanthaster planci | reverse complement strand
ATTTAGTGTCTCTTATAGCTACTGACTGACAGCAAGCGTTGGGAAAATAAAAAACCACCGCTGGAAATCGAACCCACAGTCTAACGATCTGATATTCGTGAGCTTAACCACTCGGCCATCTCAATGATATTGCTTTAACAAAATCATTAACCTTATTAAACAGAATGTTGCTGTGTAAAGACTGAGTGATTAAAACGCTAGAAAAAATACACATTCACACAAACAATGGTCGTCAACATTAGCCTAAATGTCCTCCTGACAGCCTCTCTTTACTATTTTTATTTCAACGCGCATCAATATAGGCAAGTCCCCCTGACCACGTCTAAACACCTGTCTACGCAAGTCATGTCCGAACTGCGTCAGAGTAGGCCGTTTCCTTTACCAGCATAAAGTGTCAGCTGAATCAGGAACCCGAGAGTTCTGCTAAATAACATGTGATGTTGTGTGGTGGATCTGTTTTGTGGTGTATTGCTTTTCAGACACAATGACCTCTGAAGAGAACTTCTTTACAGCACATTCGTTCTCCGGTTGATGTGGTTGAGGAAGCACTTTTCCTGTCATATTATAATTCATTTTCAAACATTTTTACAGAAATTAAGTTGTATTTCGAGTCGTGTGAAATGTTGATGTGATTTCAGTTTACTTCTTCTTATTAATACTTGCATTTTTCTGAGTCAGTTTTGGTCCAGTGTTACACTGAGGCTTTCTTCCCGGGATAGCATCACAGTTGCGCTCATGAATACGGATATATCGTCAGCATGAAAGCAAAAAGGCAATGAAACATCTTCTGAAAGCAGTGAAACAAAAGCTGGAAGTTAGGTTAACTGAGAAAGAAAGGCGTTTTGAAGGTTTGCATTAATAAAAACTCAAACTTCAGATCGTCAAAGTGTAACTCGGATAAAGATGGAACATGGGTTGCAGTGAAAATTCACACTTTATTTATATATCCTATGATTACGTCATCCTTTATGCCATTTCACGTATGCAAGTGGTGCAAGTCGGTGTTGGAGCAAAGGTTTTGATCTCAAGGCCAAGACTTTGGCCCGCAAGTCTTAAGACCAAGGGGGCGCTCGACATTTTTCCAGTATCGTCGCTGTGTAGAGTCATGTACACTTTTTCCACTGCGGTGCTCAGTGCACGCGGGCTGGTACGCATGTAGCCTTGAACTTCAAATGACAGCTCACGTCAAAACCAGATGAGTTCAAACTCCACACTTGAAATGATAAGGAGTGTCTTTAGTGCACGTGAGGTTTAGCAGCCGATTTTTTTTGGGGGGGGGAGATTCCTCCCGGTTGAAAATGGGCCAAAATTATTCGACTCTTCTTGGGTTAAAAAGACATGAAGGGGCGATTTTTTTTAATCTCTCTTAGGTTTTAGGATATATTTGACATGTTGAAATATTTTTATGCACGATGCATGCATTTCTGACTTTATTTCATTTTTACTTCCCCTCATAGGTTCATGCATACAATGCATGACCTGTTTGTGATCCAATCCCATGACGCAATGAAAATACACGTATAGAAAAGGTTTAATGGCTGAAGCAATTATGATGGCATACCCTATTTCATGGCGATGATGGACGTGACAAAAGGTTAAGCGTTTTTCCAGCGTCTTCAAATAGCAGCTTCCTAGGATTTTGCACAAGTTCTCTCTCGATGGCCCCGGTTGCAATTTTCACCGAAAACCATCACTTTTGGAAAGCAGTGTACATACATACACATTCAAAATTTGTGGACGAAACTGCAGTACATAAGAATCCCACTATTTGTTTACCAAAACTTTGTTTGTTTTTAATCAATTAAAAATTACGGCGAATTTTATTTTCATGGTTTAGTAATCAAATTAATTTTTAACAATCTTTTCGTATATTTATAGAGCTCTGACGTGAGTCGTACAATTGGCATTGACACTAGCTATCTCGACACACTGGACTTCGACATGGAGAAACAAGACCAAGATTACTTAGTTCAGGTTAATCGTTTTCATGATTTCAAAAAAGGAAGGTACTCTTCCAGTTAAGAACTAACATGCCAGGCATCATCGTTTGCCGTTTTTATGCATTTCTTGGGGGATTATCGTTAAGAATTTAAGCAATTTCAAGTCTGGTCATTGCAAGTCTTGAACTTAAGCAAATCTTGTAGGGCCAGGCTTTGCAAATTTCCCAGCGTTTGCTTTTTAAGTGCCTGTTTGATAATGAATTTGGTCTTTATTTGAATTGGATGCGATGAATGTGATCATGTATACATTATTTCTGTTCGCTCCGCATTTGAAACTCGTTTCAAACAAAGAAAAGAAATCAACCAAAGTTTGTCCAGTCAATACAGGTGTTTCACAATAGTACGCCTTCAAGAGTTTGCAACGCGATGACCAATCACAGTGCACGAAATCTGTCGAGCCAGTGCGCGTTTGGAAAGGGTCGACAGATTTAGCACCTTGTGATTGGTCATCGCGTTGCAAACTCGTGAAGGCGCACTAGTGTGAATCGTCCGTATTTGCAAGACAAACATTTTCTCTCGTCACGGCTAATCGTGATTCAACCCGTAATTTTATCGAATGACCATCCAAAGACTGCCGTTGCTATGTCTCATTTATCGTAGTCACGACCTTTCCTTGGACGTCTTCATTGTATTTTGTTTCTTATTGTTTCTTCACAGCAAGGGAAACTCGGCTGCATGGCTTTCCTTCGCGAGCTCATTGCGGAGGGAAAGATAACCCGCAAGACATGAACCTGCAGGGTGGCAGATCGTGGTAGACGAGAAACTCCGCGTGTCCGAATGTATATAGATCAGGCGATACTCGAACACCGTTCATGCAGCTCGGGCGATCATAGACCTTTCCAGTAATAAATTCATAATAATTCACGCATGTGCACAAATGGCCTTGGCAGAAAGAAGCGTGAGTGGGCCATTAAAAACAGGTACAGGGGCGCGACTTTGATGATGATCATTTTCGTCTCAGGCTTTCTGGCTTTGTACAGGTGTTTCTTCAGACAATCCTATTAAATCGGTTTTGCTATTAGTTTCTAATGTAGTACGATTTCTAGTGCTCTGTAAAATTTTTATATTAGTATTTTATTAGATTAAATTTATTTAAATTTATTTTATTAAATTTACCAGTATTTGGCATTGATGGTAGCACTATGGAAATAATGAAGTCGCAATTATACTGCTTTAATTCAACATTTAACCTTTTATGAGACTAATTCATTTTGTTAGCATGTTTCAGATGTAATGCTGGTGAAGTTGGCAGTCGTGTTTTTTTCCATTCTTGTTGGATATAGTCTTGGTGAATTGCCAGTCATTTGGTTGTTGGTTCCTGATTTTTAAAAAGAATTATTTATGGTTACTGTTTTTTTTCTTAGATGTGAAGGTTAATTAACTTTGACATATTTCTAGTATTTATTTTATAGCATTTAAATATATTGATACTACTTTGGTAGTGAGTTCCATTTCTTTGAAATATTAAATAGGCCTACTGATAATTTCGATTAAATATATATTTACCCCTTCATTAGACCAATTTGTTTTCTTTTTTTTTCGTTTGAATACTTTTTATGCCACTAAGTGTGGCAGATTATACACCATTTGTGTTACGTGTGGGTTTCGGTGACCCTCCATGCACATCAAGCAGTTGTCGGCTGCTTACTTTTACTTAACTTGAAGAAATGATCACACTTGTAGCTTGCTTCTGAGAGCCCCTCATTTCTTAGAGGTGTGCCTTGGCAATGTAATGTGGTAATCTGAGAGTATTTCCTTTTAAGTGCCTCGATCCACCCTACCCTCGGGGACCAGTAGAAATGCGCACAATCGTATAGATTCAGCCTAAGGTTAGACTGTGGATGCACTAATGAGCCATTATTTCGTGGGTTTTCGTTTTCATTATGAACCCTAATTGGTGCATATTGGAATAAAAGTGTTCAAGAGTTTTAAACACTGTTAGCTGACGTCACACGGGTCGATGTCAGGGTTGAGTCAATCACTTTACGTCTTTTCTCAAAGATTTTTAGCATCTCCAAAATCGGTCCAAAAGATGCATGTATTTGCACGTTAAGCATGGTGGGATTCCTGTGCCTTCCTTGTCAAAAAAATCGGAGATATTCAAAATGAAGTTAATGAAATTTTAAGACAACTCATTTTGCCATTTTGAGACATTGTTTGCTGTCGCAACATTCTTTCACCGGATTATTCCTGAGCCCTCCTTTTCTGGAAATTGGAAATAAAAACGTTTTAACACAACTACTTTGTGTTTTGTTTGCTATCGTATTATTCTCTCATATTGATGCATCTCATTTCCTCTCTTTTATTGATATTTTAAAAGTTGAGAGAGAAATGCATAGTTCATTTGCATCTCATGAATATTATCTCCACAGGCTGGTCATCAGTATAGAGGTTGGGCATGGTAGCCATTTTGCTGGTAAGATGTTTTGTTCCACTTGGATACATGAGTAGACCTGTTTGTGCTACCCCGTCGTAACAAAAGAAGTTACTGGAAGATGGCTGTCGTGCGCAAGCGCTATGCGTGTATGGCTACAGGCATGACACGAAAATTAGAAATGACACGTGGGGCAAACGCTGATCCCTTGCAAAGGGTCTTTGACTTTGACAATGAATTTTGTGACACATGTATTCATTTCGGAAAGCAGCACAAAAATCATACATCACGGCTCACTATAGTTCCATAAAGAAAAGGAGGTTTTATTCAAGTAACAGATCAAATTATTTTGATTTGAACAAAAGATTCTCTGAAATTAGCACATTATTCCTAGGAACAATGAGCACTGTACATGTAGTAATAACAGTACAGTATCGGACAACTGTGTCACATGCACGTTTTTGGCAAGATTTTTTCCAGGGGGGAACCATGTTCCTTCTGGAGGGGAATTTCGGAAATGAAGGGGCAAACCACTCATCAGCTAAACTAACAACGAGAACGGTAAAGTTGAAGTTTCTTGTGTATTTTGGTCAAGCAAATGGGTGATTTTCACCCCCCCCCCTTCCACTTTTCACCCTTTTTAATTTTTCAATTTTTTCCACAGGGGCATCCCCCTAGCCCCTCCCACAGCCATGCTGTGTCATTTAAAGATGTCATTTTGTAATATCCCTGCCCCTCAGGCTTGTGGCATCTAAACAAACATTCCTCGGCTCGCTGGAGAGTGTAATACAGCTCATTCCTACCAACGCTAAACCACTACAGTGGCCACGTCAAACACTGGCCGAATGTATCACACCAGTCGCTTGACATATTCTGCACGACTGCCTCGGTATTCAACACTGTAGTCCAATGTTCGGTGTCTATGACACTGGATTTAACAAATCTTCAAGTTACATTCCTGACAGTATCATCATAATCTTTTCCATTCTCTTTTATAAGAAGAAACAAAACATAGAAAACGCATTCAGTGGAACATATTAGAGAGAAGTTATACCACCATATTACAGTATCTCAAGAATTGTAGTATTGATAACTGTTCACTGTTTTCAGGTAAGAAAACCTGCCTAGAATGCATTTCTTCACGTAGATGTATATGAAATCTTCTCCAAACCAACAGTGCTTCATGATTCGTTAAACTTTTTCTTTTACCATAAAGCTAACTGCTATATTAGCAATTCCTAGTTTAATAACTAAGTCCCCTACTACCAATTTATACTACAAACAGGCAGGATAAATTGACTACATGTAGGGAAACATTTCGTCAGGGCAGGTGGGAAGAACTGTGAACAGAAAAGTGATGAAGATTGTTGCAGGGGGAATAAAAGTGAGGCAGAGTGGTTTTAAAACTAGTACCCTTCAAACGGGACATAGGGACCTGGGGATGATAATGCAAGGTCCTTCCATCGACACAAGGCCCCTGGCTGGTATTAAAATCATTCGTGAATGCCTATTTTTCTTGAAATGGTCAAATCAGAGTCAAAGCCTGACATTTTCTCAACGAGTCGGTTCATCCATTTGGGCTCTCAACCGACAGGAACTGTCTGAAGTATGAATGAATGAGTGGTAAACTATAGTGCACTAGTTCTTCTATGGGTTACATAAACTTCTTCAAACACTAGTAGCAGTATACAGTGTTGTAGTCAAGACCTCTTAAAGTGAAACTGCAATGAATTTTTTATAAGACATAATTTTTATGCATCTCTATTCTCTTCTTTAATGTATTTGGTTACGTGCACTGAAAAGTGCAAATTTTTGTAAAAAATTAAAATAGTCCATGCTTTCCCAGACAACTGAGGGCGCTGTTGCTGTGAAATCATCTAGGGAAGGCATGGTTCAGTGCATAAGTGTTTCTGCTCAAATTGTGAAGTCAGAACTTACAAACTGAAAACACTTCCGAGAGAGAAATTGATGCTTTCTTATGTAACATGGAGACTTCTTCCTGAGATGACATCACAGTTTTGCTCATGAATATGAAAATAGTCAGCATAAATACCCAAAAGGCATTAAAATACCCTTTGAAATAATGAAACTAAAGTTGAAAATGAGGTTAACTGAGGCACAAAGGTGCATTTTGGAGGTTTGAAATAACAAAAATTGATTGCAGCTACCCTTTAAGACCTTCATAAGACCAAACAAGTCCAACACATACATGACCAAGACAAGACCTCCAGTCTAAATTCAAGTCACCAGCTAAACGAACTGCAGCATTCCTTTGTCACTGTTCAAGTTGTTACTTGTGACTGGTCTTGTGATGATTTCGACTACAACACTTGCTTAATTGCTAAAATTTTCCTAAAGTGGCCCTACAGCATACACAGTAATATTTCAGGGTTTTCCATACCAGCACCAATATAAGTCTAAAGTGATCCAAAAATACACAAAAAAATTCTCAAAATTCACCAGCAGTGTATTGGACCTCTTACTTATAATCAGGACATGATTTTTGACAGACTTTGAAATATCTTTGATTCCAAGGATTCTGCTGTTTTTTTGTTGTTGTTAAATCAGCAATTACGGAACCCTTTGTTCATTAGTCCAATGTATGCAAAAATATATCAGTGTCACTCAGTTGGACTTCACATCTCATTTGCTGCATTAAAAATAGAAGATGAGAAATATTTCAAGTTTGAAGGCAACGGATTGAAAGAAGGGCTGCTTGGAGCAGCAACCACAGGGCAGCGCAACTCTTCTACCAGGAGAACTTGAAAGATGTTGCTTGCAGATATTTCTCTCCCGGCCTCAAAATGGCATTTGGGAAGTTGTCCTGTAGGGTAAGAATTCAAAAGATGCATAAAAAGTGATGCAATGTAAATGAAATGCTACAATACAAATGAAATATAGATAAATCCAGTGAGAAGAAGTAGAAGCCATTACTGCGAGGCCGTCCTATTCACACGCAGGTGGTGCGCATGCATTACACTCCTTTCCAACTAATAGGGTGTTGTGACTTGCCAAAGAGCGCTGCACACGAAGACGTGAGTGCGATGACCCCGCAGGAATGGCTTCTCCTCGGTAATATATTTGAATGCAACACTTTAGATATACTCAAGAGGGTGAGAAGGTAAGAAGTATTTAAGAGAATGGACATCAAAATACTGTGTGCTACAGTTGATCGAAACCCTATCGAGTTGTCGGCCAAATATGTCTGTCACCATCTATGGAGCATAGGGGTGGGTGGGGCGCAGAGAGAGGGTGAACATTCGCAAGGGATAGAAGACTGAGGCAACAGGCGAACAACATCAATGGCAAACACTTGTCGACCCAATTTGACATGTGTAACAGGTACAGATAGGGGATAGGGGTTGGTGGAGCATAGACAGAGGGTAAATACGTGCATTGAAAACGGAAGACTGAACGCATAGGTAACAGGCATGAAATCAGTGACATTCATTTGTCCACCCAACCTCTGCCCATGGGGAGAGGAAGAAATAAGGCTTGGCAAGGCACAGAGAGAAGGTAGGTATCTACAGAAGACGGGGAACTGACCAGGAAGGCAACAGGTGTACAACATTAATAGAGTCGCGAAGTGTGACGTCACTGTGAACCAGAAAGTGCAGTGCAAACGAATGAGTACGTGCGTGTTGGTTCATGCGCTGGTTCTCGCGCTAATGCCTTTTACATGCTAATTGTGCTCGTGACGTATTCACTTCGGTACTCTATGGCATTGGGTTGTTGACCCAGTCTCCAGGGTGAACAGAACAGATTAGGAAGGGGGGGCCTAGAGACTGAATATTTGCACAAGATAGGAAACGTGTGGCATGTAAACAACAGGCATGTAATGCCAATGCCATTTGCTTGTCAACTGAACAACTCTGTCACTGGTCAGAGGTATTGAAAGGGAAGGAGTGGGCCAGTGGTGGATCAGTAGCGGGGTACCAGGTAGGGCCATGGTACCTCAAACAAGAGGCAGAATTAATCAAAATAATGAGAGGAAGGAGATTTGCGTTTCTGTTTGGTTTCCTTTCAAAAGCATGTAAAGAGCCACAAAGTTACAGCCATGCCAGTACCCCTCATGAAGGCCATCAAAGCTAACATCAAATACTTCCAAAACTCCCCCTCCCCCCCCAAAAAAAATGGGGTTCTTGATCTCCCTTTTGAATGGGCGAGGCACGGACAAAGGGTGGATACTTGCATGCGACAGGAGACTGATCATGTAAGCAACATTTAAACCCAACTTTTCTGTCAGGATGGGGTGAGCGAGCCATAGAAAGAGGCTGAAAATTCACGTGGAATTGGCAGTTGATTCCACAGGCAACAGGTAAATCATATCAACAGCATTTGATTGCTGACCCAACCTCTCTGTTTCACCAGCAAGAGGAACAGATACATTGGGGTGAAAAGGGCACAGAGAGAGGACAAATATTTGCAAATGTTAGAAGACTGACCCCGCAGTCCATGCTGAACATCAAGGATGCCTAGCTACTCACCTGATTGATGGCGTCCGGGAAGTTGCCTGTCTCCAGGCACAGGCCGCCGTGCTTTGGATAGAAGATGTCCTTCTTGCCAACCTCCGAGCCGTCCAGGAAGTTCCCCGTGTAGAAATGCACACCGGGCTGGGTGGTGGACACCTCCAGGGAGCGGCCAGTGGCGGGATCCACCAACCTGCAATCAAAAAGGGGCATTCACAGGAAGGTCAAGGGTCGAAACTACACAGGATCAAGGTTGTGATCAAGACCATTGCAAAACCAGCCACAAGATAGACCAGTCTAAGACCATTCACTGGGCTAGTCCTGAACAAGTGCCAGGGTGAACAAAGAGAAAGGAATGCTTGTTGTAGCTGTTCATTGGAACGACCTGTGACTTGAGTTCAGACCGGAGGTCTTGCATTGGTCTTGTAATGCTCTTATGAGTCCTCGTCTGATGAGGTCTTGTCTACAACAATGCACAAGGTCATACTTGTTTATACAGTCTAACTCTGACCTTTGTCAATCCAACAAGATTTGGCGTAATTTCTGCTGCAACAGGGTAATGGGGGAGAAGGACTGATCACTGTGACCTCAATTTTGACCATTTTCTGAAATCTCAGTTTCGCCTTCAGCCTTTAAAACTCACCGGCCATCCACAATGTGAACCCTCATGTCTTACATGACCAAATGGAGCTTTGAAATGATCTACAGAATGCACAACTACTATGACCAACTTAGCAGGGATCATGGAAACATATGCCAGACAGTGAAAACTGCCAAAGGGATTGTGTGGGGGGGGGGATGTGCCAGAAAGATATTTAGACCCTGAGATATCTTTCCTGTGACTTACTTGATTGAAGGCTTGTCAAGGGATGGGACATTGAGGCAGAAGCTGTGGTCGATGCCTCCCCCAGGGGCATCCCTGATGCGATCGGCCAGTTCCACTTGCTCTCTCAGATCAAAGACAGTGTCCTTCACAGGTGCCATTTCACCTGCCAAACAATAATCCCAAATCCTCCTTTAAACTACATGTACTGGAGTAGGGGTGATTATGGCGGTCACAACCAAATGTCGGTGGTCAAGTAGTCAGATATCTGCACTCCATAGCAGGAATCTGCGGGTTGGTGACTTCGTTAGTCCCATCCAATAAGACTTTTGTGAGTTAACTTTGACCAAAATCTGGCACACTGAGTTCTTAAAATTCATGTGAACATAAGAACTTGAATTCTCCATACTAAAACCACTGTTGCTATACCTCATGATTCGGAGCAAGCTTTTGCTTAGCTATGTAAGAGACGCCTTGCCACAATACACTGTTCACGATAGATACAAAGAGCACAAAGGAACCAGTCCATTCCAGAGATGGTGGTCGCTATGCAAAAGCTTGTTCCAAATCACGACGTATGGCAACAGTGTCTTCAGTTTGGAGAATTCAAATCGTTATGTTTATGTGCAATCAGATAACTCAGTGTACCTGATTTTATTCAAATCTAACATGCAAATGGCTTATTAGGCTTGTTAATTTTTTTTACCAGCCCTTTGAGAAAACCGAAGATGTCCAGGGAAGGCAAAACTCCAAATACAATGTCATTTGGTTGTTGTTGGGTTTTTTGGTTGGTTAATTGCTTTGAGAATTTGAGTACTTCAGGTATATCACCAAGCATTATTCTTGAAAAAACTTATAAGTGCCCAAAAACCTACCATTAAGAAACAACCAAAACAGTTGCTGGTTTCTACCACCAAAATAAACCCTAGGTTTGTTGGTATCATTTCACGATGAAACAATTTAATTTTTTTGCCTTTGCCCAGCAAGAATTCCCTTCATGGTGCTTTGCTCCTTGTAAGGGCTGAAATATGCCTGATTAACTACGGAGAGAAATGAGAAGGATTCTGGAGAGTTACCTATTGGAATGAGCTCATCACTGACAGGAATGTAACGGTCAGCATCAATGCTAATTTGGTGCTGTTTAATTGTGTCACCATTCTAGTTTCAAGAGCAAAAGAAAAGGAGATATTAAAATTTAAAAGGCCCCCTCCCCGATGTTTTAAATTAAACATAAATCTTTAAACCCAACCCCCTAAGGGTTGCTGGCCCTAACCTTCCCCATTCACACAAAGTTAAACATCCATATGGGACTTTGTGCACAGCGGCTATTGGACTTTGTTTTTCTGAGGTATGCCAAACCCAATGCAAAAGCCAGCTGTTATGGGCCTACCAGACCTATCCCCACAGAATTAAACACTTTACTTCTGTTAATTCTGTGTGGTTGGGGAAGGTTACGGGTTAATACAACTCTTCACAGTCCCTTCCAAAATGGCCTCAGATACCACCAAGGGGCGAATTCAATCAAGGAAGACTAGTTAAGTAGTGGTTGGTTCCTGATGTACCGTAACCTAGCGCATGTGCTGTGAAGTTGAAGTGCGAACAACCCTAGTCAACTCTTGTCAGATCATTAGGCAGAAGGAGACAAAAAGAGGACGCTGGAAGGGCAAAACAGCAACAATAAAAGTGATCATGGTCGTTTATTGGCGATAAACTGATTTTCCAGCACTTTTCTGATAACTAGACCTCTCTGCACTGTGCTTTTAAATACAATTTATGACAACCAATGATGAGCCCAACCTCGATAGGCTGGTCCCCAATAGCTGACTAGACTAGTCCAACCATTGATGACTAGCGTGCGTTCCATCAGAGTTAGTCCAACTATGGTTAACTATGGTCCTTATTGAACTTGCCAAGGGTGTCAGTTTTCAAATATTTTCAACAGCTTTTAACCTTTGCTGGGATGGATGATCGTACATGATCGTTTGACTGACGTACGTTCAATTTCTACAGACAAAAAGTTACTGTTCCAAATAATCTGGCATCTGCTGCTGAGTTTGGATGAGCTTTACTTTACACAGCACTGTGCAAGGGGCCACTCCAAGATGGAGTATGGAAATATTCTGACAAATCTGACTAGTACTCAGGCAGTGCACGGCCTTGAGATGAAACATGCTTGGGGGAAGAAACAAGATAGACCAAGAAAACTGACTTACATGCCCGGCCAGGTTGAAGTAGGAATGGTTAGTCAGATTGATGGGAGTCGGCGCCGTGGTGACGGCCGAGTACACCACATTGAGGATGTTCTCATCGGTCAGCTCGTACCTGACCTCCACTGTCATCTCACCGGGGTAGCACTGCTCACCGTCTGGGCTTACACGAGTCAGTTTGAGGGTGGATCCCTCCACTGTGGCATTCCATAGCATCTATTTGTATAGAAGAAAGCCAAGACCCTGTCCATTCAGAAGTGCAAGGCCAATATGGTTTTCACTGCATTATTTGATTGGAGTACTGTGGCACACCGCTACAACGAACACTTCGGGGTCCACGTTAAATGTTCAGTACAGCGGCCATTCAGAATAGCGAAATTTAACTGCCGACCGTTTTGTTGCCATATTAAATAGTGCCCTCTCTTGTCTAACCTAGGTGCACCCTCTTGAAATACTATGATTGATTGATTGATCTCTGATGCATGCTGTGGCGAATCTCGGTTGATTTGCAGCTACATAATGTTCGGTAGGTTTTGTGCACAAAATATTGGGAGCCAAGGACGATGTTCGAATGTTCGGTATCGCGGTATTCGGTATAGCAACATTCCACTGTATGTACTTTTTCGATTTCAGTGTACTCTCACACAAAGCACCCATCCTTGAGAAGGGTACAGTTAGGACAAGAAATAAATTTACAAAATGAAGAATTATTCATCCTACTTTGGGACTCAAAATGATTCAGTCTCAGTCTTCCTAATTGATGAGGCTACATGTGCAATGATGGGCAGAGAAGTTATAAAGGAAATGCACAAGAAAGTAAAAAGTGACATCTTTTTTCAGGTATTTCAAACCCTAATTCTGAAGGTATTTTCACCAAGAATCACCTGGAATCCTCCACAATCCACTATTGTGAAGGAAACCAATTAAACACTCTTTCCGCTTTCAAGAGGCTTTGACCTTAAAGGGACGTAATAGTGGCTTTGGTTTACCTTCCTCTATCCTATCAAATCTCCCCTATACTCCTGCAGGGTTACTCCAAGGACCAATGTATTCCGCAAATGTGCAAGTTACAGTGTATATAAAACGTCTGTACCATGATGCCTCATAGCATTCCCTGACTGAGTGGGAAGTTGGTTCTCTAGATGAAAAGGTCTCTCTCAAATGACGTCACTTCCTACAGATTGCCATTTGCATCTGGAATTCTTTACTTCAAATTTTTATGGCACCCATCAGCTAGTTTGGAAGACATTTGAATCAGCATGTGCATAGGTACTGAACAGTTGCACATTACATGTACCGTACATGCACCTTTGGGCGTTCTATACACAGTTGTAAGTTTTCTACAAAGATGAGGGAGATCTATACAGGGCCTAGCTCTTTCTGTCATCTCAACTTTGCACTCACCAGTCCAAATCCTTTGAAGCCACCGTGCAGATGGTTGGGCCCGTTGTTTGTCTCCAACTGATATTCCTTTCCGTCAATTACGAATCGTCCCTTCGCGATTCTGTTGGCAACCCGTCCAACGACTATCCCGTGGTAAAATGCACCCGTTTCATAGCCTGTGGAGACCCACAAAGTGAGCATTTATAAGGAAACACTTCAGAAGTGTGGTGCACTATGTATAAATACCTCCATAATGAATGATTAATGGTATATTACAACAGACCAACACAGCCGCAGGCTGAATTGTAGCCACAAAATCTTAAGTAGAACATTAACAAATATCAAGCTACACCAGGGAAAAAGGAGGATACATACGAATACAGGACAAACAACAGCAAAAAAAAACGCATGATAAAAATTATTCCAATCTGCCCCGAGTTAAAGTGCACCCTCGGCAGCAAAAGGTAGACAGACTAGTACAAAGTTTTAGCATCGGGTTCTTGCACGCTTTCGGTGTGCTCGCAAAGACATACATTCCGTCATCAATTTGATGTGCGTATTCAGCGTGCCCCGTGCCAAACGGTCATAAACTTTCACGCCTATGCGGTAAATTTGTAAGAAAGGACTGTCAATTTTATTTAAACATGCGCTCTCTTTTGTTCCCTCTTGGAGAGGATACTGACAGAAGTTGATAAACACAAAAGAAACTTTACAAAACTAGAAACTAAAGGTAGTTACGTGTAAATAGAGGATTAAAAGGGGGATGGGATTGGATTTATGTCCAGTTAATTAAAGAGTGATGCATTTCTCTAACTTGAAATCTTGTCATGTCAGATTGGATTTCCAGTCAACAGTGTTGGAATGTCAAAATGTTTTTCCCTTGTCAAGAGGAGAACATCATATTTAATTTAGATTTGGGGGATGGAGTGAAGTTATTAGAGATTAGGACATTTTGTTAGGGAAAAAAAGAAAATCCTTCGTAGTTTCAAAATGGAATGGTCAGTTGCTGCTGTATTCACCCTTGTGTGATGGTATACGCATTTGAACTTCACAGGTACCATAGCTGTAAGTAAGGATGGATGGGGTGGCCAATGGGGATAGGGGACCATCCCCCCCACCACAAAAAAGAGCCTGTGAGGGTATGGGTCGAACTGTGCTGACCTTGAGCTGCCATTGAAAAACTTAACTTAATCATGGCCTAAAAGGACCTGCAGGGACAAATTTCATGAAACGCTAAGACGTGTCTTACGAGGAGTAACTTATCTTATCTTACAACTCGTCTTAGGATCAATGTCACTAAACTTGAGGACGCGTTCACAAGTCCTAACTTCTTCAGGAACTTTTCCTAATGTAAGATTAGTCTGAGGGTCATCATCTCATTGATGTATGCAGTACATGTAATTGTGGAAGTGAAAGAGGAGTATTGTGCTAGAGCTATAAATGTAACAGTTTTGTGGGATGAAAACTAGCTGCAGAAACAGACTTGAAAAGTGTTATCACTTACAATCAGGTAGTTTAATTAAAGCAAAATCCAAAAAAAATATATCAGTACAGGAAAACCTATTCGTCATTTTAAAATGGAATTATCAAAATGATTGGAAGCATACATGAGTCAACTGTTCTGCCACACGTTCGTATTCTGGCTTTTTCTTTATTTTTAACGACTGTTTCCGTGAAAGAGTACAACAAAAAGTGAAACAACCAACCAATTTCCAGTTACATGTATGACCAGTCTTTCTTAAAGATGGGTTTGGTGAAATCGATCTTGGAACCCTTCTTAGCAAAGATCAATCTTAGACTTGGGACTCATCTTAAGCCCTAAGATGAGTTGCACGACAAGATGACTTTTGTGAAATCGGCCCCTGGGTGCCTTACTCATTGTGAGGTGCATTGATACATGTATCTGTGATAAGGCACTCCACAGGCATTAATCAAATGCAGCAGAGACAGAACTTGTCTGCTTGGATGAGAAACACTAAACGCCCTCTTGATGAGAGGATCAAAGGCCATGCATGAGAAAGCAAAGAAAATAAAAGGCCAAAGTGACTAACTAGGGACCTTCCTGAATCTTCCAAAATCCTCAGCTCTGCAGGAATCCAATAGCACACTGTCTATACTCGAAAGGAGCATCAAAGCTGTATCTTGTATGTGGTTGCAAGACTGTTCCTTGACTGTCTTAGGGAAGAGTTCCATATCCGGACATTCCTTGACACCTTGTGCACAAACTCTATGAGACACTGTATGAGATGGGCCTGAAAAATTCTGAGCGTTTTCAAAGTAAAGTATGCTTCCACGTTTTCCCCGCTAAATTTGACCTTACGGGACACGTTATCGCTTTGTGATGGCTAATAAACAACTACAGTGGAAAATAATTGATGTAAGAACATGGAACTCTTCCAAATTCCTGCAAAATCTTCCAAAAAACCTGTTACAGGCTTTGAAGGATCCTAGAAGGCTGTGACGGTCAACTGAAAGCAAAAACAAAAATAAGCCCTGTGACACAGGAGAAGAAAATATTGCCTTGCCTTCCAGTTTGTCGTATCCCAAGACCACATCAGCGATGTTGCCGGCCCGGTCAGGCACCTCAATGGAGGTGACAGCAGCACCAAAATTGATGATCTTGACTACCATTCCATTCTTGTTGCTGAGCGAGTACCTGACAACCAGGCGGCCATCCTTGGTGTGTCCGAAATCTTCCTGCGTTATCGGCATCTTCTGTTGCAAATTTTGTGCAGCATAGATTAAAATTAGCTGGATTACGGGTGTAAACAGTATAGGTCAGACGTACGATGTATGTACAAGTTTGCACAGAAGCTGAAGTTATAAACTTCCGGGAGAATCACACAATGAGTGTATAGTACCGGGACTAGCCTACTGATAAACCCAATACAGCTGTTTATCGAGAGTAGAGCGTACCCTTGTAAAGCCCTCCCCTCCCATGGGAGTCCCATTTTGTTTCAAAAGCCATTCCATTTTTTCTGCTTTTTATCGCAAGGACTTCAAGTCAGATTTGACCCAATTGCTACATTTGTTTTGAAAATAGAAAAAATTACTAAATTTGAAAACATGCCCTGCTTATGTATTTTCAGGTTCACCTTCTGTTGTCCACCTTCCCCCTTGTGTATCGCTGACCACGCCCTTCCGTCTTCGTTAATCCTGGATGTACTGTTGCAATACCACTAACGTCCGTGACCGTAAAGTCGCCAGGTCCCTTATTTTGTCACTTACTGTGAAAACGAACCAGACTTGACAAGAGGTGGTGAAATTAGAGACCTGGGGACTAGACGGTCATGGACGTTACATTGTACATGTGTCCACATGAAGTTCATTATGCTGGTGTTACATTGACAGCACAAGCACTACATGTAAGCTTGCTTCTGCACTGTTCTTCGAAGAGGAAGACGTACGGCAATACCGCACGGGTGATTAATTCTGCACAGTGTTAGAATTAAAGGCATTGTGGGAAGGGAAAAGGGGCAAACACTGGCCCTTTTATACCTTTCTAACATTGTGCAAATCACTCATGTGGTATAAAGTGGCAATAAGACTTATGGGAGGCAATTACCTCTAAAAACCAGACAGCACCTCTGTGTACTCACGTACATGTACCGAGGTGCCCTCTGATTTCAAAAAGTAGGAGCAGCAGTAAAGAGTAATGTGAGACATGATATAAAAATCGGATCATGTGGGTGGACTGGTGAGAGCTAGGACCTCCGTAGGTCATGTAGGTTGAAACCCAGTTATATGGCTACTGGCAATGTGACATACCCATGCCATAAAATGATAAATAGGCCTAAATGTTTTTAAACCATTAATTGAGAACCAGGCCTGCCTTTTGTACTTGTACACTAGGCCAATTCTGGACCTGTTAACAGGGCCCTACGTACATGTATAGTCCTTCACCAGTGTATCGATGAAGGAGTAGGCCTTTACGCAGCGCCCTGTTTAACGTTTAGGGTCCAAAGGCTCACTATTTGGTGTACATCGTAGTAAGTGGGCCGTGTGTTTCAGTTCACGTAACGTTACTTTGTGCCCAGCGTGTGACGAGCTGCTCAACAAAACGATAACACTGCATACCTGTAAGTCTACAGGCACCAACTCGTATTTTATGCAGGCAAAGAATGGGGTGACATCAGAGCAATCAGACAACCCTATGTCCGTGAAATACACAACACGTTGCTTCAAAATGTACCCGACAAAACATGCCTTCCTTACTGACTCAATGTATGCAGTATGCAGCTGGCCGGCAAGGCTGCCGATGCCAGTGACATTGCTCGGCGCCCTCTATAATACAGTTTATATTCGGGATCACAATCTCAGCTTAGTTCCTGTTGCGTGTTTTGGGGGCGAGAATGTGACCTTTTCCCATCTATTTGTTACAAGGGGTGACTGAGAAGAATAATCCCCCCCCCCGAAAAAATGGAGCTGAAACCCAAATGGTGCTGGCATTTTTCCCAGAATTGCTTCTCCCAAAATCAATGATTACGAACAACTTGAAATTGCAGAGAGAGACCCAGAACAAACCCTAATTGCTCCTGGAAGAATTTTGCGCATGGAGTGGATTTATTTAAATCTACATGTATTATGCGGCTGGCCAAACGAAAAAGTGGAATACAACTTTCTGTCAACTGACGGTCCCCATTGCAAATCGAAATTCCTTGTGATTTTTGTTTGCCTGTTTGTTTACAGGCGGCCAAATCGCAAGTTGCTCCCTCCCTGCAATTGTGAAGTCATGAAGATAATAAAATCAACTGCTAAGCGGGAAATTTATTCTTAAATTCTATAGGTCGTATTTCAAAATTTGGATTTTGATAATAATCACCCTTAATGGCATGTGGGTACCAGTTACTTTTAGAATGGTGTGTATTCACAGATAAAATAACCGCTTACAATTCGTCGAATCACTCTATTTCGCGATAACTTGGCTCTTGTACAATCGAGAAATATATAGACATAGGCCTATACACGTCAGTAGATTAGAGATAATTATCAACTTACCAACGTCAATTGTACCCGCAAAAGTGGCCGCTTTCGGAAAGTTTCTCTTTCGGGATACACTGCTGGAGGCCCACATCCTGCTTTGCAATGAGATGGCTGCGAGCTATAGTACCATCCGGCTCCTTATAAATGTTTTCACGCAGCTTACGAAAACCAAAGCAAAATGCTCATCCCCATTTAATTTCCGAAGTCATGGTGTCAGGTTCAGTGAAATCTTTAGTGTTTTTCAGGCTCTTAATAATACTTAATAGGTAGCTTTGATTCCAGGTCTTGAGTCGGGGGAGGGCCAAAATGGAATGTGTTTCCTGTGAAACGACTTTCAATCTATTTCATCCGTAAAAGAATCCTCAACCCCTACAAAAGAAAAGACAAGAGAATGAAAATACCGTTTCCATGACTGCTGACGATTCCAGTCAATTCCTGGGAAAAGTGGCACCATGTCTGGCAATGGGGTGACGGGATATTTCCCCCATCTCGTTGGTATATATACACCACTGCAGATAGTAATTCGCAGGGATACAATACACATGCATATTATTATCACATTAATTTTCTGGAAGTCACCCTTGGCAAGCCAATTCGGTACAAAAAAATGCTTTTTACTGTTCGTGAAATTTGGAAATGTCAGTATTTTTCGGGGGGGGGGGAATTAGAAGCAACTGGTCGTGATCGAAAAAATCGGGAGGAGAGCTACACTTTCTTGACTCTCACATTCAATGTTGCCTGAATCCAGCTCTCTGTACATTGTCTCCTGGAACAAAAGTGTATTGCTAAACAAATGGACCTGCGCGATATTCGGTAACAAAGTTTCTTTTTCCACAAATTTTTTTTTACGCTACACCTTAACTAATAACAATGACGGGATTGCATCACTCCATTCTAACCAATACAGCCCCAAATCGCAATGCGTGACCGCTGTTTCTGCCCGCTGATTGGCCAAGCCTCCCACTTTTGTAGCATAGGCCTACCTAGTGGTGCAGCGTCTTCTGACGATGACGTTGAACTTACCCTGAACACTTGATCGCAGACCACGTTAGCAGTTCATACGGATAACCAACTTGGGTTATCTACGTCAACATCAGCTCTGCCTCATCAGGTGAGTGAATGAATTATTTCAAGGGTATCTGTCTTCCAGAATAAACCAATGGGTCTCTCTATTATCACAGATCTTGGGGTGGAGGACCGTGCTGCAATTTCTGAAGGGGCAAACCTTCAGACCTAATGCACCGAACTTATTGTCATATTTATGGGTCGTTACTAAAAACTGAAAAGCGGGAAAGTAACAGATGGGCAGTACCACGCCTATATTTCGTGTAAAGGCTAAACGTTTACCAAAGATCCGTCTCTTTAAGCGTCTTTTCAAGGACAACAAGAGGGCTTTAGGGGATATTTCTCCGCACACTATTAACCTCGGTGCCTTATGAATTTGTAAATCTGCTGTCATTCTCAGCTTCCTCAAATAAGCAGGTTCGAAATACATAAATGACCTTTAGTGAACTGTGGACCTCTTTATCAGAGTGCTATTGAGAACTAAGGTGCTTTCATCTTACAAACGTGAGACAGGATGTTGCCGCCGCGGCCGGCCAAGGGTCGGGCCGATCCATTCTCAACTACTGCAGTGCTGCGCCATTTGGAATCCTCATTACTCAAAGTGGCTCGACATAATAGTAAACGATGTCATGACGCCTGTGGAAAGTGCTCCCATAACAACGCTGATCAGTGTGCCAAGTGTATAGAGTTTGCTTAGATTTATTTGGTATGTCAGATCCCCTACTAATTCCCCGGAGGATGTAGAGACGGATTCGCAATTACCTCCTAGTACAGTAGGCCTCAGCCCGGCCCTTGAGGCTTGAAAAGGCATTTGGCTAAATCCCATTTCGTTGTTTGTCGAACCAGCTCGTACAGTATACTATAACTTTGGCAGGTTTTCGAGTCCCATAAATTAGGCCAATTTTGGATTTGTGAAACTCTTCCTTTTTGCACCTGGGCCCAATACATAAAAAATATTCATGTGAAGAAGATCCAATTTATTTCTTTGATTTGGAGCCTTTTCATGTGCTGCAAAATTTTGACGTTAAAGAGATTAAATTTTATGGACACAACACAATATTTCCACGCTTTTATCAGTGATCGGGATGTTTATGATTCGTTTTGGGAAATATCAAATTCCAGTTACTACCGTTCAATAATGTGCAAGATAAGAACTCTATCCAAGTTATTCAGCTATGGCTACCTGAGTTAACATCTGTCCTGACATGATTATTCAGTGTCTAATAGGCTGCATCTTGGTGCCATGAAATGAAATGATCGTTTTAGTCCAGTAAAACAATTGCCATAAAGGATCGATGGACTCGGAGCCCATGTACAGTATCAAAAGACTCCATGTAATAATGTGAGTTCTTATTCAAATCACTTTCCAGGATTCTTGGTGTTTTCCCTAACATTTATTTTCCTCACAGGCGATTTGATTTTGCATGGTAACAAAATACCTGTCGCGTAGGAAACGAAATAACCGGTGTACTGTGACATTTGGAGCCTACGAAATACGGACTCTTTTACAAAACTGCACATGACATCGGCACCTATGTGACAGTTTACTGTGTAAGGGGGAGACCAGATTTCAAGGTGGTGCAAATTTCATACCCCACCGGCATAATAATGGTAGGGGATGCGTATTGATGAACGGGGGCTCTGGATGGAACGAGGCCTATAAGAAAGCAAATACGGCCCGACCCTGGATGCCCGTCGGTGACTGTAGTAATCACTCATTACTGTTTGTCAGGATCCGGAGTGTCAAGAACCTATAAATCATGACACGATATTAAACCCCGGAGTCAAGTGCCAGCACCCTCCACCACTACACTGTAATAGAAGAAAACATTGACCATAAGCCTAATGGTTGGTTTCGTCGCTCTGGTCTGCAGTGACGTGACTGCGGGGTAGGGGGGGGCAAACATGTTACGTATCTCTTTAAGCCAAGCTCCTGGGTACCAGCCCCCGCCCTTGAAAGTTGAAATTTTAAAATGTGTACGACCTTTGTACAAGCTGCAGTTCCCCCAGCTTCATGTATGGGCTTCAGTTCCACCCCCTTTCAGCAACTAAACGAGGTAAATTTGAGGTAATTGCTATACGCACCTCATTTAAAACGCCTTCGAGGGCCAGAAAATCGCATCCACGATCACAGTGCATTTTTTGAGGGAGCACTCTCGACACCTGCTCGGAAATCAAAGTGCCACAGTGGACTTGGATGCTGTGGATAAAGCAATGTTAATCATCATGACACATTTCACCATTGTCGTTCTAGTTGTCGAAATTTTTTTATGGGATTGCCTTTTCATTGTGCTTGGAAGGACCTCGCGTTGGTTCATAGTCCACGTTGACAGCTGATAGTAACACAGTCTAATAATATTGTGCCATTGCGCGACCTCGGGGTAAACAGGGACTTGTCAAAATGTTGACACCAGTTGAATGAAACTGATGGTGGAAGTAAACTCCGCATGCATGGGCTTCGCCGTCTCTTTGTGCCCCGTGGAGTTTGCCCCAGGCGCATTCACGTTTCATCGGTTTTTGTGGCGGCGGCAGTTATGGAAAGATATCTTTAAGCTGACCATCACATTGGGATTTTACTTGTCAACTAACGGGCGATTGGACGTTAACATGAATCATACTCACTCCTACTTAACGGGCAGAGGATGAACGTGGGCGATTTTTATTCCGCCGGGAACTTTCGACTTTTAACATCATCGCTGAGTTGTTGTGAAAGGCTAAGCTAGTTGTCCAGAGCAATAGATAGACAAAGGGCGCTTATTTGAGATGCTTGCCTCATTGCTTGTCAGCTGATAATTTTACTTTAGAACTTAATTTCATTTGATAAAAAATTGTTGCAGGTGGATTTTTACTGGAGGGTTGATGTCTGAAACATCCATGATGCATGAGTTAGGCAACAGTGATCAAGGGGCAGTGCTGGCGGTGGATACCGGTAACGAGCGTGAGGGGTGCGGGTGCGGGCCGTGCCGTCCTCGATGTTTGGTTCCCTTGGCCCGCCCATCAGTCTTCTCCGCTCTCATGGCCCTCGTCCTCGTTGTCGAGCTGGCTGCCATGAACGGCTACATCGGTGCCATCACTTCCACCCTGGAGAAGGAATTCCTGCTGTCCAGCTCCGAAGTAGGGGCCATCTCCATCATCAACGACCTGGTCAGTCTCTTGGTGGTTGGGATCTTCACCTACTTTGGCCACTCGGCCCACCGCCCACGCGTCATCGGTACGGGCGCCGTCCTGGTCGGCGTCGGCACGGCCACTTGCGCTCTGCCACATTTCATCGCCGGGCCGTTCTCGGCCTCTCTCGCTCTGAACGCCTCGGAGCATCAGCTGTGCTGGGAGTCTCCTAACACCACGCAACCCACGCACACACCTATTAATCGGTCCAAATACAGCAGTTTGTATCTCTTCATCATTGGACAGATTATAGTGGGTGTTGGTAACGCTCCCATCATTCCCCTGGCCATGACGTATGTGGATGATGCAGTCGAGAAGTACAAGACAACTGCGTACGTTGGTATGTTGTCGTTTTTTCCCATTTGGTCTGGTTTTTCCCTATCAAGATAAGGATTATCAATACCATTGCTGAAGTATGTGCGTGCGGATAAATTGAAATTTCAAGTAAAGTGTTTGTTTGAATATATACCCAAAGTATAAGCCTACTTGAAAGATAAGTCATGCAACATTGAAGTGCTTGTACGGTCTGTTTTCCCAACGAAGTTATCATTACAATCAGACCGTACCAACGATCAAACTTCTACTTTGATTCACTCTTATTTTCCAGCCGTCATATACATCGGTACCTCAGTCGGACCTATGATGGGTTTTCTCGTCAGCAGCTGGGCGCTGTCCTTCTACGTGGGTCTGGGCAGCATTCCCTGGGAGCAGTGGCCGGCTGTGCCGCCGAACGATCCCCGCTGGATCGGTGCCTGGTGGCTGGGGCTCCTGGTCCTTGGTGTGGCTATGGTCGTTCTCGCCCTGCCCTTGTTCTTCTTTCCACGGACGCTTAACGCTCCGAGGAAAACTACGAGAAAGTTGGAAGTTGAGGGACTGAGCTGCAACGGTGTGGAGCTCCGGGGAGTCAGTGAGGCTGGATGGTCAAAGAAAGGACTTCCGGTTGACAACCTTCAACTGGAGAAGAAGGTTTCTGAGACAGAGATGAGCCTAGATCACCATAAAATCAAGGAACTGACATCGAAGGGAAGTGTGAAGACAATAATGGGCCAAACAAAAGGTACTGTGCTTGCATTACTAGGGTCGATGAAAGTATTTCTTATCTTTCACTAATTCTCATGAACAGAAGGTGTCACATCTGCTTTTTCTGTCATCAGATTTCATGTCGGCTCTGTTAAGACTTGGCCGAAATCTGACGTTGGTGGCGTTGACTTTGGGCTTGTCAACAGAGCTCGCGATCGTTAGCGGGCTGTCGACTTTCGGCGCAAAGTTCATCGAGACGCAATTCGGCGTGGGTGCGGGACGGGCTGCATTTCTCACTGGTAAGTTGACACAGTGGGCACACGCTAACACATTAAAATCCCACTGGACACGGCAAATTAAAAAAAAATTAATTCAATTATTTTTGACGAAATCGGTATTTTTAGTCTACAAAATTACTTTTTAGTCTACAAAATTATTTTTAGTCTACAAAATTGCTGAATACCAAGGCAGCATAACCCTCTTTGGTACCTTTTAAGCTGAATAAGTAGACAACAAATACGGTTGGATGCTGTTAAACGATGTTGGCTGATATTGGCGCATGTTACCTCATTAACGTTTGGTACCTGGTTTGTACGGTCAGCACTCTTTCCTCCATTTAATGAGTACAAAGTGCTGTCGTTCTGTTATCGGGCAAAACACGGTTCAAGTTAACGGAAAACGAATACCGCATTTCCTGCACTCTCTGTACGGGCGGCCAAAGTTTCTAAAAAGTTCACCTTGGTTGGTGAATGGTTATTGAGCAGTCTTAGAATAGTTGTTGAATCATCGCAGCTGTTCGTTACTAGAGCAGATCCAGAACTGGGGGGGGCTAAAATTGGGGACGTGGGAATAAAAATGTATATAGGGGGCCTAACCTGTTATATTCCTTGTGAGGAGTGAGGCTACATTTGTGGCTTTTTACACGCTTTGGGAATAAAGGAATCATTAATTAAATAGACCAAACTGTGCTCCTCTCTCATTATCTTTATTTTTTTCAAGAAATTGCTTTCTCTGTTTTTTTTTAGGGAAGTGGTAGGGCCCTCGCTGCCCCCACCCAACCGTAAACATGTTTTTCCTGAGAATGCGCATTCTCCTCGTTCCTAACAAACTGGTCAATACTGAATGAGCTTCTTATTTGTTATCTTTAAAGGCCAAGACATCTTTGAACCAAAACCCGAAGGATAAAAATCCACCGGTGGTTCATCATTTATAGCATCGAGAAGCATTATTTTGCGTTTTGATAGGATGGGTGAGATTCTTAGTTAGCGAATTATTCCCACTCCTTCGTACTTACTGCCAGCCAGTTTTTGTGACCACTAAAGTAGGCAAAAGAACGACCGTGACTTAAAAAGAGGGCTCTATGTGGAGTCGAGAAGTGTGCACCAAGACTTTCGTCTACAAATTCCTTTGGCGTTTGCAGGTGTGGCCATTATGCCTGCGTCGTGCGCCGGCCACCTGTTAGCCGGAGCGTTGCTCCGCCGATTCAGGCTCACAGCTTTCCAGTGCTCGGTCTTTCTCTGTGTCACTGTGCTCGTCACCCTGTGCGTCTACCCTGCGCTGATCTTTCTCGGATGTGAAACTCCCACTGTGGTCAGGTAACAACCTGGGCTGACCATGGGCGTCAATCTTTTCCAAGTGGGGGATACTATATCAATTGTCCCCCCCACACTTTTTTACAAAACCTAAATGTAAATGTATACCTTGCAAAAGAATTTGTCAACACATACTGGCTAAAGTAGCCAGATACTGTCTCAGACCGGATTGACGCCCTTGGGGCTGACAATGGGAAACGGGTACCCGACCGTCAAGGCCGGAAATCAGTTCAAAATTATGGAACCTAGCCAATGAAGTAGTAGCATTTCATGCAAAGAAAGAATTTTAAGAGTTTTCAAAAACAAGCCAAGCTACATGGATAGTCAAATAGACCTCACGTGCGTGCATGGTTACAATGAAGGTTAATAGACTATTGACGAGCATTTTGGATAGAAGACAGCATTCGCACAGAAATGGCAGTTGGAATGCATTTCCCCGCACTTATCTTTAAAGTTTGGGGTTAGGTTTATTTAAAGCTAACCAGGTACCCACATTTTATTTCAGTAGGGTACCTTGGTTCCTGCACTTAACCTATAAATGCACACCCCCATACCAACATATTGCAGTTAGGGGACCGGTTCTGAGAAAGAAAGTTTGCATATACATCGAGAATATGGAATCACTCACACTCAAATAGAAGCTGGAAGTTAAGTCTTTCTTCCCGAGGATTTTGTTGGAAAATGTTTTCCAATATAAAGGCCAGAGAGGCAGTTCATGAGAAACACACATTATGCGTTGTGTAAATATATTGTTTAAAGGGTTCTAATCAGTGGCGCATCCATACTTCCGAAACCGTCGTGTTAAAAATCAAGACGTTTGGTGGAATCAGATGACTACACCATAGGGTGTTACTTTAACACCGTTGGTGTTACTGTGCAAAACTATAAGTGTTACAATACACTGGAGGGAGTTAAAATGACACCCAAATTTTTAACATCATTTCATTTTTCATCCTTAAAATAATTCTTATTACCCCTTCCCCAAAGAAAGGAGGTCATGTCGTTTCTAATATGATGTCACTTTCACCCCCCCCAAAAAAACCCCAAACACCTGGGGGTTGGCAACAAGTCGGGGAATCCTGCTCCCCGTGATTTTGTAATCAAAGGGAAAGGGTCCTTTCTCCAAGCTATACAGATAGCTTGAGGGGTGATAGTTTAAAACAGGAGTAAAGAGGAGCGACTCTGCCAAGTTGTTATTGCATAATGAACCAAGGAACTTACGGCTGCCCCCAGTACTTCAGTTCGTTTTGCAGATTGGCGCGCACTGGCAGGGAGCCTAAATGGCTTGGAGTTGTGTTTTGACAGGTGCAATATACAACGAACCGGTTTTGTCTAACAGTTGACCCTTTGAATGCCTGATTGTCATTGCGCGTCACATGTTCTCTTTAGTGACAGTTCCACGATGCTGTCGTGCTCCAGTCGACAGTGCGTCTGCGACGATACCGTCATTGATCCCGTGTGTGGCGTCGATGGCTTGACGTATCTTTCGCCCTGCCTTGCTGGCTGCAGCCGAATGGACCGAGAAAACAAGGTAACCTAACATTACGTGTCATTACAGAGCCAGAATTTCGATTGCAGCCAAGTTGTCCGGATTTCCTCGTTTATCTCGTCACTTGACAGTGTGACTCACTTTCACTGGCTCGTGCATGACTTCATTGCAATTATACACTAGAGTCCCTTAACTTGGCGCTCCAAAAATCTTTATTGAAAAACTTAAAACTCATTGGTTAAAAACTGTTACTACATGTATTACCTTCATGATAAATGGTGTTAAACCTTTGTGAACGATTTCGTTCAAAATCCGAAACTGTCGGCTTCCAGAAATTGGGTTCGAATTCAACCGAGTGTTTCCTTATGTGGCGCACTTGAAAAAAATCTCGGAAAATCACACATAAAGTTGATAAATACTTGTATAGCATCATGACTCAATACCCATCCACAAGTTGTTAGAAAATTCTTTTCCTTTTTGGAGCACATTTTAAAAGAATTCCTTTTGCACGTCGGGAAAAAAATCTGAAAATCGGGCGAAAATAAAATGTCACCTGTACTTTGTTTGTAGTAGGTAAGTAAATCGAGATTTATGAATCAGAGCATTAGGAGTTTGATGGGGTTTCACTGACTGTGAAATCTGAACTAAAAATGTTACTGCGTTAAGACACAAGAAGTGAAAAATGCAAGTGCGCCACATTTTAATTAGAGGCCGCGTCACGTTAAGGTAAATCAATAATATCAGAGCTGAATTAAAGTTCTCGTGGGACGTCTAACATTAAATTAATTACCCAGACCATGGGCAGAGGAGGGTTGGTGATATGTCATTTTCCTGCATAGGTCATTTTCCTGCATATAATATGCATTTGGGGAGCCCTCGATAAGCGCAAGGTCCGGGTCTGGTGCATGCATGGTGCCTGGTCTGTATATTAGCCCACTACATGAGGTGTTGTTTCCTTGCTAGAACCCCCTGAAGGTGGTATTATTAAATTTTCTTTTATATAAGCAATTTATTATTTCAATCATTTTGTCAAATCTCCCTTTTCCCCCAAATTCTTTTTCAGACCTTTTCAGACTGTGCTTGCATCCAAAGAGTCGGGGGTAATTTTGATATCGGGTCGACCAATATCTCGTCTGATGACGAGCCGGAGGGATGGGAGGCGAAGGTGTCGGCGTGCCCCGCGGTCTGCACCATGATGATCGCCTACATAGTCGCATCCTCGATGTCTTTGTTCTTCATGTTCATGGGACAGAACCCCTCAATGATCATCAATCTTAGGTTCGATCCTGCTGATTGTGTTCGATTTGGTCGGGTTGGGTCGGCTTGGGTTGGGTTTCGGCTTGGGTTGGGTCGGCTTGGGTTGGGTTTCGGTTAGGTAGTTTGTCACCGACTTTACCATTCCCGGCCGGTCATCAGACGCCAGTAGCGTAATAAAAAAGTCCATATCTCTGTTTTATATGTTCATGGGCCGGTGCTCCTCGACGATCATCAGTCTCAGGTTCGAATCCATTGATCAGACAATGTACAAAGGTTTTCCATATGACTGTTATCATCCTCTTAACTATGCAGAGAAGTCGCTTACTTGTCATAAAACGTAGCAGTTTAGCCAAGAGCTTTAAAAAGAGGGAGGCCAAAGCAAAACAAAAAAAATCCAAACACACACTGCTGAAGTACACCGAAATGGTCAGTTTTCTGTGCTGATACAATTTTTTACGGTTCTCATCTTAGTCTCACCCTCATTTTTATTCCTTCCTCCAAGAGGGTCTTATATTTCTGTTACAGTTATTCACATTATCAATCAGAGCTGTCCCTTCCCTTACACCACTGTATACTCTCATTTGGCCATTTCGACATATTGCGTTTCCTCTTGTTTTTTTTATGTTCTCATCCGTCCCTGTGCATGGAGTCGACGAACCCATTGCCCCAAACAAAAACCTACAGGCAATGACATTGGGTTTTTCTTGTCGCAATGCAGATGCGTGGAGAAGAAAGACAGATCTTTCGCCATTGGAATGCTGACTTGCGTGATTAAAGTTATTGGTAAGGCTAGAAATAAAGTTTCATTATTGCATGGGTCGCTTTTAGTTTCCAACGCATTAGTTGTTCGGAGTTGATTTTAAAGTCTCATAACAGTTGATAGTTGACGGTCTTGTGATTGTGGTTTGCTTTATTTTTTCGGGGTTTTTGGGTTTTTTTGTGATTTTAATTTGATATGTAGCAAGAAATCCGAGTGGGCAAAGACTGATCGAAATGAACAGAAAAAAGGCAGACTATTAAGAAAAACTAGTTCCTTCCTCGTTCGAACCTGGATCGGTGACGGTCGTGATTACCACGGTATAATACGTAATCAGTTGGTTGTTAGTCTTTCAGGGATAAAACAACAGAAATGGTTGACGATCGTCCCCGGAAATGGATTCCGTACGTGTTCACTTTTTAAGCAAACGTTGTAACCACTACACTACGAAATTTATTAACAGCTGTTTAGCGCATAATGAAACGGAATTACTTTTAACAAAAGTGATTCCCCTGGGGTCGAGCCGGGGACCTTCCGCGTGTATAACCACTACACTACGAAATCAGTTGAAGGTTGGTCTTTTGTGGATGTATTAGCCCATTATATCCGTTGTGCAGAAATAGTTAATCTATATTGCAAAATCCTAGAAACACCTAAACAAACAACTAAACTCAATAAAAGATAAGCTCATTCCACGCGGCCTGAAAAGGCGATCTTTCGCGCGTTACCAGCGATGAGCCACCACCCGAAGAATCAGCTGGTCATTTCATTTCATTTAGGTTGAATCTTTGAAATGAATTGTACAGATAACGTTCAAAAGATAATCTAAACGTACTGAAATTTAAAAAAAAGAAAGTGATTCCGCCCGGGTTCGAACCGGGGACCTTTCGCGTGTGAGGCGAACGTGATAACCGCTACACTACGGAATCGGTTGTCGGTTCAGCTTTTCTGGTTATCGTTGTAAAAATTGGAACGTACGCAACAAAAATTGTTGAACGATGGTAAAAATGCGTGATTCTGAGCATGTTTGAACCGGGCACCTTTCGCGTGTAAAGCGAACGTAATAAGCACAACACGGAATCGTTTTGTTGGCTAGTCTTTTGTGAATATCAATGCAGTCATTCGTATCATGTGCAATACAGAAATGGTTTAGCCATTTCAACAAAGAAATTAAATAAATAAAAGTTAATACGTGGACCTTTTGTAAGGTGAATGTGATAACTCACAGCATCTCGGAGACGTTAGCCATATATCCACTGAGTATTTTTAATGACGAGATACGGTAGAAAAAATAACTAAATTGCAGTTAAAATATAATTAAGGTGAATTCTAACGTGAACCATGGGATAAAAAATGTCGAAGAGACGATGTTTAAAAAAAAAAACCCAATTATAATCTCATAAAAAGTTGAAAGACTATTTTTAAGAAGAGTGACTTGATGAAGGGAATCCTGTGAGTTAGAGGCAAGCATAATGACCGCTGTACAAAAGGGAATCGGTTTCAGTGTGGAATTCAGTATCAAAGGTATCATTACTGCCGTAAACAAATAGAAAAAGCGGTTGAAGCCATTAAAAAACCCTCTGTGTAGGCTTAGTTTCCTTTTGCTGCGTCACAAGCGTAATTTTGCCTACTGTGGTTGGCAAAACTGTGGCTGGTGTGAGAACAAAACAAAAAAGTGATTTAAAAATCTTGCGCAAATATTGAAAAAAAACCCACTGAATAATAAATATTTATCATACTTATAATAAATGAAAATTCCTCGCATTTAACAGTCACGAATCTGACAGGCTCTGACCCTGTAACATAGCATAGCATAGCATAGCATATCGTGGCATGCCATGGCATGGCATAGCATAATGTTTAATTTAATATTTCAAGACTCCGGGTTTCGCAGTGCTGGCTTTCGTCTTCCCCGTGCAGGATTTTTCCCAGCACCGGTCTTCTTCGGGGTTGTCATTAAATCTGCTTGTCTCCTTTACTCGTCCGGTGAGGGCGCCGTGGAGTACAAAGACACTGGAAGCTCCGTGTGCTGGCACTACGACTTGCCCGTGTATAGGCGGCGCTTCGTCGGCTTGATGATCGGACTGAAGTCCTGCTCTCTAATTTTCTTTCTGATCGTCATGATTTCATTGTGGAGGAAGAGAAAAGAAGGGGTCAGTAGTGGCGTGTCAGTCCCTCTCTCCGTATAACCCCATCCCTTATTTCGAAAAAGGCATTTCGGGATCGAAAGTCCAAACTCCAATCAAATGTTGGTCTTTTCTTCTGTTCTGCTACGACATACCTCCCAACACGGGCGTAGATCGCGGGAGATGGGGGAAGGGGGTGTACAATCCCCATCCTTCGCCCGGGGGATATTAAATCACTTCCCAAACACTTTTTTGTGGTGAGAAACATGTGAAGGCGGATTGTGAAGACTTTATTGGACTATCCGACCAAAATGTATGGGTACTATTTAATAGCACTCCAAAATGGAGAACAAATCATATTACCATTTTGAGGCAAGGTTCTGCAGGAGTATGACACATATTACACGTCTACATCTGTGTCACGAACATTGCCCCCAAAATCATAATGGTGTCAGCACCCCCCCACACACACCCTTTTTAAACGGCCATGTGAGTCATGCTCTCACACGCCCCCAGTTCTCAGCTCAAACTTATACCACTGCTCCCCAATAACCATCATTTAATTAATCTCCACCCCACTTCGACGTTGCCATACAAATTTTGCCTGTTTAAAAGAATCTTTGTGTCAAAAGTAATGCTTTATAGATCATGATGAAAATAAGCAGTTAAGCAACCGTGAGCTATTCCAGTAATCAATCTTTCACGGAACCTACGAATGACGTTGATTTCATATAACATAAAAACCATCTGCCGTCTAATAATTCTGCCAGCAATACTTTGGCATGTTGGATTTTTGTGCGCGTCTAATTCCGCTTGGCTCTGCCAAGTTAGGACAACGTTACACGCTCCCCAACTCGTTTGGGCACGTAATCAGTTTATATTTGGTCCGAAATACATGCACGGGACCGTGTTAGGGCCTATGTTATAGCGTATCTGTTGTCGCCATTTTCTTTCATCTCAACGTAGGAGCAATGCAGCGAAGAAACCAACGAAGAAACCGACGAGCGTCGGCATTCTGCTTCGTCTGAAATGTCCTCCATCTAACAGAGCAGAGCAGAGAAAAATGGAAGGGCTTGAGAGATTTTTCCCGCATCAGCTATCAGATAATTTCAGTGCGCCAAGAGCATGGCCTAACCAGATCTGGTGTGGGTGTGTGTTTTGGGGATGAATATTTCCCCCAGAAATGCATGTCCGGCTTTTTTCATCCCGTGGAAGAATGCTCACCCTTGCCCAGCTTTCCCGCTTAATACGCCAGTTGCCTATAGTAGAATTTTAGATCCAAAGCTTTATTCACAGTTAGCTAAAGCTATTTGTTTTTGTTTGGATACACTGTTTTCTTGCACCTTTGTTGATATTTCCCTTTTAAAATCCACGATATCCATGGCCTTATGTACAGCCATTGGTTCCATCTTGTATCCAATGTTTCCTCTTTTCAACTTGACGCTTGAACCTCTGTTTCTCCATATCATTTTAGACATACAACATTGTCACTTTGTTTATTTTAAGCCCAAGGGAATACTCTGTCTTTCAGCATCTTGTTAACAGCACCCCGAAGTTATACAATATCAATAAAATGCTACTTCGTAGAAGCACGGTTGTGCACCATTTTTCTATACAAGTGAAACTTACTTAGGTCTTAGATAAGTCTTGAAGGTTTGCATGGTGAAGAGGTATAACAGAAAGTAGGTTTGCTGCAGCACCACGGACGTATCTCTTTTGTGAATATTTGTGGTTCTGAAAAGAACCTGATGA
>NW_019091486.1:1163033-1185215 GCF_001949145.1 Acanthaster planci | reverse complement strand
TATTTTACTTAGGTCTTAAAAGACACGGATGTGTCTTTTGAACATGTAAGTAAAATAATTCCCAAATATTTTTATCTTAGAATCATCCACAAATCAAACTTTCTGTGCTGAACTAACCTTACCCTCACTGGAGTAATTTTCTTGCCAATTTTAAATAGCGTTTTCGCACCCATACTGTAAATATAACAATTTTGTGACGTTTCTCCAAAAGAGGTGAATTGGAAGGGTGAGAATCGTTCATCCAATCTTGTGACATAAACTGTGCAGGCGTTTTAATTGCGGTTCCATCGTTGAAATTCGAGATACCCCGTGTTTCAATATTTCTCTCACTTTAAAAAATACCTTTAAAGTTTCCAAAATGACTTGTACTCAATATTGATCCTTTATTCAAACATTGTCAAGATAACTGTGTCACTGCTTGTTTATAAGTCAGGTGTCGGTCTGCGGAGTGCCGACCAATAACCACTGGTTTGGAAAACTTTCATTTTGTTTACTCATCACCAGTTTTCTATCTTTGCATTGCATTTTGCATTAATTGCTGTACAGTATTTTTCAAACCTTGTAAAGTATTGTTTGTGGTATAATGATGGACGTCCATTTGTAAATTACAGGCCAAGAAAGACTTGGTTTATCTAAGATGGACTGTACATAATCTTTGCAGCACGAAGTATGACACTTTATTTAGTTTGACTTTCTTTATCGCACGCTAATTCAAATATTAGTGGTTTCCCCCTCTAAACAAAGCGGCATTTAGCTCCACAGAGTCTGGTGTTTCGATTTTTGTCAACAGTTGCTTGGAATGTATCCTTGCACCAGTCATACAAAGATGTAACTTGTGATAGACGTCGTCAAATCTCATTTTATTCATGATTCATTTAGTTAGGTTTAAATTTTTTATACAGTGTACAGCTGCATAGCACCTACATGTATATATGTGCTTACTGGAAGAGAGCACCTCGCGTCTGTTCCGCATTTATTCCAGTCACGGTGACAAAAATGGACTTTTCATCGCGATGTCTTTCAAGTAATGTAAAAACATGCTCTGATAAGCCTTGCTCGGAAAACATCTGTGGTTCAAGTTAAATTGCCTTCGACTTGTTAATAATAAGCAGAATACATGTAAATCCACATGGTGCTGGTATATACTTTCTTCAAGAGAAAAATCCCACGGCTTATCTGAAGCAAGTCTTCACTGAGCTTCTTTCTTACAGTGGTCATGGGCGTATCCAAACACTGACGTTTTGGACTACAAGAAAAGCAGTAGAATAGAAGGTTCCAATGCAGAACATATCAAACGGCAATTGGGATCTAACGGTTGCAATTCATGGTCAATTCCTTAAAAGAAATAGATTGACGAGTTTAGATGGTAAAAAAAGAAATCGATTTCTCACTCTTTTTAAAAGCGGCTTAAATAGTACCAGAAAATTGCTGTGCATTTAGTGAGGCTTTTCCTTTTCGGCTTGTACTTCGCCAACCGGCCAACCTGATTATTGATTACGAACGTTACGTTCCTGCATGCCATGCCATGCCCGGATAAAATGAAATTTACGGGATATTCATAAATTTGTATTTCAAAATAAATTTTTAGTGCCGTCTGGCGCTGGGGGATCCATGTACCGACCATTAAATGAAACAGAATTAATTATTCATTTCTTCTAAGAATTTTAAAAGAAATATTGCTTCAACAATTGAATAATTAAATTATTAAATAATTAATTAATTAAATTATTAAATATTAAATTAAATAATTAGCTTCAAATCGAATAATTCTATGCGGGTCATTTGTCCAAGTAAACTGGTCTTCTTGATTATATCCGAAAGAATATGAATTAAACCTATCCAGCATGTAAATAAATTTGATTCATTTCTCTCGTGAGTATGTATTTTCGGTTTACGGATAGAGTTATTCAATATTTATCTTGATTAAAAATGACAGAGGAAACAGATATATATAAAAAGTTGGGAAAATAGTCTATTTCATTCCCCAAGAGCGCTTTATTTGTAAGATAAAACATACCGTAATGACCGATAGGGTGCTTGCACACTGTACACGCAGTGCGCGTTATCATTTACCCCCCTGAAGCGCAGCGCGCCGCCATTGTTCGGCCGCGCATTACTTGTACATCTATTTTTATAGTGGAGATCAAAAGTGTGCCCATACTTTTCGCGAAATCAGGGTTAAACGCATTCCACCAAATGGTTGTATTTCTGCGCGCGAGCTCATTAATATTTTGTAATCCCACTGGATTTTTACAATAAGACAGGCCATAATCAGGAGGGATCATAGAAATATTTCAATAAATACCGAATTTGGGACTGATAGTTTCCAGTTCGGGGTGTTTCTTTCACAAAAAGCCCAAAATTGCGGGCCTATTTTGGATAGAGGTTGGTGGCTACATTCAGAGTTGATCGCACAGTTTTAATACTATTTGGGGGTATCTTTGGGGAAAGGCGAATACAAAAATATTTTCGTGGCTAACCCCCATCAAATTGAAACGAAAAGTGATCTCCCGGCAATAATCTTGAATTTCCAGTGAAAAAACAGAGGCCAGCCTCCTCACCAGAGTCAACAGGCGGCGCTCTTTCGGTCCGATTTTGCACTGTTTCTATGGGCGGCCGGGCGCATGTTTGTAGTGCATTTTTACGTGGACAGGACATAGTACGGAGTACGAGTACAGTACAGGCAAGTTTCGCAAGAGCGCCCTCAAAGCTGTAGTCAGGCCCAATGCATCATCATTGCTTGTAACGTAAGTGTGCGTGATCGTGTCTTGTTTGAGCACTTCACGTCACGCACATGGGATACGTAGCAGTGAGTGTGACACCATCACACTAATTTCTGTGAAAACTCTTTCATTCTGTTACTCTGTAAAGATACGTCCATGCAGGAAGGACACTCAGTTGAATCATCCAACATGTCCACGGAAGCCACGCTTCAGCTGGTCTGTGGGGAGAAGAAACTCGACCGGGACCGAGGGTTAGCCCAGCTTCAGCGGCTCTTGGACGAGAGCGACCCCGCGGGGCTGGAGCGGCTGGAGACGGCTCTGACTAGCCTGCTGCACGGCCAAGACTCGGAGACGTTATGGGAGACGAGGCAAGGTGTTCTGCTGGGCTCGAAGGTGGTGGTGTTGCACGAGTGGGGGAGCGAGGCATTTGCAACGCAGCTCCGCTTGTACGCTCTCCATTCGCTTAACAATGAAGAGGCAAGAGTTCGCCTTGCTGCTGGTAAATTCAACATTTATTTTTACATGATAGGCTTCAGGCCCTAGCCTATAGTGTAGCACTAATGGCGCGACTGGAATTATTAGTTGCAGAACTTGCACAATACAACAAACGTGTATCTCTTATGCAGGCCTCAAAGCCAAACATATACTCGGTTCCTATATTATCGTGGTAACTCATATTAATGCAATATCGGAAATTTTGAATTCCTATAAGTTCCCAATTGGCAATATTCACCCAGGTAATCAATAACTTATGGCCTGAGGATAAGTTTTATGAAAACGGAGTGAAAAGATTTGCAAGGTTCTGTAAGTTTTGATAATGTTTAATTAAAGATGTAACTTTTCTGAAATGTGTGCATTTTCGTTCACTGTGTCTGTCATTAAATACCATCTATCTCTTTAACCATGTTAAGAGTTATGTCTAATGCTGCCCTGCACTTGGATATCCATTGCTACATGTACATGTACATGTAGGTTCTCATTTTTAATTCCAAAATGGTCAAAGGAGTCTAAACTTTAGGCACATTTTAACTCCTCATTTTTTGAGTCAAAACAAGGGCTTCTGCGCTGAAAAACTGTTTTTGTGCAACCCCAATCTCCATTATGATAGAATAGTATCAATTTGTACTTTTACCTTCTGGGGCAGTGAACATCAAATGATTGCGTCTGGATTAATGTCTCAATGATTTTGCTTTTCTTTACAACTTGAAAAATTGAAGAATTTTGCAAGAATAGAACAGTTCAGGTCTAATACTTTGGGGGAATTCAACCTCAGAAAGTAGACATTGTTTCAGACATTTGTGGGCAATTCCAGAAATTAGGGCTCCAAAAGTGTGACATTTTTGTGTCCCTGTGACCGTACATCTGACCTTTGTTATTTGACATGAAAATATCACCGGCATAGATTTCAAACTATCGCTTCTTGTATTTTGTGACCGGCTCTGCAAAAAGGTGTATTATGTCACATTTTTTTGAATTTGGGTTATATACATACATGTATATACTATCAAATTGCTCACATCCTAAGCTTTCATTTGATATACATGTCCCGTATCCCATATGATATCCCAGTGGCACTTTGTGTTTTGGAGTTATTTGCCATTTGCATATTCATATAATTTCATTTTATCACGTGTGCTTTTTGAGATACAATGCCCTTTAAACATATATAACAAACAGAAACATTAAACTTAAATTAGACACTCTCTTGGTTTTCCTTAGCAACAGAGGCTTTCTGGTCAAGCAATTGGCCGAAAAATATTTTCACCCTTGGCAGATGGAATGGGCCATTACGTGTTTTTGCATTACGCGACTTAACATACCTTTTTGCAGAGCATTAATCCATCACACTTGGAAACTGCAAAATGTATTCTGAACTTACAAAATCATATGTCAGATGTGACAGGAACACTAAAAAAAATGGGCCCCTAATTTCTGGAATTACCCCTATAAAAGAACTTGTTCACCAAGAAAATGAAATTTGTGATACCCGCATGTTTATTATTCCTTCTGCAGACACAATGTAATATAAGATGATTGTGAAAGATGTTGCCGCTTTTAAGATTGGGGTGAAAAAGCTCTGGTGAAACAAATAAAGTCAGTCCTTGCGGGATTAATTACGGTGTAAGGTGATGCAGTGCAATTCCCATCTCGTTCTCTTGGCATTTGGTATTTTTAAGGAGACTAGAAAAAAGGAGTCAATTAATGGCAAAATGGAACCTTGTCACAAAATGAGGTTATTCAGTTTGCTTGAAAACTACATGTCACTCATTCACTTTATCCTTATTCATAAACAAAGTGCTTTAAGGGCTATCGTAGAAACTATTTCTTGATACCGTGATAATGGAGACTCCACCTCCAGTTGCATACGGTACACACACAAATTTTCTGAGCTATCGTATAGGAAAATAAACTGAACCACAAACAGAATCTTATGAATCAAGTCAAAAAGTAAGACTTACACAACATCAAGGGTAGAATAATTCAGGAAGGTGAGTGAGCAATCTTTATTTTGATCAGGAAGTGTGATAACTACCATGATAGTAGAGAAACCCATCCTCCATGAACAAACAGTATTAAGTTTCTTCAAGTGACATACTGTTTTAAACTTGTTACATGTAAATGTGCCCTAATAAGGTGCACTTTGATTTTTCACCTCTGATACCTTGCTAAAGCAAAAGTTTTACCACAAATTGGACAGATTGTGACATTTCATCAAGCTTTCAATGTACCCATGTATTCATAAATCTTTCCAGACCCTCTACTAAGTTCCAGTGAAACTTTCTTTAGGCCTGATTTTTCAGTTGCCTTTTTGCATATTGAGCTCTTTTAAAAATGTGTTAAAAACAGGTGAATAATTTTGTTACGTACTGGGGTACATGCACCGTACTAGTACTGGGGTAGTTCGGAACATGTACATGTGTACATGTACACATGTATGTGAGTGTAGGTACCACTACATTGAGAATTGTTTTCTAGAATTTATCAACTTTGAAGAACTCTTTAAAATGTTCCTTTAAAGGTAATTTGTGATTTGCTGTGATTTGTTTGAGTGTGCTTCATTAGAGAACACACAGGTGGAGTTATGCCAATTGAACTCTTTTATGCATATTAGGTACGGGTTTAATTTAAATCACAAAGAATCTTGTTGGATTTGACGTGATTCAGCAAAAGGAGCAAATGAGCCCGCAGTATCAGGAATCCTGTAGCCATTGGATTTGGCATGGCTCAGCCAAAGGATCAAATGCCGTATCAGGAATCTACCGTATATACATGTACATGTATGGCGGTCTCAGCTGTCTCCCTGTCTCAGCGGTCCCCCTTACCAAATATGGTAAAAATACGTCATGCCATCTCTATGCACAACAATGGGAAAGTCATCCGTTTAAGTGCCGTGCTGAGCGGTGCAATGCTTCACGTTGTACGTGACGTGTACTATAAATAGGCCTACACCAAAGATAATAGCACCGCTTATAGTACCGTGCGAGTTAGTCATGCGGACATCTCAGCACGGAAGACCAACGAGACAGTGCTTGTATCGTGCTGAAATGTCCGGCTACGTCAGGGGGGACCACTGAGACCAGGAGACAGCTGAGACCGCCAAACCGGTACATGTACATATCACTGTCAGTGGCCATTGTCTCCAAATGGCAAAGGGGGAGTTCTAAATTCATAGAGTCTGAACAGAAAATGTCAGTGTATCACGAGACCACAGTCCTGCCACCGTTGCCATGATTACAGTAGACAAGCAGTTGGTTAATAACAGTACCGGTACATGTACATGTACACTGTATGTTGCACATTCGAAACTAGACTGGGGCTTTTTTGTTTCTTGCCAAAAAACCAGGCACCATAAATTCTTCCTCAAACAGCATAATGGTCACCACCTGTGCCATGTAGCAGTAACTTACCAGCACATTTTCATGTACAGGTGTACATGCATGGTTACAAGTCTTTAGATCCTGTAGTGCATCCAGGTATTGGTCCCGGGGGAGAGAAATTGATGTTTGTCCAAAAAACAACTCTCCAAGTTTTCCACCCCAAATGGAATCTTGAAGCACCGCCTCCCCCTCCCGCATTTCATTAAAGATAAATTTAAAAAAAAAAAAAAAATTGCAACATGGGGGATAACTTTCCCCTCCCCCACTGGATGCACCACTGTCTCTGTCACACCGATGCAACACTGGATGTTGGTTTGATCTGCATCTTTCTTCAATTTTTTGCTGTACCGGCACCTACATGTAGCAAAGCTTTGCCTACTACCGTTACATACATGTACATTGTATACTAGTACCTGAGCATGCAAACTGTGCAAGGCACACCTGCAACAGTTGCGGATGTACATGTACATACATGTAATTTGGTCACATGGGTCAGTGAGTGTGCCCTGATCGTTACCGGTTCTTCATGCATAGGCTTGTTGGCAAATTACCGGTACCTGGGTGAGACTGTAGGCACGCATTCAGTTCAGTGCATGTACGTGTACCGGTATGTACAATGCATGAAATGTGGCCCAAGAATGGTTCAGTGGGACAAAATATACCGGGTACATGTACCGTCATGATCAATTTTGTTCTTCCATGTTGACCAGATGTTAGCTTGATACAGTGTACATGTAGGGATGTCATTTAGCCTGCTGTACATGTGGTAGAAAAACCTTTAAAGTAGAAACAGATTTTGCTCTTGGGATTTTCCATTTTCTGTGGAATTTGTGTACAACCACATCCTTATGGTCCAACAGAAATACCAAAATTTGTTGAAAAATGAAAAAGTCTCATGTCTGACTGTAATTTCAAACCCTGTATCTGTCCATTTACATACATGTACATATGTACATTGTACCTGTATATACTGGTATTAAGAAGCTGTGGTTAACCAACTTCTTGTTTTCTTTCCACCCTTTATGTTACAAGTGCGTGTTTTTCCATGTACCGTAATTTGATGTAATGTCACTGCCCTCTGCCATTTGGAATGAAATGTTTGATACCAGTACATGTCTGCAAGGGTTCACTGACAGTCTGGCGGTAGAGCAATTGGTCGTAACTCATTGCAATCAATCCACATCGTGGTCGTCAAATTACAGCATAGTACTAGAGTATGAAAAGTAATGTTTCACAGTGTGCTTGTACCGGTACATACGCTGTGCACTGTATTGCACCTGAACCGTACCTGTGCAGCCATGTACATGTACTTGCGTAGGCTGGCCCTGATGCTTAAATTGACATCAGTTGCGTAAGCATTTTCAGCTGGTGAAATGTGCTTAAGAGGCACTTAACTCATCTAATGCCTCTTTTAATCTCTCTGCAATCCTCGGCCTCAGTAGATCAGACTCAGCATTAATCATCTGTTGGTACTTGTAGCTGTTTTCTCCTTAAAAATTCAGTTTCACCTGTGTGCGCTACCTGTACTTGTAGACTGCAATCAATGCCAAATTCTTCGCCATCCACAGTTTGGCAGCAACTTACCGTTACTTTTTCTGTGTACATGTAAACTGTACCGGTAGTGTGTGGTCATGTACATGTACCATATTCATGTAGTTTTGATTATTCTCAACATGTGTTACAGGAAGACGAGAAGTTTTGTGATTTTCCTTTCATGCCAAGTGCTGGCAATATAGAGTATCACATCATACCAGCAACTACACAGGTCCCACTGTGCACAGTGTTAAGCCACAGTACAAATTCCCACCATCTTCAATAAGCCCAAACTCTCATGCGGTAGCGGTACATACAGATACAACGTGCATCTAATAGTCTGAGACATTATACACTTTGCAAATTCAGCAGAGAGGTTACTGTAGAGTTGCCCAGAATTTTGTATACATGTACTGGTACACGTGTTGTCAGTTTTAGTGCGTGATCTTCACAATTGTGCTTCAATACATTGATGCATGCCATGTGTTTCCCTTCCTAGCCTTAATAAGTGTTTCACACTGCTCAGGGTTGGTCTATTTAAGTCAACTTGATTTGAATCTCCGATTTAAATCGCAATTTAAATCAGAGAGTTAAAAATAAATCACTGATTTAAATTAAATCAACGTGTTAAAAATTGAAAAAGGCAAATGTGTTGAATGTTTTACAATTTATTTTTTAATTGATTTGAAATTTTTCCAGGTTTTGCACATTTTGAATAGCTGTTCTCACCAATAAGAGCCTTCCATTTCCTAGTATCGAAAAGAAACTTGCATGAATGCGCAGGTGTTACACACTATCTGGGTTGGATTTTTCGCTCAGATCAAGCCACCTGTTTCAGTTTAAGTCAGCTTTATAAAGTCAGTGTGTGATTTTCATCACTTCTAAGTTTTGATATGGTAAAGTATCAGAGAACATCAACTTTGACTGTACTTGTACATGTAAGTACACATAAGCATGTATGTGTTTTATTGAGATTAGAAATGCAGTGAAACCAAAATGAATAACAAACTGTCCTTAATATGGTGAGTTTTAATTAAACCTGAATTACTACTCAATTAACCATAAAGGAGCTGGATCACAAAAACGCTATTGTAACAAGACTGCTTTTGGGCATATTATGTGAGCAAGGTAAAATACATGTACCAGCATTTTTACTGGGGGTTGATGGCATATTTTCACTTATTATTTATTAGGTATACTGTAAGTTCTTTGTTAGCAATTTCTTGTGAACTCTAGTTTTGTCAAAACTTAGTGTCTGGTTTAAAACCTGGTATTTTACCCTGTACCTGTATCTCTGAAAGAATTACATGTACCTTTTCTGCGGGTACATGTACATGTACTGTATTGATACATGTACGGTAGGTGCTATACTGCACGCATTTCACCTGGGCTTAGACAATACAGGTACAGGTACATGTATTTAAGGGGGTATATGTATGTGATTTTCAGTCAAATTACGGTACTTGTTTAATTTTGTAAAAAGCAGAATGAAAAATAGAAAATTAATGAACACACAGCTACATGTAAATTTGCTTGCTTTGGAGTAGATACCGGTACATGCATTTTAAGCTGACTTGTCTCCATTTTTTATTAAAATATAGAAGTTAGATTAAATGTTTTTAAATCTGACTTTTGGTAAAAAAAAAAATAATTGCCCCATGCCACTGCTACATGTAGCGGTACATGTGCTGTACATGTACATGTACATGTATGCAAATTAATACAGTGGCAAACTCTACTCTTTTATTTGCACAAACTTCATGTATTGTTTTTGGAATCTGAATTCATCTGTGTACATGTATAGGCCTACTACAGGGTAGAAAAAGAGTTTTCACATTCTGGTCTGGGTGTTCCACTTTGGAGCATTGATCCAGATGCACAGAGTTTAATTAATTGTCAAAGCCTGAAAGAATCTTAAATTGTACTCTGGCCTACGGTATGTACATGTACATCAGATACTCACCTGTTTCCAAGAATTTTCAATATTATCAATTATAAAAGCTTGGAATGTACCAACACAGTCCTAGAAAATCTATGTGTATACTGTACATGTACCTGTATTGACTTGTAGTAGTACATGTAGTAAAGCTATGTGCAAATAAAATAGCAGTTGAGTGTGTGGCTGATTGTGACTTGTAAGAAATTGACAACTACATGTAGTTTTAAATGATTGCTCTTTTCATTTGCGGAGATCCTACTTTGCAGTATAAGGCCGTTAACTTGGTCTTCAAATCAATGCAATTCAATTAATGGGCTATCTGAATACTTTCTCTGTTAACGTGTACATGCAATCAAATTTTCTGCTACTGTAACTTGTCAGAGGGCCACGCATATCCCCACATTTTGCTAGTCGTTGGTTGATTTTACCTTACACTTTTGTCACGGAAACTGTACTTTGTGCTTGATGTACAGTCTAGTGGGCCATACTGAAATCGTCGACAGAACAGATGGTGTTTTCTTTTTTTACATGCGGATATATTCAGGGAAGTGAATACCACTTCAGGTTAGCATCTAAAAATAGAAACTTCCCAGGGACCTATCGGATCGGTCTTCAATATTTAATACTCTTAAAATAGAAGCAGGCGCAGGGTTTTCACAAAGCCTCTAATGGCCTCGGTGTTTGTCAGCTTGTGAACAGAGCTATTTTTAGCTCCCAGCCCCCCTGCTATTGATGTATGATAAAATTGACATTTGAAAAAGCAGGCGCGCACACAGTATCGCAGTCTTTATTGTACTGTACGTGTACCGTTTATACACAGACCTTGCTGGATGGAATTTATATTACCATGCAGAGAACAAACAAATTACCAGTGCAGTACTCCCCTGTCTGTGAGAAAGGTTGTCATTGAGAAAAGCATAATAACAAAGCCTGGCTTGTACTGTCGCTGCAAATAAGAGGATGCACAATTTACCATAAAGGTCCAGCGACTGAGTATGAAATGTCTTCACAAATTTTGGGTCCATGTAAATGTAATTCCATGGTAATGGAATGACATTTGACCTGATTTGAAAATTGGCGTTGTGTAAATTTGCTTTTGATTTTTAAAGCAGACAAATGACCACTTTATATCTACCCTCATTATGTACTTCGTACAACACTTTTAAGTTGAATTTTTTTTTCAACACTTACTTTGATAAGTGTGAAGAAAAGTATTAGTATTTACATGTACATGTACAATGTAGGTAATGCAACATACATGTACATGCCATTTGGTATCCTCTTTGTTTAATCCTTTTGATGAAGACCATGTAAAAAAAAGATTTCCCATGCATTTTGGACAAATGAGGCTGTTTACATATATTTGCAGTCTGGTACTTTTCATTTGCTGTTCCAATTGTAAACCTGAAATGTGCTGACATACATGTACACATGCACATATTTGTGAGAAAAGTTTTCTCACTGGTCTCACTACTGTCATGTAATGAAACAACTACGGTACTAACCACACCAAAGGGAGGAATTTGATGCAGCACAGCATACCGGTACATGTACATGTATGCGCCACCACAGTTTTGCACATGGGGCAAAGGGCAATATAAAATCAAGTGTACTTTTATGAACAGAGAATGTAAAGTTCAATGGAACTCAATAGTGCATTTGCAAAGACTACATTCAAATTTCTTTGTGTGGCATTGACTACTTTTACCATGTACATGTGCAGGTACCGGTACTAATCACATGTACCCATATATAATGTGCAGGTACATGTACATGTACATACATGTAACATGTACCAAGTACTGTATGTGCTACTAGTACATGTTAAAGTACGAGTATACATGTATGTACTGCACATGTACTGTACATGTACATTGTTTGTCTAATCGTGTACAGTATGTTGTGCGTACAATGCACGTGTAACGGCACATATATGTCTACATGTACCGGTACATGTATTGATGTATCCCCCATAGTAATGTACATGTATACATGCTGTGCAGGTATGCATGTGAATGGACACATGTACATGTATGTAGACGTCTGTCATTTAAACAATATTTACTGGTAATATCCACAAATGTATGATTTTTCAGCCCATTAGTTGTACTGGAGATTAGATTCGCAGTTGAATGACAGGTGTGAGTGGCTACATGTACTGGTATGACTGGTAGCCAAAGTACAATACCTTTGGCTTTTATATTGTACAGTCAGAACTGGTCGTGCACCAGATACATGAACCACCACTTGTAGATGTTTTGGTAAAGAACCTTGTCTGCCCAGTGCAGGGCTTTTGTTGGGACTCCAAATTATGCAGTCCTCAGCATGTTGTTTCATTGCACACTCCTTAAAAGTTGGAAAGGTTGTTCATTTTCTCAGTCCTGCAAAATGCAGCTTACAACTGAGCAGCATGTGTTTGTGGTAACAAAGTGGTTGAGGACTGAAAGCCTCCAGCAAGTAGCAGATGCATTTGGTCAGCGTTTTCCTGACTGTAACACTCCCGCCACGTCGACTATTTGGAAAAACATCCAAAAGTACCAAAGGGAGGGGACAGACTTGAATCTCAACAAGGCTCACTCAGGCCGACAAAGAACATCAGGGCTGTCCGTTAGTTGCAACAAAGAGACCTGTGCGTGTCTGCCAGGAGAAATGGACTAGGAATTGTCTGAGTTAGGCTACGGTGAATCTGGTGCACGACCAGTTCTGACATGGTTGATTGAACTGCTTCGTGCTCAGTCATCTGTGATGGTAAATTGGATTTCTTGGTGTCATAAAAAGAGGACATCATTGCACTTATACAAATGTAGGATTTCAATTTCAAGAGGACATTTATTCCATACTCTTCAGAAAATCAAAATATGTCATTAATTAAGGAAACTTGGTACATAGAAATTAGCAATGTGAGTGTACATGCATGTACATGTACCGTACATGTACAATGTACATGCAACTTTTTTCAGATGAAAAAAAGAACATTAGAACATGAGATAAAGAAAAGTACAGTGTAGTCCTTGTACAAACAGAACAAAAAAGAGCATGAGGCTGTTGAATAAACTGAGGCTTATAAAAAGCAGCCCTTAAGACGTACATGTACATTGTACATGTACATGTAAGACATAATGAGAACAACGACGTACTTGTACATGTGACAAGAACTACAACACGAGTAACTACAAGATGAAAAACAAGGGACAGACAAGATATGGCAATAGTTGACGGCAAACAGTTACCAAAATTGTAATATTTGAAGACAAATAAAAGACAATAAAGAAGGAGATAAAACCCATAAATACAGAAGAAGGTTAAATTACATAATGGGAGAGGAGGACTCTTTTATGATACCAGTAAGTCATAAACTGACCGATGGATACATTTTCCGGTGACCTCTTCCAACTTTTCAGCTTATACCGGTATGTACATGTAAATGTTGTAGATGTATTGTGTCATTAACGCCAAGGTGAAATTAGAATTTGATGTACATGTACATCCATTTACATTTACAGTAAGCAGTTGGAAAATAAAGTTATTACATGTACATGGAGGTTTGATCTATGGTTTAGAATTCTGGTAATTTAAACTTTCTTGCCATTGCCATCAGCTGCCTCTGTGACCCATTTCAAATCCCACCAAGGCTGACGTGTGGTTGGGAGTTTCAATCCCTGTGCTGGTGCCATTTGTTTATTCGGGGCTGTTTTATCTGGGGTTTTCCTCCTCTAGTATCTCTAAAATGAATATCCCTTCATTGCCTTCCCTCCATAGGTTTGTGCAGGCTTTTGAGCTTGTAGTGTGTATCATAGGCACTCAATGGGGGAATCCGAAGTTCCATTGGAGTTTTGGTTTGTGGTGTGGTTTTAAGGGGTTTGATTTCTCAGGATTATTTGGCTCCCAAGTTGTGGATTATTAGAAGGTACATGTACATGTACGGTACATGTATGATCATCCGGTCCTGCTGCATCTGTAATTTATTTGCACTTTATAGAAATAAGAAGCGGAAGATTCACATTGCCACTTGTGAAAGAATTCATGCCTTGAGGGCCATTCTCTGGAAAATAAGCCTGAATTAGCCAAATTTTCCAACAATCTCTGGCTGAATGTTGGTATTTGATTCATGTAGTAAAATGTCAATTTTTGTGAGGCCAGACCAAAAAATAGCTGTGTTTCCGGTTACCTGACCCAACCTAGAAAATTATGCAGAACCTGTATCGTTTTATTCAACAAATCAATGAAATATAAAAACTTATGGTGCCTTGCCCCAAGCCTAATTTCTTGTGCATCATCCTGTACATTGTATTGTTTTTATTTGTAAATTTTTGGCATGAGATGGACAGCAATGGAATAATCTTTGGCTTGATTAATTCGTGGCACACGTACAGTATTAATCTGACACCGACTTAGTACATGCACCTGTTACAACTTTACCAGCCCCTCCCCCCCGGAAAAATACAGACCCGCATCCGACCCTAATTTTTTGGGTTATAAAAAAAGTTTTTACCCAACCAACCGCCCTAATTGATTTTTCAGTGTAATAGGAAACACAACTAATAATTCATTTTGGGGAATTTCAGCACTAAAAAGGTGTTTTTTTAATTCCCATTGAATGTGCACATGCTGTATTAACTTTTATTCATTGAGGATACAAATAAATTCATTGGGAGTATTTTCAACAAATTTTATCACAAGGTGAAACAAAAAACTATTTTGGGGGGTTCTAGATCAGTTTGTGATTTGTTGCTGAGCACATGTCACGTAACAAAAATGCATAAAACTCTTAATAAAAAGGCTTGGCTGTCAAATAAAGACGTCACACCAGTACTTTATATTATAAAAAATTTTCATATGGCCTATGATATTACTGAGGTAAAAGAAGAATTTGCTTTTTTGAACTCTATAAATACTGAAAACTACAATGATCACACATGTTACATTTTTGTTACACGTGTGACTGTTATGTGTGTGACCAGTGCAGTATTCCTGCAGATCACATTCTTAATGCATGACCAAGTATAAGCCAAAACTTTAACCAATCAGAACAGACAAGGGACGGCCTAGAGAATGTTATGCAATAGACACTGCATACAAATTTGAAACATACGGTACCTTATCCAGCGCCCCATTTGACATGTTCAAGTAGTGCAGATGCTGACAACTTCCCCCCCTTGTACTGAACGAATACCTTGTGGGTTCGGTGTAGGAGATTGGGTAATTATTGAGTAAGATGGCTGTGAATATCCAGAAAAGGTACATTGTACATTGTACATGTAGAATCAGTAGTCAATGACAATACGGTAGTTACCGTAAGTTGATGCAATGTAAAAAGTCTAGTGGATTCTGGAAATGGGCATCAAAGATCAGGGATCTTTTGTTCCATAGACCAGAGATAGTTTGAGGAAAATCACTCCACCTGATGTCACAGGAAACAGTGGGCAGTTGAAGTGTGGAGATATTTAGGCCTAAGGGTCCCTTTTATTTCAGGAACAGTACGTGTACAGTATGTGTAATTACTAATTTGACACAATATTCTTAATGTAGGAGCACCATAAATCTACACGTACCGGTACAGAGCCCGATTTACATGTTGCTTGACCCAGTTTAAATTGTTCTGATCTTGTGGCATGAAATGCATCAAAGTCTTACCTTGGTTTTCTGAATTCCAGGCTAAATAATTTTGTCACTAAAAAGTTAAATTTTGGGGTGTGACAAAATACATGTACATGGATTATACATATATCCTACATGTAACATTTAAAAAAAATCTCAATGCATCATGAGGGCAGGGGTTTTCTTGAGGGAGGGAGGGAGAAGGGGATGGGACTTAGGTGTACACAGGTCACTGACTGTGAGATTCAATTTTTTACATTTCACCTGTTTTGTGGTGTGAGATCCAGTATACCTGGACTTTTGACTTCAAAAATGCCTAGGTATATGTACATGTATGTCATGTGTTTGGAATATTTGATTTTTTATTGATATTCTAATATTTGATGATGAAACCTCACATATACATGTAAGTTCCCAAATAAATGCACGAATCTAAAAACCAATCAGCAAATTCCAATCCAGGCGCACATTGTGACAGAAAATGTTTACAGATCTGAATTTGTAAATCATAAGAAACATTAATGTGCATACATGTACTTTGAAATTTACATGTACATCTCAATAAGAATTCTGTCAAAAGCACCAACACTTTGTTCATCTACTTGTAAATAATGTGGAAACTCTCAATGTTAGTAACATTTCATCTTAAATTAAGTGTCTTACAATTACAAGCTGTGAAAAGACTTTCAGCTCATTACTCATGTACGTGTACCAATACGTTGGAATACCTTGTGTACATGTACATTTAGGCACCAGCAGGGTCATGTACATGTATGTGCACTACAAATGGATTTCTTCCTTGTGCATTTAAAATAAGTGTTGGTTTTAACATTTAGTTTCTTTGGGCACTGTAATTTGATCGTGACTTTGTGTGTTTTGGAAATTCTGAAAAAATGCACCCTCAAACAATAATGAGCCAATTGTCACACACGTAATGTTTCTGGTCACACACGTTGCCTAACTATTTTTTTTTCTACATGTACATTAAAAGTGCAAAAATTGAACTAATTGAACAAATTGAGCCAATTCACAGAGGCTTACAAAATAAAATTAAGAGTCAGATATTTGCAATCGTCTGATGTCACATACGTTACGGTTACGTTAGTTCCTGTACAATGAAACTTTCAGAGACATTTGGAAAGAATGATTAACCACAATACAAGTTCTCCCCTGGAGCTGATTACTATGTTGCTCAAATGCAAAAGTATTCAGAAACAAAAAATGTATTTAATTAAACACACATCAAAATTGCTTACAAAGGTCACACACGTTGTGCTAGAATGGCCCTGATACAGTTGCATTGCACAATAATACATGTACATACATGTACAGTACATGTATTTTCCCGAAGTATTGTTGCATTTCATTTGCTGTCGTTTTCAAACTACTGAGTTACTGTAGATACATGGAGATGTTTTATGGATTTCTTTTTACCCCCCATCTCACCCCTTGGTTTTTCAGGCGAGGTGCTAGGTGCCCTGTGCAAGCGTTATGGCACCGATGTATACCAGTCGGCCAGCGAGCTGATCCATGACGGGGTACGTAGCAACCTGGAGCGCATCCCACTCTCAGAGAGGCCCCCGGGCCAGAGGGACAGCGCCAACGTCCTAATGGAGAAACTGGTCATTCAACACGAGCAGGTACGGAAGTGTGACAGTGGACTTACAGTTTTTAAATGTACATGTATGGATCCCTTTCTTTTTTTCTTGGACTCAAAGTTATAAACATAATTATACTCATGTATCGTTTGTCTGATTGGCAAGGTGCAACAAAACAGTTGTTGACTGCTGTGATGTGGGATATGCCATTTTTAACCCCTCAACTTCACCTTGGGAGGTACACGTACATGTATGTGTTCCCTAGGGTGTTACAAAGATACCTCCCTCATCAAAGCCAAAATGCCAAATGAAGACAATAATAATTGTCACATGGTTCACTAAAGACTCATTCGTTATTTTGTTTGTTTTTTCCCCATCAGGGAGGGAGTGCCACAGCAGAGCAGATTTTCCACGACACTGCGGGCTGGAAAAATCTGGAAACCTGGATGAAGTGAGTTGCAGTCTGATAACAAACATCAGTGTGTAAGGCGTGTGGGGAGAGAGTTGCCATCAGAAGAAGAACGAACCAAATTGCAACAGTGTGACATGTCGGAACAAAGGATGTGAGATCTTGCACAGAGGAGATTTTGGGGGGATTCAGGAAGGTTTCTAGCAAGACTGATCTGTGGAACTAAGATTAGTAAAAAGTATCGATTGATTTTCAGTGTCTTGTCTGTGACCATACCTCATACATATTCATGATTGAAAGCCGATGTCTCACTGGTCTACATTCGCCATCAGGTGCGAGTCACTACCGCAATATCTATTGTTTACATGGTACGCTTTCAAAGATCCACGCACTATACAGTATCTTTCAGATTGATAGCCTACAAGTACTTGTACATGTACCAGTTATGTTTAAGCTAGTCCCATTGGCTTCACAACTAGTTTGAAAGGAGCTGGCATACATGTACTTTGTCATCTTCCAATGCTTAGGGGAGCTACTTGTATACACTGATATGTACATGTGCATGTGATATCAACTCGCTCTGCGAAATAAGCCATGTGATGTGTGTATTTGTTTTACCGTGCATCGTACATTTGCCATCATTAAGCGCAGCAACACATTTATTATTATTTATGTGTACCACTAACTTTCTACGTGTAGCTAGAACGAGGTCAATATGTGTGTGTTATCCCTGTGCAATAGTTCCACAATTGCTTTGTGAAATGCATGCTTTGCAGGCTGTCAGCTGGGTACATGTAAGACAGGTGACAGTCTATGGTACTACTCGTGCACTTGACCTGTTCGTGGATCTTTGCATGCCATGCATGCGGGTCAGATCAACGGAAAACTAGTGATTGGCAAGTGATGGTGAGTCGAGTCGTGAGAATAACGCTCTGAATCATGAATAGGTAGGAGTTAAGGTACTAAAATTGGCGTCTTCTTGCCTTTTGTCTGTTGCAGGTGCTTAGAGTCCGTCATCAATGGTTGCGGTCCTCACTTTATCCCTTTCATCACCCAGGATCTCCTTGACCTCATCTTTCAGACGCTGACCCACACGAACCGATTTGTCAGGGAGACGGGGTACTATGTCATGTCTTCTCTTGTCAGCTGTGGAGCAACACCAGGTATGTCGATTACAGAGGACATCGGCTGTTGATGCATGTTGATCTTTTGTCCTTAGTGAACTCATTTGCTAAGTGTAACAAGGTCATGAATAAAATCTATTGTCACCACTGCACACGCCCTGCCATTCTGTTCAAAGAGATAAAGAATTTTTTTTTAATATTGGTGCAATTATTCAGATAACGGAGAGGAAGCAATGGATCTTTGTTGTGAGTTAACTGATGACAACCCAGTCTTGCAGTACGGAGATCAGGTGGCCAAACATCTTGCAGAGGGGCTAGCCGACAACTGGAGTCAGGTTAGTAAGATGGCTCCCCCGGGGGCAACCTTGATCAAGTACCACAGCTTCACGTGTGGTTAGTTTATGGCAAACCGTGACCTTCTGCAACAAGGTAACAAACCAACAATGTCATAGGTCAGACTCTAGTTGAAGATCGGTAAGGTGTGTTGGTGGTGTGTCCTTTCTCCCTATTACCCTGGTACATGTACAGTACACAGCTGTTGAATACTGGTGACTTACATGTAGCTTAATACTGTCGCAGGTTGTTCCCAGATTGTTGACTAGACTCAATCATTCATTGTTGAGTCAGCAGGAGACTTCACTGAGAGTTAGTTGAATTGTCGTAGTCCTTGATTGATCTCACTCAAGGCTTCTCAAACGGCAGTCTTGAGCATGTACCAGTAAGTCATTGTAGGAATTCAGCAGTGAGGGCACTTCTCTTTACCTGAGAACAAGTGGGTACCTCTTCAGGTAGAGCTGGTTGTTGTGTTTGAATCTGCCTTATGTGGCAAGTTGGCAGTCTTGAGCTGTACAGCTTTAACCACTCCCTGCTGGGGATTCTGGATCTGGACACGTATGCTTTATATGCGTGGCCAGGGTCTCTGAACTCGGACAAAGGGAACAGGGCCTTGTAACAAAAGAGCGTACTCTGAACAAATGACCAGGCTGCTGGGAATTACCGACATTTTTTCACTCTCAAAAGTGGAGACAATCCAGCCCTGTTTTGAAACAGTATACCACGGTTTGGGGCATTTAGAGCGAGCGGATTACTACCGGGGAGAAATGCACTCCACCACCGCAGCGATGAGCCACACAGCACCGCTGCATGCTAATCTGGCCCCTATTGAAAAGAGGTCAGCAGCACACTGAGCAAGGTTCGTGAACAAAAGAAAGTTATATAACACCGCACAATCTGGGCTCTTTTTACAAGGCTGCAGGCTTGGCTGAAATACTTAGACGTCAATAGATTTTGTCTGTCAGGCTAGACTTGAGCCAGACAGTCCTTCACGTGTATGTAAGTGGCCAGTAAATGAAGATAGGAATTTTTAAAGAATTTTGAAAAACAGGAAAAAATGATGAATATCCCGGCCCAGCATCATCAACATTGGTAACTGCCCCGGCAGGAAGTGGTTAAGACAAGGAGCTGCTGCAGACACAGCAATGAAATGTTGGCATGACAAGATGTAATAATAATCACCACATATCAGAAATGTACAGTACCACATGCACGTGTACCGGGGTACATTGAGGGTCAGGTTCATGTGAGTGCAGGTAGATGAGTACCGATTAATGGACACCAGTGTTCAAGAAATCCCCGGTAATACATTTATCCACATTTGTCCAGCGTGCTAAACATCATTAATTCCCTATTTTACTTTCTGTCAGGATTTATAGGAGACTTTATGTCTGAGTTTCTTTTTTTTTTAGGTCAGACTTTCTAGTTCGGTGGCCACAAGGAATTTCCTCGTCAACCTCCCCAACAGCGAGAGCAGAGAGAAGTTTTTTCCTCTTCTCCTGCCGCGGATGTGTTTGAATAGGTGAGTAGTCATCAGCTTCGTGCACAAGTGCCCCCCCCGGAGCCTAGTCTCCATATGGTTTGCCAATAGAACGCATGATGTCAAGGTGCAAGACTGGTGTGTGACATTATTTGACAAACAAATTGTAACAGAATGGCATCAGAAACTCTGCAACTTGTGAAGTGCCGTTTTTCAGATCGTTGTTTCATTTCCTGAAGCTAGACTGGTGCTTCAGTTTCATGCATCTCATTTACATTTATGGTCAGCCTGTTATATTGGCAGTTGGGTTACATTTCCTAGTTATGAGGAGGAAGCAGGCAAAATACATGGCCTTTTCCTAAACAAACTTAGCAGTCTGGTTCCCAATCTCTGTAACATATTCGAGGCCCAGGAAGGAGGGCTTGAGAAGCATTGAAGCCACTTTATGTTCAAATAAAAAAAACCCGTCTTATTGAAATTTGCACAGGTATTATGTAGCTGAAGGTGTGAGGACGTACTCCCAGAACACCTGGAGGCAGGTGACAGGAGATCAGGGCAAACAGTTGGTGGAGGCAAACATGCCGGATATGGTGAGTTCATCTTTGAAATATACTCAGCATTCTGTAAAATTCACAGTGAGTTATTACATGAACAAGTTATATTAACCTTACATGTATGACATGTTAATTTCCCAGGCTGTGTGTAAAATGATATTGAAATCAGAGGGCTCAGTACTTTGAGGGTTTAAGCATCCAAGGCTTTTTAAAGACTTTGATGAAAATGCTAGACCATTGAGGGTTTAAGCACCCAAGGTTTTTTAAAGACTTTGATGAAAATCCTAGACCAATTCAGATTGCCTCGTCTTCTAAATTGTTGCTTTTTAACCCTTTTGAACATCACAGAATCAGAACTCTTTTGTACCGTATGCACAAAGATAAGGCACTGACAAACTTTCCTTATTCACCTTGCACTCGACTTGGGCAGGGTCTCATTCGAGGTCTTGACTTCAATAGTGGCGCTTAGGGGACCAACAGGCAACACCTTAGGGACGTGAAACAGAAACTAACTCACCTGTGTACATACAGCACATTCACCACTGGGGCTGTGACATATACGGTCTGGTTGTGATTTTTTGTGAATTTGTTCCGTCATCAGGTGGATTATTACATTCAGCAGACGAATGCAGACAACCACGCTGTGAGGGAGGCTGCCTGTGCCTGCATAGCAGAGTTAGGATCCAAGGTAGAAACCCCTTGCGGACCCCTCCTCAAGACATTCTCACGCCCCTTGCTCTCCTTCCTGTCCGTGGCAGTCGGAGGTCTCGAACCCACGTGGACAGACCTCAGTACTCCTGTGAATCAACCCATGTACATTATACAATTATAAGACTGACTCATGCATCATTACACAGTGGTAACAATTGCAGTGTTGCACAATGTAGTTGAGACTTCTTAACCCCTTCGCGCCGGGACGGGGGCACAGCCGCCGGAAAAATTGAGATCCTCGGCCTGCTTTTCAGCTATTGTTCTCGGCCTACGCTCGAGCGAACATGGTGAAAGAAGGCAGA
>NW_019091486.1:1102839-1163014 GCF_001949145.1 Acanthaster planci | reverse complement strand
CCTCACTTTGAAAAGAGGCAATGGGAATGTGGAAGCTTGAGTAGAGCCGCATGCCACCGAACAATCAGCCTTTTCACTGTGTAATTCAAAGTGTGCAGAGCACGCAGGGCCACAAACTGAGAATTTGCGGTTTGGCAGGTGGCCTTCGTGGCCAAGCGAGGCTGGAGTTCTTGGAGTTGGCTTTCGGGAAGAAATTCCCGTCGTCAAGGGGTTAAAACCATCACAAGAAACCCACAGGACTAACACAAGACCTCCAGTCTGAATTCAAGTCACGACCTTCATGTATTTAAATGAACTACAACAAAAGTAAACCCTCGTCGTTGTTCACTCTGTTGAGACTGGTCATATGAATGGTCTTATGCATCATCTTGTCTTTGGTCTCGTGATAGTTTCAACTACAAGAATGAATACATTTTATACCTGATGTTGTGACATCAGAACCCACCAGACAGTGTTAACCCTAATGCCATAAATAGTCCACAGGAGTCAAAGAGTCACAGGGGCATTCAGGGCTGTTAATGTCAATTAATAGTTTAACATTAAAGACAGCCCAGCTGAACTCTGAAATTTGTCCCAAGATTTCACACACTGATAAGCACTGTTATGTCTTCCCACTAACAGCTCAACAAAGAGGTAGTGCGACCCTTTGTAGGACGACTTCTGGCTGCCTTATTGGAGTGTTTCAGTGATGACAGCTGGCCGGTCAGGGATGCTGCTTGTGTGGCTTGTGGCAACTTTGTCGGTTGTTTCCCTACAGAATCAAGGTAAGGACAACGTGAAAAGAAATCATAACTTGTGGTTGTTAAGTACAATTTCTGCAGTAAAATTCCAAGCGAACCAGTAGAGATGTAATTGTGTTGTGGGTTGCTGGCGGTGCCATGATCTTTGCTCGATTACGTACTCAAAGATTCAGCTGAGTTGCCAAAAGGTGGAAGTTAGCCACACCCTCAAAATAGCCGATGTCTTTCAACCAACGTACATGTATCTGTTAAAGCCCTGGCCTGTGGTATCCGGACCAATCATGGCCGTGATAGCACAACCAGATGTTGGACAGAAAACCAGCCTTACGGGTAGCTGGAGTGTGGAAGGTTGCACTTGATGCTTGTGTCTGAAGCACACGTTGTGTTACTGGAGATGTGCCCGCTGTTGCTCACGAGCCATCCTGAATGGATTGCTACATACACACACCTCAACAACCTTTCCATTAACACTTCCAAGCCTATTTTTTGTCATTTTTGTATCAGTTCTCACCCTTGTGGAAACAAACGTGTCTTATTCTGTATTTTTGGATTGAAATCAAGGTTAACTATTTATGCTGGAACACAAATTAGCAAAGATTCATGGGCCAGTTGGCCCAGGTGTGTGTGTGCTCGCTCATCTAAGGGCATCCTTGTTTGGCCACAAGGGACGTTGCAAGGAGTTGCTTAGTCTTCCAAACTTAAGCCCACATATGGAAATATTTTGCTTGTGGCTGGCAACAGCACATGTACTTATGGAAAGTAGATGTTAGCATGCTCCCATAGAAGCCTGTGTTAAGTATGCCACGGTGTTGTACTCGAGTCCGTCACAAGTCCATCACAAGTCATGCAATCTTAAGCCAATACACAAACTATTCAAATGAGCTGTGACAAAAGCCTTCGGTTATTGTTCACCCTGCTTCTAATGACTGACCTTGTGAAGGAACTTGTGACTGGACTTGTAAAGGGATTTGGGCTGGACTTGTGAAAGGACTTGCGATAGGCTTAAATACAACACTGGTTTGCCATCACCAGCAGTCAAAATTCTCATAAATTGTAGTGAGCCACCTTTTTCATTCATAAATCATATGTTTATTGATTTGTTTATTGATAGTAAGAAGCAGTTCTTTTTTCATTGCCTCATTAGGCCGAGTATGGAGAAGTTGTACCCACTTTTCTTTGCCAACCTAGCTGATAACATCCCTTCGGTCAGGCAAGGTGCCGCCGTTGCCCTAGTCAATGTCGCTAAGGCCTACGGTGAGTAGACCTAAAACATAATGATGTAACACAGTGTTTACCGTAGTCCGTTGTCGGTGAAAAGTGGGGATAGAGTCATAAGTCATGTGAGCCTTTGCGCGACTTTAGAAGGAGCAAACTTGCCGTCTCGTGGTAGCTTGAAAATATGCATCTCCAGTATTTGTTGTGTGCTTGATTCACACAGTGGCATACAACAGTTAACACAAACCATTTTGGAAAATGTAGGCCCTCTCAATCTTCGGATCTTTTTGATAATTTGCCATGTGCATGGTTCTAGCAATAGCGCGCGTTATGTGTCGTGACTGTCGTACCCCGTTTCACCCAAAGTGCACCGCGGTAAACATTGCGTTATGTCATTTTTGTATTACATGTAGGTCTGTTGTCTTCTCCGGACATGCGTATGTCCGTAGTTGTTATTTCTGCCAGTGGTCTTCTGCAGTTGAATTTGGGAAATAAACAGTGTTGTAACCAGTTTTTGTATTGGAGTCCGTCACAAGTCATTAGCCAATTCACAAGCTATTCAAATGAACTGTGACAAAAGCATTCTTTTGTCATTGTTCACCCTGTTACTTAAGACTGGCCTTGTGAAGGGACTCGTGACGGTACTTGTGAAAGGACTTGTGACTGGCCTTGTGAAGTGACTCGTGACTGGACTCGTGACGGTACTTGTGAAAGGACTTGTGACTGGCCTTGTGAAGTGACTCGTGACTGGACTTGTGACGGGACTTGTGACTTGCCTTGTGAAGGGACTCGTGACTGGACTTGTGACGGGACTTGTGATGGACTGGAATACAACACTGATTGTGACAATGTCACCTGGAGGAATGAGCCACTTGCGAGTTAAAGTTGAATAAAATCTGGTACACTGTGTTATTTGATTGCATAGAAACGTCACAATTTGAATTCCCCAGACTAAAGACACTGTTGCTATACCTCGTGATTTGGGGCAAGCTTTTGCATAGCGACCACAATCTCTGGAATGGAATGGTTCCTTTGTGCCCTTCTAATCCATTGAGTACAGTGTATTGTTGCAAGGCGTCTCTTACGTAATTCAGCAAAAGCTTGCCCCAAATCATGAGTTACAGCAACAGTGGTTTAGTATGGAGAATTAACTTTGTTATGTTCAGATGAATTTAAAGAACTCAGTGTACCAGATTTTTTTCAAATTTAACTCACAAATGGCTTATTGACCACAGTTTCTGCTGCAGATGCTGAAATTGTGGTGTTGCTTACAATACAGCCAGTGTGTTTTTTATGCTGTCGCCAGTATGAGTGATCTTGACTTCAAACACAGTAAAGGGAGCCAGTGCCGGTGTGTTGCCATCCTATTAACAGTGTTTGACATGAGTTGAGCTTTCCCAAATCTCTTCCACAGTACATGTACATGTAAGTCCTGAGGCACGCTGTGTTTGAATTGAATGTTGAAAAAACAACTTTATTGTCAAACCTGGCAGATAATTGTGTTCCGTCGGTGTTTCACTGCAAAAGGGAATAATAACTTTCCGGATGCAAGACCTGCTCAATTGTTTCACTCAAGCTACAGCCTTGCATTCTTTTTGTAGTGTTTAAACCGTTTCCAGAAGTTTAAGTGCTTGCAGAAATTTAGAACTGCTTGCGAAACACGCTGGTTTATGTAAGTGGCTTCCTTTACTGGTGTTATTGTGTCTTATGCTATTGTTGTGTTGCTACTGCTATCAATTCTTTATGTTGCTAATGGAAGAAAACTACGTGGCTGTGAAGTAGTGCTGTGAGACAGTGATGAATATGTGTGGTTAAAATGGCGAAAAGACTTTGTGATGCATTCTTGGCCAGGCGGGAGTCATTTCATGGACGGAATGTCACAGTAACCAGCTTGTTTCTCCACGCAGGCGAGGAGGCTATCAACCTGCTCGTAGACAAGATCAAGGAAGGAGTCTCTGGTATCGACCAGCAGAAGGCCACCTCCGAGAAGTACAGTGACCTCGACAAGGGGCCCGCAACCTTCAGTGTTGCCAAGAGGTTACGAGATAACGACATTGAGTTGCACTCAGACAAGCAGGTATCATGCTGTCATCCACTCGTTCCTGTCATTCCTACTCGCACCACAAATAGGATATGTGGTTGTGAGGGAAACATTAATTTCCTCCAAATTAGTACATGTACATGTATGTCATGCATTATCAACCCTACTTCACTAGGCACGTTCCAGAGAATCGATCTTGAGTTTATAAAGATCTGCCACGCTCTGCAGCAACCTAAGGTTGCATTCGTCGCCCGTGAAATTTTAAGGGGAATCGATTTTCTCATGAAGTACTGAAGCAGTGGCTGGTCTGTATTCCTTCAGTCCTGCAAAATCTTTTATTACACAATCCTCTATTCAACGGATTGCGAAATTTTGTGAAGAGTTAGGGACAGTAAAAAATTTCTGAAGGAAAATTGCAAGGGGAAATTTATCACTGAAAGTTGATTTTAACGCAAGATGCCTCTTTTGTCTGGAATACTTTTTAATGCCTCTTCACTTCGTGAGATGTTAACATAAAAGGCTTGGGACACACATAACACTAAGTGTTACTTGGACAAGCTTGTTTGATCTGGCTACGACGCGTTACAGTTGTGTAGACCACTTGCGCACACTTTGGCACGGACGTGCGGCGCGGCACTGTTGGAATGGGCAAGATTTGGGACACACATGTACATTTATCTTCTGTTGGTTAATGGGCGAGGATTCCTTGATCTGACCACCACTGGCCTACCACATTTGTGTCATGCCCCAAGTTTGGCATCAGTCCCAACTATAGTTAGGACGGTCCCAACTGTAGTTGGGCTTGCCCGACTAAAGTTGGCAAATTCCTACAGTAAATTTCTCAACCTTCTCAAAGGTTTTGCAGCTCACACCTGGCAGAATCCATCCAAAGTGTGCCATTGAATATCATTTCATTCATAGAACAAGTAAAAATTAAATTTTGCCAGCAAGAGCTAATGACAAAACTAAAAAGATATTGGTCCATCTTATGGCACCGACTGGCACTCTTTGCTTCAGTTGGGCCAGCCCTGCATTGGCAATATTGTAGTGTTTGGACTGTCCCAACTACAGTTAGGACAGATACTTTAGTTGGGACCCAACATATGCAGTAGTTGGACACATGGCAGTAGTTGCTTTCAAGGTCAGTCTAGCTCAAGGGAGAACATGTACATGTACTTGTGCACGAAGACCATTATCTGCCAAATGTCACGCAAAACCTTCCATATACCTGCAGGCCAATCCAGACAGGGAATCGGGAGCCATGTTGGTGGACAGGTGGTACATGTATGTGCATATTACATGCCGTTGCCACCGATATGGTGTCATGAGTCCCCTGAATGCCCAAACTCAAGTCTGCGAATGCGCACCAGTGGTGCCACTGAAGTAATAGCCCCTTCCTTAGATTAGTTGATGCTGTTGCCTATGTAGGATCTGTTAGTTTCACACTGATCAGAATCTCGATTAGTAATCTATCACTGGTTCAGTGACACCAGAACCCACCTAATGGATGGAGCGAACCAGCATTGGGACCGCTGAATGAGATCCAAATCCATGTGAAATAAACTGGCCTGTAGAGACTAAGTTGAAATTCTGTGCATGTTGTTGTGGCTACCAGTGAAGTTCAGTTAACTTGATGTGTTGTTCCTGCTCACCAGTCCTGATCCTAGCTTCTGTCTTTCTTACCAGATGTACTCCTGCGGCTCATTGGCACCCAAGATGGGGCGGGGCTCCAAGAGGGAGGGAGGCTGCATGGATCACAAATTCCGGAGACCGTCCGAGCCATGGGAGGTTTGTGAAGGGTAAGAAACACTCACTGTGTCAGCAGTACTTCCATGCAAATTGTGTGATCTGTAATTAACCTTTTGTTGTACATTAAATCTAGTATTTTTGTTGTGATTGCTTTATCTGTCATCTCTAGTCCGTAGAGAATGAGGCAAAATTAGTTACAGGAAGAAAACTTAAATGCTGAACTTTCCACTGTCTCAAAAGCTCTTTGGAGACTGCACCACAGTTACATGTAATTCATTCCAGTGTTTGTCTTAGTCTGTAAAAAAGGTTGGAGAGGTTGTACTGTGCATTTATTGGTGAAGGTTTTCGATCAGTTTTGGCATTCCAACAAATAAAGTCATTACTGGTGTGGACAGTCACTCTGACCTTGAAACAGTGGTTTCGATTCAAGTGGATTTCATTGTTGACTGACAGAGAGTTTGAGCTCTTTCCCCTGTTGCCACTGTTGTTTCCAGGTGTATACAGTTGTTATCAGAGCTGTCGTCAATCCAGTCGTTAGCTGCAACTGTTGGGACCATCTTGCCCTCGGTGGCAGAGGCTACAAGGATCCAGACCTATGCCCAGCATGTGCACCTCTTAGAGACAGTGTGCAAGCAGGTTGGTTTCCTTTTTTTCCCCTTGAGTCAAGAGGTGTATAAATTGAGTGGAATGGGATGTAAACTTGCAGCTTGTTGTACACTTTACCACTGCATGACAATTTGAGCAGTCCAGCACCTTCTTGTTAGTTCCAATTTCTCAGTGTTTTTGTTCAGTGATGCTATTTAGGCTGCACGTTCAAAACAGAGAAACTGCAGGTAAATGCATGTAGCTGCACTTCAAGTTTTTCTTGATAAACTTGTGTGTGTGGAATGAGGAAAGTAGCCTTGGAAAGCAATCAAGAGTACTCACTTTAGAAAAATTTGCCGATATGCCAGATATCCGAAGAGTGTGGTTCTTTGCTGGGTTTGGCACTGTAACTCTTTCAGTCATCACAACCACTTTGCTCTTTCTAAAATCCGTTTCATGGTGCACACCCAATTGCTAATGACCTATAAATAATGTTCCAAAAATAACATCAAGATTTTGAAAGTACATGTATCCCCTTGTGTTTGGACAGTACTTTTGTGTCTGCATGCACTTTGATGAGTGTTTTACAAAGTTCTTACTTGAAATGGCAACTTCCTTAAAGTGGGCAAAGCCATTGCTAAATATTGCAGTGTAATCTTGTGAATGTGGAAAAACAAGAAGCGTGCAAGGACTCCGCTCAGGAACGCAAGGGGAATGTTATTATGATTGCACTTTGTGGTCTTCCTGATTCAATTTGAGAGCGTGTTCTCAAGGCTAGGGTAATACTCAAAAGCCTGTCATAATGGAGGAAAGTGCTAATTCAGTTGCCTCGGTGAAAACCACTTTATTTGGTAATGGGAGACTTTGAAGTTGAAAGAAGACAAGATGGTTTGCAGTTTGAACCAAACTCTGTCGGTGTGACAGAAACAGATGTTTGATTTCTCAAAGTACCGATGGGTAAAAGTGTAGGTGCTGAAAATTATTTAAAAAGACAAAATGCTACAAGAAGTCCACTAAATTACTCAACTGCTTTTAGCTTCCGCCAGTAATCATTACATCTTAACCACAAGCCAAATGACATGACAACATGCAGAGATTTCCGTTGTTGTTACGCGGGGGACGTTTAAACTTGTCCAAACGAATATTCTTTGCAGCACTGGGGACATGTATTCTCATCCTTTAGTAATGCTTGAGTAATTCTTGAAGTGTTTGTGCACACACAGAGGCTTAAACTAGTCCGTAGAGGTTGAGCAAGTGTGTCGCCCTCAAGCAGCTGCGGGCTGAGGTCGGGCACTGAGCAAATAACAACATTGTCCCAGCTTTTCTGTCAAGCGACAATGCAGTAAGAAAAGTTGGCACAGATCTGGAACAAATGACCATTAAGGATCGGCATAAATTTGTAAAGTACAGCTCAGTAAAGGAATGTGGGGGTGGCACAGGTATGTTCAGCTGAAAATGATTACGCGCATCGGACTAATTTGATGTGGACTAGTATTGTCTGTCAGTGGTTAAAAGTGACAAGCTTATTAAAAATCATGACGTTATTTATGGGCTGCTTTGTGTATTTTATGTAATTTACATTCACATACATTGTACAAGTACAATTGTGACAGAGGACCCACTGTTTGACCTGTGATTGATCAGTGATGTTCCCTGTGGCCACATGCTACGTGTAATTGTGAAGTGCAAATGATTCTAGGTTGAAAGACAGTTGAATTACAGGATATCATTTGGAAAGATGTACTCTCCTGGCTCTCTGCTGCATAGTGCAGCGTGATTGATGTATTTTTTTTTTTGGCTGGTCGTGCATGCAAATGGCAAACTAGACCCAACCAATCATTATTAAATGTGTAGTTAATGGCCGACTGTGTAACTTGAGGCTTTTGAGGCTGGAGAGTTTGCAGATTTGACAATTTTGCAAAGTTTTTGGGGATACATGTACATGAACTTGTATCTATTCAGCTTAAGCTTTCATTGCCCCAAAAAGCAATTTGAGTAAATGTTCTTTGAGATTACCATCCCTTTACATTGTAAGTACATGTATTAATTTTTTGTGTGTACAGTAAGCTGCCTCCGCTTTGCATGTATCAGTTACCAGTTCGATAAATATTTTTTTTTAGTACTTGAAATGGTTTTTATGCCATAGTGCTGCTCACCTGTTTTTCCTCTGGTTGGGCTCTGTGTTGCTCATTTATCATGCAGAAACACGGTTTATAAGTAAGAGCACTGGTCGAAGAATGTCCTGCACCTTTCCTTTTTTCAACCAATGGAACCATGGCAAATGTGTTTACGTTATCAAGGCACCGTCCTACAAATGGGAAACAAATGGCTCATTGAAAGCGGCCTGGGTGATGAGACATGCCGTTGTCAAACACACTTTTGCACTGTCACCCGATGCCAAAATATTCCATCACAAACATGCATGCTGTTCGGAGCTTCTCTACCACCTCAAGATAGCACCAAATTGGCTGTATCCCGTGTGCTCTCTACCCTTAGGGGTCCAGCTGTTGTTGTTGAACCTGCTGGGCTTGACCTCTGCAAGTACTGTAAGTGGGGGGAGGGGACAAGCGTGCCACGTTAAAACCCCAGCCGGGGGGGGGGAAATTTTGTGATTTCCCCTGCCGAGAGGGAGTATCCGCTGCCTGCATGTCTGGCTTGAATCAAAATGTTGCCCCTCCCCACTCTGGTGTACATATACCCTTTCCTGTGTTTACACCTTCTGTCTGTTGTTTTCACAGAGTGAGAGGATGCGTTTGTTGAAGTGGGGACAGACTTTGTTATGCTTTGAATGCACATGTACACTGTTGAAGTACACTGTATTTGTACATGTAGGTTAATTACTGATGTTCCCACACTGGTACATGTACATGTTTGCAGATATGTAAACATTGCATATATATATGTACATGCACACGTAGTATGTGCTTGCATGCATATTTAACAAACCTTCTCAATTTAGTGTGTATTGAAAATTAATCCTAACACTCCTCAATCCTCCAACAGGTGAAGGATTGAGGAGTGTTAGGGTTAATATAACTACATTCAGAATCAGTGCATGTGTATTCACAAGTGAGTTAATTTTTAAAATTGAATTTGGGACAGTGTACGTACATTTTTGATACTAGTTCTCCCTGTTTCAGCTTTCGAGTTATTTAAATACTTCCCTCCTCCAAGACTAAATATTTGGTCTTTTCTAGATTTAGTTCTTGCTTTTTTGAACTTGCCTCAGTAAAACCACAGTGTTACATGAAATTGTGTCAGGGGTGAAGTGGTTGGTTGAGAGTTTTGCAAACAAATACCTGGAACCAAGAATATCTGTCTTGTAGGATTTAGACCATTTGGAACTTTGTGCCATGGGCAAGTATTTCAAATCACAGTGTGCAGAACTTCTAAAGTACATGTACACGTAGTGGTCTCATCATTATAGTATGGCATTTCTGATGCTGAGCAGCATTGGGTATTTGTTTCTGAATCTCTTTCAGCTGCCAGTCATCGCAAAGAACATCGGCAAGAGATATTTTAAGCCAACTTTGGAGAACTTTCTTGATCCCATCTTCTATGCCTTGGTAAGTGTCCAGACTTTTCCTCTGTAAAACCAACATGCTTTGTTCATGAGCCAATTGCATTTTGTGTGAGAAACCAATGTGAGTATTTGTATGTGCCATAATAGAATTGTGGTGTAGTATTTGTCAGTACAGTGTACAACATTTTACATTTCTTAGCTTAAAGCGACAGTGCACATGTACACCTATCTTGTACATGTACATTTAAGTGGAAGGTGTATGGACTTTTAGTGGTATTATAGAGGAAGGGAAAAGGCTTCAAATGTTACTACATTTAAGGTTTTGAAGGTACTAGATTTGCCAGTCAGAAAGCAGTATTTCTGTCCACAACCAACAGGGCCGATTTTGGAAACACAGGAAATCAAATTTTGAGTTCATGTTGGCTTGATGACTGAACAGGGAGAAAGGCACAACAGGGACAAGTATGCATGAAGCATGCATGCAGATACATGTACAGTGTACACTGGCATTGTTGCTGCCCAAATGCATTAAAACAAGGAGTTTTGATGACGTGTAGAAAATGCACAGTCTTACACATTAATCTCTGAGATGCCTAAACCTGAAATCTTACTCTAAGCTTGTGAGATATGTTCTGAAATGAAGTACAAGACGTTGAAGGTGGAGTGGAACTTAACCTCCGGGGCATATATGAAAGAGTGCACTCGCGTTCATGTGTAGTGGCAACAGACTATTCATACACCACAGAGAATAACACGGTCAATATAGGAGTACCCAGGCCTGAATCCTTAGGCTGAATTGTGGTCTACCTTGTACATGTACATGTGTGTACGTGTGAAGCTTTGAGAAAAAAAGACAGCAACCCACGTGCATGCTTGTTTGCCAAGTCTACAATGTGTTGAAGAAAAGAGATAAACATTTATCGGCTTCTTCGTGTGAAATTGAGGGAATTCATTTCCTATGAAAATAACAATAATTTATTCGTTGATGAATGAGGACGATGGCACAGAACCTGTCAGTGATGCAAGGCTGCTACGGCAGTCCCAAAAACAAACCTGGCAGTGGTCCAGCAGCATAGCACCGTACGCCGCCAGCTGCAACACAACATGAGCAGTCGGCAAGACTTACTGTATGCGTCACTTTTCTAAATTCGAAGTGCTTTGGCAGTACACAGGATATTTGTCGAAGCAGTCCTCCAAATATCCTTGGCATATTACTTAATCTGCGACAACCGCGTTATTGCACGGAAGCCTCAAGACCAATTCTCAGTGTATGAGACTCCTGTCCAAACTGCGCAATACCGGGGTACGTGTATGTTTTGTTTTATGACTAAAACACAACAAATCGTGCACTTGAACGTGATGTATGGAACAATCAATGTACTGGACAAGAACTGCACAAGAACATTGTATTTTGAGCCTGCCTTTACAACAAGATTTCCGTGTGAAGATGCACCACGTTTTCAGCTGTATATGTACATGTATCTCTCCATGACGTTTTGGGGTCATTGCCATATCATTAACCCTAACAGTCCCAAATCCCCCAATTTCAAAATGATTTTACATGTACATACACCCTAGGGGGTTAGGGTTAATATATAATGAGTGTTTCTGAAATTGGCGAAAAACGGACTCAGGGAAGCCCGTTCTTTGGACATTCTTTGATCATTAATGGGAAACTGTGTCATTTTTTTCTTGTTAATTTTGGAAGATGGTCTTGTCACCTCTTGCTTTAAGGTTATAAATGGGGAAAGAAGGTTTTCTTTTCCCTATCTCTTTAATGGTTCGAAGTCATAAACCTAGGGTGGGGGTCCAGCTGCTGGTTAAAGTTTTTGACCTCGGATAAGTCACTTTACCCCTAACCCCCCTAGGGTGTGAGGACTGAGAACCGTTACGCTTATTTCCACTTGTCTCTTTCCTCTCAGGGTTATAAATAGGTGCATGTACGGTACCTGTGATGGCAAAAATGTTTGTTGCATTTGTTAGCTGTTGGTACCTGAAATGGCATTCGCTTTCAATGGTTTTTTTTTGAGTGAGCTAATTAAGATGGTTTTTACTAAGGGACCATTGAGAAGTGGTAATAGTGATGAACACCTGTGCATGTACATGTAATGGTTGATATACGGCCCTCATGAATACCCATTAATTATATATGGCCTTTATGAATACCATTTTTATAATTATTTACTGCAAGGGCATGTATTGTGAGAATCAACTGAAGGGGCCTTATTCCTGAAAACATAATGGGAAAGCAAAAGGCAAAACTGTAAATCGGTCTTGATTTAATTGATTATGGGTTTTGTAGAAAGCATTCATTTTTTGTTTTTTATTATTGCTTTCTAGTTTTTTGTTTTGTTGTTTTTGGTTTTAAATTTGTTTTCACATTCATGAGGCTGATGGCTTGGGGAACATAGTTTAGGAGCTTTGCTTTCCAAAATCTAAGAAACACAGGCTTATGGCAGTGCAGTGATACTTGTAATGGGATGCCAACAAGTCGTCGTATTGGAAAATAGTGCACATTTTCTTTTGGCTCAAAGAAATAGTGAAGGTAAACGAGAATAAATTCTTGACACAACAAAGCTTTTTCCTCCTGGAAAGCAAGAAAGGGCAAGACAGTGATTTTGCATCGTGCTAGTAACAGATTGTGAGCCTTACAGTGGTTTTTGTCGCAACCTCGGCTACTGCCGAGGATTACAGAGTGATGCACTTGAATGCAGCCAAGCAGGCTGATAATTGCAGAAGCTACATAATTGCCTGTCGTCACCCAGCGTTGACAGAAATGCGTGAAGCTCCAAGACAAGAGGTCTGCTGCCAGTTTAACGCCATCTTAGATTTTTTATTTGTTACTGTTCCCCCTACTCCAAGAGGCTTTTCACAGTGTTTGAAAGCGTATGAAGTTTAAGTGCATCTAATACTCAAGCACTTAAGGGCTAAGTCAACTACAGACAAGCTACATGCCATTAAAGTCTTTCACTATTTAGCTTTTGCCTGGAGGATGCCCTCGGTGCATACTCCATCATCTTGATATCCCCTTGTAAATAGGATTTTAGCAAAGACTAACACAAGTCTGAAGGATGGATCATCTAGCCTCACTTAACTTGGTGAATCCATCCGTAGTACGGGCAGCTGCTGTTTCTCTTGGCTTAAAACGTACTTGTCAAAATTGCTTCTTTTTTTTCTTCCTCTTTTTTCTTTAGTAATGGGCAACTACATGTTGTCTCTTTTCCTTGATCAAATGACAGTTTCCCAGTGCTCTCATTTGTGTGCTTAATTTGCATTGCTGTGTGGCTCACTTTCTACCGGTATTTGCACTGAAAATACCAGATTGGTGGTGTCCCAGTAGAAGTGCTGTATTTGGATGTAAGAACCCTAAACATACGATGCTGGTACAGGATTATGAAGACGCCTGCTTTACGTAGTATATGTACAGTACTTCTTGCATATAATAGGTGTTCTGTACTTGCTTTTATGTACCGTAGGCCTTCAAGCATCCAGGGTTTTTTTCAATCGTTCCTCCAGTGCATTCATTATGTGCCTGGAGTGTCCAAGATTAAGCGTTACATACTGCAGTTAGCCACATGTCACCAGCTGCCCCGGGAACTAATGATCGCACATGTGTCATAAGTTTGATAAATCCCAATGTGGCAGGTACATGTATTCAGGAACAGGAAGGAATTTACTGCAATCATTGGCATATCCGGGGGGGAGGGACAGGCTCCCCTGATGGAATTTTTTTTCGCAAAGAAAACTTTGTGGGTGAGAAGGAAAGGAAGTAATCACTATATTTATTTATCAGTTATTAGCACCAAAACCCAAAGAAAACAACACCAGCAAATACACGCAAGGATGTGGGGACTGTCAGTAAGGCTTTTGATTTTTTCCTCCCAAACATCATGTTGAATGAGCCCGAAGCCACATTCGTTTTGAATTCCCCTTCCCCCCACCAACAGCTGGATACGCTGCCGACTGCAATCCTCCAATGTCGGCCATTGTTAAGGAAGAACTTAGTTAATTTTAGTAAGAGTCAAGTCTTTTGTAATGTACCGTAATTGTTGCTCAATGTTGCTGTCCTCATCTCTGCCTATTGCAAAGTTCTCCCAAGCCTGTGTATGGATTTCAAATGAGTGTCGTTAAAAGTTTGAAAATTTAAGAAAATAAACTTGCTCTTAGGCCATTAATGTTGTTAATATTAATATGAGAAGAATACAAGCTCTTCAAAATATCTCAGAAATCGAGAGGAACTAATTTTGAAAAATATGGATTTTTTTTTTACTGAACAGTCCTGTGATAATGCCCTCACCAGCAGTGCTGCCAGTCTGTGCCTGATTGAGCTTGGCAAGTACCTGGGCCCCAATATACTGAAGGGAAGAGTGGAACAGTACAATCCCAAGTAAGTCACCAGACTGACCTCGCTCGTTCCTACATGTAGATTTGGGCCAAAGATCGGGGTGGTGTTTTTGCAGTCCACAATTAAAACCAGGAACATGTTTGAGTAGCCCCTCTACAGGAAAAAAATGCAGAACCAGAAATAGTTGTGTCATCCAAGAGAAAGGCATTACAGTGTAATGTTTGAAGTGATATAGCTGGTGACATTTTTAACAACCATCATTTTCATTCAACGTACTGCATGTTTCTTACCCCTGCTCCCCTCTCTCTCTGCACATTCTGGAGGGAAATACTCTTGGGTATCACTGCATGTAGTAAAAAGTGTAGGAATGCCTTATTCACTTATTTTGGAGACAACCAAAAAAATTGTCTTGTGACTTTCTCAGCAAATTCTGCAATTTTGAGCCAGCAATGAGCATGCAGTAACAAGTGCAGGAATGCCTTATTCACTTATTTTGGAGACGATATCGAAACTTGTCTTGTGTCTTGTCTCAGCAATTTCTGCAATTTTGAGCCAGCAATGAACCAATGCATTTGGCTATCACTACATATATATAGTGACGTCACAAAGGTGCTTCATGCCCAACTGCTAACCAATAAGTGAAACGATGGCACGCCCTAGTCTATCGATGCGGTGTGAAGAATGGATAAGTTGGCAGAGTAGTCAACCTCCCGTGTCTTTTGTTGGGTGATCAGCTGTTGTCTTGTGTGGTTTCTTGCAGTTACATCAACAAGCTCCTTGCCAACCAGTGCGGTGCGCCACTCTGAAGTTTGGAAGACCAAACATAGCGACAACAGCCCTCAGCCAGCAACAGTGTGTGACACAGACTAGCTTCAGACCTTGACACCAACAATATTTTCTCAAGCAGTTTTATCACTGCTTGGAAGTATTGCTGGCAGTAACCTAAACCTTGATATGCACATCTTAAGGGAAACATCTCTTAACATTGCTGTGTTGTATCTGATCTGAGATTGGCTTGGATGACAAGGGACTGGGTGGGTCTGAAATAGGAAATTTATTTGCATGTCAATAAAGATTTATCAAAGTTGAGTATGCAGTACTTAAATTTACAGGGAACAAAATCTAAGATTCTAGAGATGACATGCCCTTTTGTTTACAACTAGTTTCTACAACTGATGAAGATAGTTAAAACAAAAGTACCATGCTTGTGAGAAGAAACGTGTATCAAGAATTGGAGGTCTGTGCAAGGATTAGTATTAAGTGTTTCAACTGGTTTGTGTGAATTTCTTTCAAAATTTGTACCTCCGTGATGCGATGATGTGACTTGATTATTGAAGTTGAATGCCTGTGAATTTCTATGGAAACATTTCTTTGAAAATATGAGGCTAAAGTTCATCCTAGTTTTTCAAACACTACAAAAAGGATTTTTGGACAGTAATTTGCTAACTGTACACAGCGTTTGCATTAGAGGAAAATCAAATCATTGAGAAAATACAGTGTTTAAGCAGAAGTACACGTAACTATGCAGCACCTGTTAAGTTTTTACTGGGGCGTTGACTAATTCTTGTGACACCGGAAAAACAGTGTTTAATGTAAATAGTTCTGTGCTTCACTGGGGACAAAATTATAATTTGCTCAGCACTTTGACAAAGTTGTGATTAGCCAAAAAGTGGCCACCAGCCAAACGTGTTGTCTGTCTGGATTGTTACTGGTTGTATGGTTCTCAGGAAAGTTACAAGCATGTACGTAGTGGCAAATGGGATGCAACATTGGTGAGAGAGGCAACATTCGTGCAGATGTGAAGTGCATCAATCAAACAGCATGTTGTGCACTGTGTGAGCTGTTTCTTACTTGTATTACCCTGGTAGGTCTTGATCAGGGATTTTTAGGTAATTACCCCTGATCATTAAAAAAATTGTATGCACGTTTCATCATTTTGGATATAGCCACCAAACCAAGCCTATTTTCCCGAGTCAACTTGTCAACCAGGCTTCCCTCTTGTATTCAGTCCACACTTTCTTGGTGTTCGTTTTCCCCTGAAATTTTCAAGCATTGCAAGCGATACAAGCTTGAACCAAACACCCTAGGTGTTGACATGCATGGCACCCACAGGTTTATATCAGTTTCTTGGAAGTATGTTTCTTTATCGGTCTTTCAGAAGGTGTACATCTGATATTTGCACAGAACAAAGAAATTGAATGTACTTTTCTGTAGTTTTGTGCAAAAAGAAAATCTAGACTAATTTTGTAACAGTTCTTGTAATGTACACGTACATTTTGCACACTAATTATCTGGGGAGTCATGTTGGCCTTTCACCTCTGCAGTTGAGGGTCCAATCCCGGCCCAGTCCACATGTGGATTAGGTTTTCAGTCCCTACCTGATTCCATGGGTTTACCCAGAATATTCCTGTGGGGTTTTCCTCCCACCTCTAAAACTGTAACTGCTTCTCATTGTCTCCTCTCTACAGGTTTCTTCAGGCTTACGAGCCATAGTACCTAGGGCACTTTTGAGGGATCCTTGGTTTCATTACCATGCAGAAATGATTAACAATAATAATAATCATCACCATCTGGAGTGTAGGACAGATTTAATGCATGATCTTGTTACATTTCAGTGTTTTGTATTTTAATGTTGGGTTCCCGATTGACAAAATTAGGGGCAGAACCCATAAATATCCTAATCCTGATGCAGTTTGTTTTGTACTGTGGTGAAAGGGTCCCAATAATCAATGGTTTTACACTTTTGATTTGTTGAAGTTATACATAGCTTTATATTAATAAACAGTACTCAAGTTGACTATGAAAGTCGAGGTAGAAATAATATGCAACCATCTGATTCGCCAGTAGTATTGTGCAGTTGTAAAGTGATCATGTGCCATTTTATTTGTAAGATTATAAAAGTCACACAAACAAACAAGGCCTATCTTTGTATTTTTAATGTTTATTTTATTCGGTTTAGAGTTTCGGAAGACTACTCAGAAAGGAAATTTAGAAGATTGATTTTAAAAATTATATCTTGAAATAACTTATATCCTGAAAATGGTAGGCAGTCGTTGACACAGTCTTTGTGTATGTAAACTGTATGTAAACCAAAGCAGCGTCTAACAACATTTGCAGCCAGTCTTCTGCACTTCATTATGCATCCTCTTGTGCACGGGATTGTTGTTCAAGTTGGAACCATAAAGTAGGACAATGATGTTGATTATATGCATCTCCATCAATAGAACCAAATTTCTTGCGAATGGAAGACAAAAACTTCATTAACATAGAAAGGAAGAGATAAAAGAGCTCACTGAAGGAGTGGTCTTGAGTCATCAATCCCATTTCAATCCTGTCTTTGACTTATGCAGATTTAATTGGGAAAATCAGATGACAATTGAAATGATTTGTATGCGCCTTTCTAATTCTTATTCTTGTATTTCTTGCCGTTTCTGTGCATATCTAGCTATTGTGAAATCTCGTATAACTCTTGGATGGGACATGAAGTTAAAGGGAGAAAAATGACAATCAAAATGAAATCGGATGTTGATTAACACAGTGCGAGACGAGTGTTATATATAACTCCTAATAACAGTAATAAACCCAATATTTCAAGTTAGCGTTCTGTGAGGAAAATGAGATGCTTGGCATCTGTTTCATTTATTTTCAAGAGTTTTGGTAAAATGTGTGGTGTGTCCCGAAATATTGCTAAAAGAGTACCACCATTAAAAGAAACAATGAAAGTAGTCGACAAAGGTGGAGTTTGGCGGCTAAAACCTGAAATATTTATGAAAAGAGATAGACCTGTATACAGGGGGAAAAAAATTGGTAAAATTAATTTGTTGGGTGTCCCATTTGAAGAGCATGCATTGCTATATATATACTTTTGTTTGTTTACTTATTAGTTTAGTTAGTTTCCTGCTGGAAATTTTTGTCCCGGATTTGCTGGTCTCTATCTGAACCATGTAGGCACTGGTGAGAAAAGCATATTAAAATGCAGCTGCAATGAATTTACATTCATATTTGGAAGAATGCATTAAAAAGTGTAGCGTACTTTCCTGGATAACTGGGGGCGCTGTTGCTGTGATGTCATCCAGGGAAGACAAAGCTCAGTACATCTATAGGTTTTTCTGTTTAAATTGTGAACTCAAAATTTACTTTCTGAAAATATTTCTGAGAAAGGGATTGATGCTTACTTAACACATTAACAATAATGAATCAGCACAGAATGGAACATTTTGTTGGTCAAAATCTACAAAAACGCAGGACTTTTCAATACTAACAAATGTAACATTGAAAGGCTTTCTTCCTGGGACGACATCACAGTTTGGTCTTTAATGTGGAGATATTCTTCAGCAAAAAGACAAAAAAGACAGTAAAATACTCTTTGAAATAATGAAAAAAAATTTGAAAATAAGGTTACTTGGGACACAAGGGTGCATTTTGAAGGTTTGCATAAAAATTGATGGCAGCTACCCTTTATAATGCATGCTGTATCTGCGTTGTAGTTTTCATATAATAGTCCTTGTTTGCATATGTTTTCAATCTTTTTGCCTGATCTCTTGTCAACAGCTGTATAGTCTGGGGCGATGCACTTCAAAGAATGTACACAATACATAATGAAAACAAGAAACAGGGAAGGTCCATCTGTAAAAAACGCGTCCTCTGGTTTGATTGGAAAGGACTTGTTCCCGTTTTTTGTTTTGTTTTGTCTTGTTTTGCTTTTTGTAACCTTAGTTATCAGCTTGTAACTCGGCCAGTTTGTTGTTTGCCTGTACTGATTTTTCCCCCGTTGGCTTTTCTGTTGTTTATTTTTCTGCTCCACAAATATGATGATAGACAGGCAGAGGTTCATGGGAAGATTGGATATACTGTACATCTATTTGGCCTACGGATAAATATTTTTAAATATTATTTTGAGATTGAAAACAGCAAACCGTTCCCTTTTTGATAAATTGTTTGTGCTCATAACAATTGGAAATGTCTGTGACAAACAGACTTCAATTAAGCTGCCTCTGTTGAAAAAATCCTGCCCTCTGTTGAGTATTTTGTTTCTTCCTCCTGTGAAAAAATGATGTCCCACCAGATAGGCATACATATTAACTGTTTATTTTGTGTCCTCTGTGTAGATATCCTGCAAGTCGGTCGTGACATGTCATTTTCACATCTACACGTCTCTTTTTGGAACCATCAGTAAATACATGGATAAGAAGTAAAAAACAATGATTTCTGTGGTATCCATGGGGGATTATGAATTCAGGGACCCTGATCCTATAATGGAAGAGAGAGCTACATTTTAACTTATGAATTCACCTTGGTAGATGACTGTGACATCATGCTCAATAACTGTAGGGTTGTTGTCAAAAAAGGGTAGGGTTTTGAGTTTTGCGGGGAATTATAAGGGGAAACTGTGACTTGTTTTAACACTTGACACAGTGGATTCAAATTTGCATGGCTAGCTTATCAGTAAGAAAGTCATTTTTTCTCACAATTTGCAATTTGAAATAAAAAAAAACAAAAACAAATAGGGTCAGCGCAAGAAAGAGAGTGTTGCCATTGTTCTTTAGGGGACTTACCCGTTTTGCAAGATTAAAATGACAACTGGGGGGTCCCGAAGTGTACAATCCCCATCTATGGAAAGTGATATTTTCGTTGAATTATGACAGACTTTTTTGATCGGTTATGCAACATACATCATGAAAAAAAAACGAATCAAAGGTTATAAAGAGTTTACATTTACGAGGTTTAATTTGAAAGATATATGTATGTACACGCATAAATCGAAAAAGAAAGACCGAGTTGGAAAAAACAAAAAATGGCGACGAGGATGGGATTCGAACCCACGCGTGTAGAACACAATGGATTAGCAGTCCATCGCCTTAACCACTCGGCCACCTCGTCCGACAAGTGTTGAGGGAATAAAAACAACAGATAAAGAATTAGGAACAGCTCTAGTCGGGCTCCCGTCTAAGCTGTTTGATTGTTTGAGACTTTACGTATAGTGAAACAGGGTATAAGGCTGTCCAATCCTAGAACATGTGAAGCATATGTGCACGGTCGCACATGATGGTTGACAAGTGCACGCTCAGTACTTCCGTCCATAGCGCTAGCGCGCGATGGGATGGCTGACAGGACCTGTGTCAGTAACTAGAACTACAAACTTGGGGGAAGCCACTTTGAGCATGGGAGTTGACATAGGCAGTATATGTACAGTCGAAGTCAAGCAGCAATAGGGGTAAAATAAATGGTAAGTCTGCACATTTCTAAATAAACTCTAAGGGCGGGGATGAATTCCAGGGAAGAGTTCAAATTTAGCAGGGAAAGAAAAGAGTTACAGGCCCACTTGATAAAGACTCCCACTTGATATTGGACCTTGTGCGTTTTGCATGGAGCATGGATTCTACCTCCATGCACGGAGGAAGGAGTAGATCATGCGTACGGATGTTTTATTGTTGGTCAAGTCGTCCATTTTTTTTACTTTTCAAGTTTTTAATGGGGTGATTTTTTGGGGGGGGCATAATGTATGAAATTTCTTATTTACTTTTCAAGTTTTTACTGGGGTAGGCCCTAATATATTTGTTTCTTTTTTTATTTGGATATTTTAAAAATTTATTTTATTTTATATTCAAAGTAGACCTATGCCTATTTATTTTAATTTGTTTAATAATCATTTATTAATAATCAAAATATCTGACAGGACTGGATTATCTCTTTGAAAGTGTGTTCTGAAAAGTGTGTTGGCTCTAAAAAGAAAGAAAAAATTACACACACAGCCACATGTAGGCCTGACACTTGTAAGTTGTAAGAACTAGCATGACTAAGGTCAAAGTGAGGGAGGACTTGACCTGGAGATGACTTGACCCGGGGATGACTTGATTGGGGCATGGAGGGTTTCAATTTTTGGGGATGACTTGACTCAGGGACCACTTGACCTGGGGATTGACCCGTTTCTGTGCTGAACTTGTGAGCACAAACTTTACCTAGAACTGTGCTGTTAGGTTCGACGTCCATGAGCATGATGAGCATGGCAGATATCGAACCCCACAGTCTATTCCCAGGGGCAGCCTACAATTACAACTAACATACATGTATATGTGAGCCAAGGCCTACAATTTGTACGCACATGTACATGTACACTGTATGACGTACATTGTATGAGCCTTGTCTGAATTTTTGAACGCGTTTTTGGAAAGATTTCTTTAAACGGACTACACTTCCCTGAAAACGTTGCAACAGCCATTAGAAATTGATAACATGTCCTAAAAAGAGAAATTTAGCTAAGAAATTCCAAAGCATTCTAGTCTGTTACCGGTACTTTGGCCTGTGGCTAGCATGGCTAAGCCTAAGGCCTACAGTGTGTACCTAGTGCATGAAGCTACCAGGCTTCTACTACATACATGTACTGGCATGACCAGTCCTAGGCCCCAATTCTAGTTTGTGTACAGGGGCATCAAATGATCAAGTGTTGTGAGTATGAAACTGTCCATGTTTTCTAACTAAAATCTGTGGAATTTTCTCAGCTAAAATCACTTTTTAGGACATGTTATCACTTTCTGACACATTTTAAGGGAAAAATCAATGTCTGTATTCCGCAGGGAAAATGTTGAAGCATCTTGTTTACTTAGAAAATAGGTCTAGGGCCAACAAAGTTGGAATTTGTATTGCAGAAGATAAGACAAGTATCTGTCATGTCAGTCTGCTTTCTTGCATAAGTAAGGTGTATTGGAATCAGGAGCCAAACCAGTCTACAACAAATGGAACTCGCTGACTCTATCATTTGTATAATTTCCCTTAAAAAAATCTTTCCAGGGTATGAATCTACCAACACAGAAAGAAAAACATATGCAGAAAGTAAACATGATCTGATTTATAAAATGTAGAATGAAAAAAAGGGGGAAAAATCCCATGGCGAGTGGACTCGATCCTACCAGGTAGCACGTCCAGATTGATGAGCAACGTACGGGTGCGTACTGATTGTGCTGTTGCAATGCCACAACGGAATGCCGTAAATAGAATTTGGAAGTCGCATTCTGGTTACTACAGTAGCAACTTTGAAACATCATATTCTTATTGTCATCAGGTCAGCATGGTTTGTGCACATCAACTTGATCAACATTATCAACTGATGGGTATGTGTGGATGTGTTTGTGGATCTCTTTCTTACATGTAGGGCCTACCTGTAGGCCTACATGTACATGTACATGTACATGTATGTGTACTTCCATACATGTACATGTACGTTTGCCTTCACTAATTTTTCCCAGCAATGACAACTTTTAGGCCACCGTAACCAACTTCCATAAAGGCATAACAACCTTGTGTGCGTTGCAGCTCTTGTAGGACTACATGTAGGCCTGTTAATGTACTTTCTATCAGGTTTTAATGTTACCTTAGTAATACTCTGGGGATTGGTTTTTGATTGCAATAGATCAGATTAATCATAGCTGATCAGGTTTCCGCACATTACATTCACTACACAAAAAAATCCACTTTCTCAATGAAATCTTCCTCACAAAACCATTGAAACTGATCCATTTCTCTCATTAAATCTATTGACAAAGGGTTTTAATATCATGTGACCAACTGTGTAAACTTGAAAGGCAAAGTTTAGCTGCCACTTGGTACACTGTACAATGTGTATTTACTACATGTAAGTACATGTACATGGTATACATGTAATTTGCTGGATAAGCCCTGAGCATGCATTGTGGCTGTTGATAGGATGATGGGGAGGGGGGGTAGGAAATGGATAAGATGACATCTGGGGAGGGGGCAGAGTATGAGATGGATAGGATGATGGGGAGGGGGCAGAGTAGGAGATGGATAGNTAGGATGATGGGGAGGGGACAGAGTAGGAGATTAATAGGATGATGGGGAGGGGGCAGAGTAGGAGATAGATAGGATGATAGGTAGGGGGTGGAGTAGGAAATGGATGGAAAGATTTATGACGTGGATGTGGGATTGGAGATAGATGGGATTTGGGGTGGAGTCAAAGTAGACATGGTTGATATGGGATGATGAGATATGGGATGATGGGAGGGAGAATTGTAGAGGATTGGATGATGGGGTTGGATGCAAATTGCAGAATTGTACTTAAGAGAAATTTTAATTAGACACCATCCATCAAACTCACAAACGCATGGCTTATATAATCATCCAGGTCTAGTCTGACTGTACTGGACCTTGTACATTCTATAGGCATTCCTCTCTCTTGTAAAGAACTGTGAAGCCTTTTTACCTGTATCTCCCTTGTTGGTGGTCTTTGTTGATTTACTTTTAAATGACGGGCTTTTCAATACACAGTCTGCACACAGCACTAACTTGGTTTTTTCTCCTAGAGTATAATAAATTTTCTTGCTAAGGTTGATAAAATATCTTGTACATCTGTATTGCAGTCATATCTCAACCAATCCTGTAAAACAGTTTGATGAAGCTTGTTAAGTATAATTTAGTAACCATATTTGTTTTCAAGATGTATTTTTACGTTGGGGAGATGTTGATATAAAAATACATCTTGAAAATAGTTTGTGGTACCCGCTGCTTCATTTGACTCCGACCGGCCAGCCGACCCCGGCAAGCTCGGTGGTCGAGTGGTTAAGACATCTGCACTAGTAAGCAGGAGGTCGAGGGTTCGAGTCCCACCCGAGTAAGCTTAGGAGGTTTTTCGCAAGCTCTCGGACAAGCACTGAGCATACAGAAAAATAGTTTTTAAAAATTATTTTGAGAAGTCTTGGATCCGCTGACCATCAAACCAACAATTAAGCGCTATATATCTAACAAATAAAAAAAAATTTTGCTCCCCTGTCGGACTGATGGCGAAGTCCCCAATTTCAACTCTTGTGAGCTGTGCTCCTCAGCAGGTTGTGCTGGTGGTAAGGGATACATGTACCTCTTTTTTCCTTGCTTTTCCTTTTTGGGGGGAAAATTTCGTTTTGTATTCTTCTCTCCGACCTGAAGACCCTTATTTGTTCTCTTGAGACCATAAAAAATACTTTTGTTGTTTTTTTGTCCTCCCCTAAATTTGTCTGAAAAAACATCCGAGTACCAACTTTTAAACAAACGCTGACCTTACAGAAGTGAAGACAGGTTACTGGTTCTACACAGTGTATTAGTACAGTGTACGGAAGTACACTGTACACTTTCGTTGCGCCAATCTGGCACATTTCAAATGGGAACCAGACCAGTCTAGACCAAATAGTGTGTGACTTTATATCCCTTACAGTAAAATCCTCCATGGTATTACTCTACTAAAGGAAAGAAAAAACTTGTGGAACTTTAATGTAGGATCTGACCGAGAATACAAAGAAAAATAAGGAAAGAAAAAAATGGTTTGAACCTTTCCAAGTGTATGGATGAACCTGCAGGAATATCCCGTCCCTTCAGAGCTCAGTGTTCAGTGTGTGCCCACCACCGACATCTAGATATCAGTATGAAAACACAATTACCTATTCAATTCTTGGCTCCTCCAACATGGATGTATTGAACATCATTTTTCCTCTTGACTATTAAGGTTCACTTTGAGTAAAGCCATCACAAGTGTCAACGAGTATGCAAACTTAGTGACATTTGAATGAGCTTACATTTATATGTAATTGTGTATTATTCACCTGATGATTTATATCAATGCGTAAGACAGTTCTGGGTCACTTGAACACAAAACGAAGTGTGTATAATGGTGAAACGGTCTCATTCATCTGCCGTGCTTTGATCTCAGCAACTGAAGACATCGAGCATCCTGAATTGTACCCCCATTTCGGTTCACTTTATGGGTGTACTGAGTTCCTACATGTACATGTACATCACCCTGTTCGTTCATGTATACATGTACATTGTACATGTACACAGTTTATACCCTGTACTGTATCATCACCATCACGGTATGGTGTACAATGCAGTGTTGAAGTCGAGACCATCACAAGACCAGACACAGGTGCGCAAGACCAGTCACTAGTAACAGAGTGAACAATGACAAAGGAATGCTTTTGTTGCAGTTCATTTTAATAGCTTGTGACCTGAATTCAGACTGGAGGTCTTCGTGTTGGTCTTGTGCTGGTCTCGTCGGTCTTGTGAAGGTCTTTAGTGGTCTTGACTACATGTACAACACTGGTACAATGCATACATGTACATGATATACACTGTACGGCTTTGTACACACGTACCAGTAGGCCTATGTACCGGGTAAAATGTACATGTACATTTACAGTAGCATACATGTACAATGTGCAGACATGTACAGGTATCGGTATGCTGCAGGTACATGTACATTTATATGTATGTACACGTTATGTACATGTACCGGTATGTATGACATACTGGTACATGTATGTACATCGAGCATGCCGTGAAGTTTGCTTTAAACTTTGTACAAGTATTTACCGGTATACCACAGAAGTGCCAATACACGTGCCTGTTCAGTGTCTCGTTACTTTGCTCTACACTCTAACCAAGGCCAAAAGTGTAGTGTTTGAAGCTGTGAAGACTCAGGTTTACATGTACATGTATGTATCGGCATTAATATAAAACTACAAAAAATACATTTACCATGTACCCCCATACATATTGTTCCAGGTACATGTATCTTACTTTCAGAGTCATTAGGAAATTATCTTTGCATTAGGAAATTTCTTTTTTGCAGCATTATAACTTCCAAATTCTGTCATTATTTAATGCGCTGCCTGCAGTGAAAACTCAATTACCACATTAACCTTTTGACTCAATCTCCAGCAAATGCCCTTCTCTGCCGCGAGCCCTCAATCCCCCTGTGAGTCGGCATCACTCCAGTAAGTACACCCACCCCTTATTGAACGACCCCAGCCAGACTCCTGGCAGATTACGCTCTAACAGCCGGGTGCTGTGCAAGTGTTTGGTATCATCCGTCGCTGGAATGACGTTATTGCGGAGGCAATCGCCGCGTGGATTGTTGCAACTTGAGGAGAGGGAAATCAAAACACGGTTGTGGCTCAGTGTGTTTCTTTGGCCCATGAGACTGCTAATATAAATACCACCCAGGCTAAACAGAATTTAGAACAATTTACAGTTCTAATTAAACCATACGGTAGTTCAAGCCCTTAATGGATGTGATTGGAGGGAAACTGTGGATTAGGCTGCTTGAACTGCAAATAAGTTTTTGGTGATACATGTCCATGTACCGGTACATGTATAATGTTTTTTGAGTGGACAGCGTCTTCACTCTTAACCATGTTTTTAGTGATTGACGCTGTGTGATTACAAGGACATGTACATGTAGGTCGTTTATGGTACATGTACCGGTACCATACGCTTTAATGCTACAACTTAAGAGTTATTTTTTTAATCAATAACAAGATTTAATAGTTTCCTTTTGAATCGAAATTTTTATAAAAAAAAACAGCTGATATTATTTTTTCCAGTGTGCTTCTGTAATTTTCATGCAAGGTTTAACCAATATGTACCGGTAGCAAAGAAGTGCTTTGTCCTGCAAGAAAATACTGGTACATGTCGTGTTCGGTAGCGAACTCTTAAAGCTTCTACCGGTCCATATTCACATGTACATACATACATGTACATGTACCTACTGGTACATCTTGTACTTTTCAACAAAGTGGGTCCGTCTTTGTGAACCTGTACATGTACCCTGCACTACGAGTACTGTACATGATCTCTCTCTTTTTTAAAGTTTAGTGTATGGAAATTTATTCAGTCTTTAAAAGGATGTTTATTTTCTTCATGATATCTCTGATGCAGCTAGATAAACTTGTGCCTGTTTCTTAGGCAGGAATTTTATGCAGAAAAGTGGTATATACATGTATATGTACATGTACCTACCCGCACTGTGATGTACAGTGTACATGTATGTACTGACCCTGTTTCTACTGGTACATGTATGTGTTCAGGATACAATTGTCCAATGTCCACGTATACAGTGTACATGTACATGTACATGTACATACTGTACTACCAGTATGTACATGTACCAGTGTGTATTGATAATTAGAATCATCCACCTGTTTACCTTCACAGGTCTGAAGTAAACTGGAATCTTTCACACAGCCCTGACATACATGTACAAATGTACATGTAGCTCCAGAAGGCCCCAATTACCTGTTGGCACTGTTGAGTTTTGTGTGCGCGCCATCACAGCACACAGGCAAAAGTTGGTCTCTCGGTTTGCCTGCCACCAGGCCGCTGTTTCAATTAAAGTGCTTGATGCACCAAACCATCACGTTGAATAAACACCACACAAATTGGCCTTTTTAGTGTGTCAGTAGTATATCATCAGAAGTGGCCCAGGGAGGGGAATTTATTGAGAGTTGGGAACTCTCAATTAGCAAATTCCAATTTGGAGTGCACATGCATGTGGTGAACCACATCACTGTGATTTTTATATGTCAAGTGAATCATTATTTGCTTTGCAATAAACACAACCTGTAAAGAAAATTCTGTGAGTGACATTCTGAAGGCTGGAATGCTATCAAAAACAGGAGGCTGTGGGACATTGTTATTACAGTGTTTGCTCAATATTTGAAGATAATGTGCAAACGTACATGCATGTACATGTACAATGTACTGTACCCGGTATGTTTCTGTGCAGTGCTCTGAGTACAGTAATAAGAAAGATTTAAGGAATAATAAACACAGTGAATGACATTTTGTAAAGCTGTGAAATTAATTAATCTGCCGTTAGAATGTACATGTACATGTTCATGTACATGTACACTGTACATGCGCACATACATGTACAGTGTACATGTACAGTACATGTACCGGTATATACCGTACATTTCCTAAGTAGCAGCTGGTTCATGTAGATGGTGTACAAAACTACATGTACCAGTAAATATAAAATAAATTGATGTCAATCATTTACAGGTACCAGTACATGTACAGTAAATCATCATCATTTAAAATTTAATTCTGTGAATCATTATAATTTAAAAATTTACATGTACTGTACATGTACATGTACTATGATTTACATGTACATGTAACAGCATAGATATACAATGTAGTAACGATCATGCAAAGTTTCAAAGGCATTTTCCCACAAGCTTGACAAGCAGAAGGACTACATGTACATGTACAATATAACTTTTTTGGTAATGGGCATAATTTTTGTGGTAGGTACTGTACATGTAGGTGTTCTTCTTTCAGTTGGTGAATGCCAGTACATTTACATGTACCCAGTACAGGAACTTGTGCTGTACTGTACATGGGTCTGTCCACTCTAACAGACACATTTGCGTGACATTCAGTTCAAATTTCCAACTGTAGAATTTTGCCATTATTTTTGCATACATACCGGTACATGTGTGTGTGTCTTCACTGTTTCTGATTGCTGCCACAGAAAGGTAAAGATAAATTTGAGAAATTAAAGAAGTTTATTCTTAAAGATATAACGTTGGTCACATGGACAGACACCTTGTTTCTTAAAATTGAAAACACAATTGAAAATTACCTGCAATGTATTAAATAGTCTTTCTAGTTTATTTTTAGAAACTTTTGTTATCTCATAAAAATATTCCAGTGTAGAAAACACTGAAATTTATTTCCAGATAAAAATGTAATGTTTGTCACTTGGCAGACATCACATTTGTCACATGTTTGTCACATGAACAGACATTTTTCTGGTGTTTGAATTAGAAAATGGAAACAGAATTGTTCACCAACCAAACATGTTTGTTTTTAGTTTTCAAAATCATTTTTGTTCAAAAGACTACTAAACTTCCGCTAAAATGAACACGACATGTTTGAGCCAGAGCTGTCGACAAACTGACCTGCTCTGACTGACGTACATGTAACTTAGGGAACGACTTTGTAATTTACCGATAGCTGAACTTATTCATCGAAAGGCAGCCATCAAAGACGTACGAAATTGGAGGACCTTGCTCGAATGTTAGGGAAACATTCGTATTAATCAGCTATGGATGTACTTGTACTAGTAAACAAACATATGCCATTGCTCTGTACAGTACATGTGTGCCTTATTCAAAAGACGGGCTGACATTCGCGCATGTTGTCCTTGAGCGTTGAATTTAGAATACATAATTCGATATCCACTCTGTTTGATTTTGAACGTTCTACAAGCATGCACATGGATTCAAAATGCCTGTGTCCAAGACAGCATCAAATTTTCTCCGTGTGGAGAATGAGAAGTTAGCACTCTGGTTTTTATATACACATGTACATGTACATGTACAGTACATGTATGCATGATCCAATTACACTTTTAGCGTTACACATGTACTCATACATGTAGGCCTGCTGCATACTTTATTGCTTGGAGGATTTTGTTTTGAAAAATTTGTTTTGCCTTAATGAAGCAAAAATAATCAATACTCTACAATTCCTGCCCAGTTTGTGCTTCACTTTAAATCCTACTCCGTAAGGACCTAATGAATTTAATATACATGTACATGTACCTGTACGTACCGGTAATTAAAGTTATTGCCCATGCTGGAAGTGTAAACTTGTCAATACTACATGTAATTACGCAAGGAAGGCATTTCTAAGAGAGCCACCAGAAAATTCTCCAGTCAATACACACACTGTCTTCATTATCTAGGGCCACATGCATTAGGTTTAATAATTAATGAAAAGGTTTTTATACGCTTTTACATGTACATGTACACTATTATTGTACATGATTATTTTATTATATTATTTATCATACATCCATTTTGGTGCAAAGCGGCAAAATCAGCCACAAAAATAACCATCTACCGTATATGTAGCTGCCCTCACAGGTGCCGCAATTACCCCTGAGTGGAGAGAAGCAATTAATAACAAAGTGTCTTGCCCTAGGGTACATGCACCATCACCATGGATTTGAACCTGCAACCTGCGGCTTTTCCTGCTGATGACGACAAATCCAACATGAAGCCACAACACTCCACCATTGCAATGTACTGTTGTTCTGGAGATAAATTTTCAGTTTGCAATCCACGTACTGTACCTCAGCCTACTTGTACGTGTACCGTAGTTCCCAGACAATTTGTCTCTGGTACATGTACAATTGCACTCAAAACCATATTCAATCAACAGGAGGACCAACTTACACAATGGCAGTCCTCCAAGAATTGAGGATATCGATACCCTTTAGCCTGTTAAAAGCGAAATGAACATGGATTGGAATTGAATTCACATCATGGAATTTCTTCATTCGTAGAAGTTTCTACTGTATAATTTTTTTTGTGAGCTAGAGAAAGATTAAAAAACAACAATGCAGGTTTTGCAATAAAGAATAATAGTCATATTGATATCTCTGTACACATACATGTACTCCATACATGTACCGGTAATGTACATGTACATTGTACCAGTATGTGCAGTGAATTTACAATGTACATGTACATGTATAGGCCTAACAGCTAGTGACCATCAATATTCATCCAAGCTACATTGTACATGTACTTGTATGGTATCGGTAATGTACATGTACATGTACTGGTACGTGTACTACAGATATGTACATGTACTGTAGCTGTTTGTAACTTTGGCAAATTGGTATAAGCTGAAACTTGTTAGCATGCATGATACCGGTACATACACTTATGTGTAAATTTGCACAAAATAGTGATCTACACTGTATGTACATGTACCACCCAAACTTCAGAAGAGCCACTTTCTCTCCAACAACAGAGCCTGAAAGTTGACCCCAATGGAATACCCTGTACATGTACATGTACACGTACTTCAGAATGTGTTAAAAATGTTAGAATTTCAAACTTTTTTGTTCGTTTGTTTACTTCTTTAGAAAATCAACTCCAAAGAAGGCCCCTGCAAAATCTTTACTGGCAATTTGGAACTGAAAAACTGCCTATATTGAAAGGGATGCACTACATGTAGTATAGTACACTCTGATTTCCGAATACCTAAAATATGTACATGCACATGAAAAACCAGCACAAGTCAGTGTTTTTGTAGGCAAATGAAAAGGTACATGTATGAAGTACAGAGTAATATTTAAGGTAGTTTTTACATGTACAGTGTGGGTAAAAGTTGAAATAAAAACAAAGTAGCATTTAAAAAATTTTTGAGGAAATAAGCTTCGTGGAATACATGTAATCTACATTTACAAAAGTTTCTTCAGTTTAATCTGGCCTTTGCCGACAAGAACTACATTGTAGTTTCGTCAATAGAGTATCCATGGTAACAAGGAACAGAACATACATGTACATATACGTTACATGTACCAGTACATGTACGGACATGTACAGTGTGCATGTACATACAATGTCCACATACCGGTACATGTACATGTACTGTATGATGTACAACATAGTTTTATTTTTCTGTTGTTTTATTTGCCTTTTACTGCGTTGGACGAGTGGATACCACGTACAGTAACTTGTATGAGTGCAGGAAACCTGTACTATGATACAAGAACCTGTAAATGGTCAGCATTTACATGTACAGTATGATACCCTACCGGTAGACAGATTATGGAGGCAGTCAGATCTTATACATGTACCATATTTTGCAGTTGTTTTTTCCCTTTCCTCTAACTGTGCAGATTGCTGCCTTAATGATGACATCTGATAAAAATTCTTAATGTGCCCTTTGTGATGAAGGAGATCTGTTCACTCCATGTGCAGCTGGTCCCAAGCCCAATGTTCTTCAGAGTTCATCAAGATCAACATGCATACATGTAAATAGTACGTGTACATGTACACATACATGTATGTAAGTTTCATTGTATCAAGATCATGTTGATAATTTCTGCACTCTAACGTTGTGAGCATTTTACATGTAGCAGTTTAACTCGTACCTGTATGATGTAAACTGCCAAACCCATGAAGATTCTAGGATCCTTCTGACAACCACTTTATGCACATGTACAGGTACATGTACATGTACACATACATGTACTAAATATTTTTATCAGATTTTTTAACAAATTTGTGAACATTTTTGTTTGCCACTTTTCATCATGCTTGGTATTGGTATGATGCCGAGCATGATTTACTGATACATTCATGTATGTACATGTACATGTATATACATGTATGTACATGTGTCCTGATTTTTACATGTAGGCCTATGGTACATTTACATGTATTTCCTAGATTTTTCTTGAGTGATTTTGTCCAAAGTTTGGAAAGGAAAGCCCTTGACTCTGTGGGTGATTTCAGGGTGTAGACCAGTAGATCAGTTGCCATAGACAACAGTGATAAATGTCCCCACTTAAAAAAATCAGGAAAAATACTCAGAAGTTTCACAGGTGTTCAAGACACATACCGTATAAAATTTAAAGCTTCAAATGACTTTTGAAGATATTTCTTTCCAGAGAAAATCACCCCTCAAAACAGTCACGAGGCCCATCGCCATTTTGAAAATTGATGCCTACACTCCATGGCAAACTAGAGCAATTTGGAGGGCCCTGTTTGGTCTGATTCATGTTTTCAGAAATAGCGGTAAAAGCTGACAGTCTTGCCCCTGCATTTCATCTACCTTTTAACAAACCACCCAGTCCATGTGCCATGAAAGGCTCTTATAGCAGAGAATTTGACAGCCTACAAATCGAGATTTGGTCTGCGCAGGCAATTCTGGATCTATTTACTGGCCCGCAACCACTAGTGAGTGTAGCCTACACACAGAACTGCCCCATTTCTCCAACTGTTTATGTTGACATCCCTATAAGAATTCATGGAATCCTGGACAAATGTTACACATACATGTATCCCCAATATACTAGATTAGTATTTACATGTACATGAGCAATGTACAATGTACATGTAAACAGTATACAATGTACATATATCAGTATATATCTGTATCAGTACACAATGCCCGTGGAAGACAAAGACTTGGAAGTTTGGATCAGGGTACCGTTTGTTTTCTTGGGAAGTACAAGTGCATGTATCTATAGACAGAAATTGAAACAGATTTGACCACCAAAGAAGTTACCGGGGTAAGAAGTGGACAGACAGTGATCCTACGGCTACGTTGAGTTGCTTTGAGTGTACCAATACAGACTTAGACATTTTCAGAGTGTACCGAACATGTAAATTCCCTTGATGAAACTGCCTGTTACCATCATGCCTACCGGCTACTGTACATGTACATGTATGTATGTGATGGTCTGCTTGGACCTTCTGGTCAAAGAGGAAGTACACATACATGTAGTAATTATCGAAACAGCAAACCGTGGTTGACCAGGGAGATGTGTAACTTGCTGAAAAGGAAAAGGGTTCAGGTACCGGTAGCACACAAAGACAATGATCTGTCAACATGAATGCATTACTGTACATGGATGTACAAGAAATCAACAAATGCACCAGGGATGCAAAAACATCAGGGTGTAAGACAGCATGGTTAAGTATGGCAGCAATATCATGAATATGCACGCAGTCATGATTCATTGTACAACCGGCCAAAAACAAACTTCTTCGTGGTTGCAAACCAGTTTGAAATTGAGACCCCTCATATTTTTGCAACCATGCATACGATATGTTGCATTGATGCATTCTCAAAAAGAACTGCCTCCCCTATTTTTGTAACTGTTAATGTGTTCAAATAAAACATTCTTGAAGCGATGAAATTGACACAGTTTGCCAAACTGTAATGGCTTTATATTAATTGTGATTCATAAGCAGGTATAGTTATCCTGTATAGTGATGCGCTGTGCCAGGCTTCATTCTCCTGAGATGCATGTGCCTGTAATCACATTTCTATGTAGATATGTAGATGCTGGAAAAACAACTGGATTACCGGAATGCATGGTCAAATTATCAGGGCTTAGAAGAATACCCTATCCACTTAAATGGAGGGGGGGACGTAGGGATTGGTGTCACAGGCTGGTTTGCTCAACCCAGCTGTAAATGCCAGCTTTTCTGCCTACACACACAGCATACACAAACAGGGACTGAAGGGGTATTCCCTTGAGCTGAATTGAACTTTAGGAAGTATCTGCATGGGCACCTGAAGATCTGAAGGATGTACATGTACACTTTCACTTTGTATACTGTACACCCTTCACTTGGATGAATATTGCTTGAGACTAGGCATTGTACATACATGTACATGTATGTATGTGTGTTGTTACAGACATGCATTGAAATGTGACGTCAATATTCCACGGTTTAACTTTGCACATTTCTGATTACATGTACATTGACAATGTTTACGTACACGTACATGTAAATATAGACTGTACAATGTGTATGTACCTGTACATGTAGTTGTCTCCCTGAATAGAAAATTCAGGTTTGCCTTTTTTCTGTTGAGCTCTCAATGTATTTTTTTATATTAGGACATCCATGTATCCCTCCTTTGTAAATCCCAGGCCGATCAGACTAGTGTGGCAATCTTTGCCCATCAATTGAAGGGCTTTTGTGTCAATATAGCCAAGTGTCGTCCCTGTTACCTTCAGAGTGTCAGACAGGAGGCAAGGCAATAATCTTGGAGAGTCCCACTTCACGCACAAACACCGGTACACGTGTGTACATGTACACGCACCGGTATGTTTCTCCTTCCTCCGTAAGTTAGAAATGATTTCCGATTTCTCTTGATTCAAACAACTCAGGGGCGGCCAGGAGATGAAATTACAGGAGCATTCTCTGTACCAGTTGGCTTACAAGTAACAGGGTTCCCGCGGCCTGGAAAAGTCATGGAAATTTGTTTTAGATTTCCAGCCCTGGAAAAGTCATGGAATTTTATGAAAATGATTAAAGTCATGGAAAAGTCATGAAATTTTTCAAACACTGTGTGTGATTTCTGTTACCAGAAATAAGTGCATAAAATGTGTGATTTTATTTGCAACTTTAAAGGTCTGAATATAGTCCAAGAAATTGCAATTTTGGGTCATGGGTTTTCATAATTTGGTCGTGGAAAAGTCATGGAAGAGTCCTGGAATTTAATTGTGTATTAGGTGTAGGAACCCTGAAGTAATTATTGGCAGTGTGTACACAGCCAATCATCAACAATTTCTGAGACGAATCCTCAATCCACTGGCCAGAAAAGATCATTAACACGGCAGTTGTCAGCAGAAAATGAAATATCGGTAGGTAAGAGAAGGTGGGGTTGGACTGGGCACACGCTGAGCAAATCAGCATCAAGGAGTACCATGCAGTACCACCAGACAGGCCCTTATATGGAATCCCCGAAGAAAGGGGAAAAGAGGCCCAGAAAAACACCTGCCGATGGGACCCTAGTCAGATACCAGGAAGATGGGCCGCACATGGAAGCAGCTGTAGGTGAAAGCATAAGATAGAGGGCTCTGGAGGACTCATTGTCGACAGCCTATACCCCAGAAGGGGTAAGGGGTATACATCATAAGTAACTAATGTAAACTGACTAACATGTACATGTACATGTACACTCCACAGCTGTAGCAATGAATTTTATACCGGTATGTACAGTGTATGTAGTATGTACATGTATGCAAGTACTAATCGAATTTCCCTGTGATTTTTAATACATGTACATGTAGATCTCTCTCATTGGATTCCATCTTTGTAGGAAAACTACATGTATATGTACTAGTTCGAGTGGGGCGTTTTACTGCCGTACTGTACATGTACACTGTACACGTGGACAGTCGTAAACTTACATACATAGGTCTATTCAATGTTCCGGTATGTCTCATTGTTTTGGTGGCTTGCTTGATGGAAGAGTTTGGAAGATTCTAGAAGGAATAATGTACTGTACATACATGTATACATGTACCTGTAGGTATAGAAATTTATGAAGTTACATTGTACATGTACTTCACCTGCACATGTACTGTTATGTGTACATGTACGTGTACTAGACCAGTGCACTTGTATACGTGACGTACAAGTACCGTACTAGTACATGTACCTCATGCAATGTGGACTCGGATTTTGTACTGTACAATTTTGTATGCAATTGTTGCTACACTGCATGTACATCTACATGTTACATGTACTTTACACAATTGTTACAAGTTACTTTCAAATCCTTGAATTTGTTTTTTTTATCCATTTGCATTATGTTTTTCACAGTCATTATGACAACCTGCTCAAATCTGCATGTTCATTTGGGTCCTTGATTAAAAAAAAAATTCCAATGGCTGTGAAGATCATGTTGGTGACTCCACGTCTGCCCATAAAGTCTGTCAGTACCCAGATATGGAAGCATTTATCAGTGCAAATGAAACGTCCTCTGGTGATAAAAGCTGTTACCAACCATTAACAGTTATGATTGTTTCTACACAACAGTTAGAACTCTTTCAACACAGACCATTTATCAAAATGACAATTACCTCTGGAGGCCACCTTAATCCCTCCCCCCCCAGCAGATGGCTCCTTTGGACCTGCCTCTCTGGTGCCATTATAAGCAGAAATTAAGGAAACTGACTGGTCGTTGGCTGTGGGCAATTGCCCTAAAGTGAGGTTGCCGGTTTATGTATGCACTCCATGATGTGTACATGTGGATTTGATAAGATATTCAAACTGATTTAGTTTTTGAAGTCAGGGTACATGTACATGTAGTTATTTTGCCCCCTCCCTACCAGTACCCACTTTATAATTAACGACCTACCGGCTGTTGGCGGTACATTGCAACTTCATGAAATTCTTTTCAGTCTACGAGTAATGGCCGGGGTTTTGCCTCCCACTTTTAAAACCGTTCCGCTGCTGACATGTACAGGTGCATACATGGACTGTGAGTTGAATTCAAGCAGATATAGTCAGAGGCACAGTACAAGTAGAGTGCAGACTACCGGTATACATATGAATGTAGTGCAAAGAAACAGTTTTGAAATGTTAGTTATTGTAATGGTGGTTTTCATCTGGTTTTCACCGTTAAGAGCTTGCGCATATGACCTTATGATGCCTGTTCATGTACATGTACATCAGCATGTACTGACCCTGTACTTGTAAGGTACACAGTACTGTTTCCAAGTCATCTTTTCTCACTTGTACCTGGTACATATAGGCCTTACCCTACTGTGTGCGGTACTTTGACTGTGCTCATTGCGTGTTCCTCTTGAATCTTTCATGACATGAAAGGACCCAAACATACGGCGTAACTTTCCAACGAGTAGGTTAATGTACATGTATGCATGTGGAATATTATCAGTACTGGTATAAGTTGGGGAGAGCAGGCACCCTTTGCATTGATAGTTACATGTACCGGTAGGTTGTAATGGGCAGCATTATTGATTCACTACGCTAACTGGATGGTACTGGTACTAACTGGTACGTCTTGGCTTGCCCTAGGCAGCTGAGTATAACTGTCAAATTTCATCCCCTGAAAATCCCTGCCCAGGGTTAAGGCAGGCAACAATCATTTTCAGTACATATACATATTCACATGTACATGTACCAGTCATGTTCACCGTTACAGACCGTGCAGACCACGTTTTTAGGATCTCTAGCATTGGACATTCTGCAATACGGTAGTATACACATGTACCACCATGTTGTCAGTGTTACTTACGTGTACATGTAAAAGCCCTTTGTACTTGTAAGAGACAGCTCTTTAGAAGATCAGCTTCCTTAGGGATGATTCCCCCTTGGAAATTAGCCGTTGACGTCAACCCAGTCTTAAACTCTGAAGGCCTCTTTTCCGAGACTGACTTATAGTGTGTGTTTGAAGCAGAGAATTTCTTTTCTTTTTTTGGTGGGCAGAAATTACTCAAGTGATCATCTAAAAAGAGAAAATGGACCAGCCTGCCCTGTATTGGAAGTTATAAAGTTTACCAAGGTTGGACACATACTCATAATGTACAGTACACATGAGCCAGTTTGTGAAGATGAAATAATGTGGGGCCGAGACCAGGAGTTTCTGTCGGATGTTTTTACACAGTTTGATAAGTTTCCGTTTAAAATCTTGCATTTTTCTAGATGAACTTCTCAAAACTCGTGACAGCTGAATGGTCTTTAACGCTGTACGTGTACATGTGTAAACTGAAAAAGTATTTTTAAAAATGTAGACTTGAGAAAAAGAACAAAGAAAAAAACCTAATGTGTACGTATCGGGTCAAAATTTTGAAGCCTTCAGGAGAAGTAAAGGCAACAGTGGGGTCAGCACCAACAGTATTTGCATAATATTCCAAAACATGTTTTTTTCCCGCTGTAAATGTCATTAACTTGCACCTGGCTGGCCAGGGTTGGCATTTTTCTCAGACGCGTTTGCATGAAATTAGGTGCAGGGGAATCAATGCCACCTGACAGGCTCTAACAATGGGGATGAAGGTATAGATTTATCTCTCTTCAGGGCAATTCCAGCCTGATAGGATAATGCGGTTTTCCTGTCTTTCTTGAGTTGTTGATTCAAGCTGTCAAACGGTCAAGTTTGACCCAGAAGGTGGGGGGGGGCATAAGTGTGTCCCCTGTGTGATGGGGAGGATTGACACACGAAGTGTCTAGTGAGTTGCTGGTCAGTCCTGAAGGTACATGTACATGTAAGTTGCTGGTCAGTCCTGAAGGGCTAGTAAGTTGCTGGTCAGTCCTGAAGGGCTTTCAACATTGAGGATGATTTCTTTTTTTGCCTGTACACCTTTCAAGGAGCCTTCTGTCACTGATATAACATCTTGAATAAATCACCTCATGTAACATTTTTGCACACTGAGAGCTACAGTACATGTAAATTCCCAGATGCACCTGGGTACCAATTGTTCACTTGAATTTGTGGTTATAATTGTTAGTGTTTTTTCTTTTTAGCATGTTAGGAAATTTTGGTTTTTCTGGGGGGAAGGACAATATTTACTGTATAATATATTAAAGAGTGTAGATGTATGCATGTACCGGTGTGTAGATGTCCATTGCATAGAAGTCCCCTCCCACATCCTCTATCAAATCAGAGCTCAAACTTTTGTACTGTACATGTACATGTACTATACATTCAGCTTTATACAATGTCTGAATAAATCGGTGTTAACTGACTGATGGATTATTGCTGACATGTCATTGAATTATTTGTTCTATTCAGCGGTACATGTACCTGTTGAATAGATCTTCATTTCACTTGACTGGTTCCCGTCCCCATCTCGTACGTGTACATATACATCTCATTTCCATTACGAAAAAGGAAATTATGTCGGGACGGATACCAGTCAAATTTGCACCTTACTACCAGTGGGTGACAGCATGATGCTTAGGACATGAATCTATTTTGCAAAATAACCGAGATGCGGGACCAACATGAGTTTGTTCTAACAGAAGAGAATTTACATAGGTACTGGTATTCTGTCCTCCACCTATGGGTACATACCGGAATGTACATGTACATGTACATACATTTTTTTAAAAATATGGTACATGTAGGTTTTATTTATATTTTGATGTACAGTGCTCGGGCATGTTGGGAGCAGCTTGATGGATTGGGCACTTTATAAATGTCAATTAGTATTTTTTATTATTATTATTATTACCGTATATGTACAGTGTACCAGTACTGTATATATACATGTACAGTACATGTACTGTGCACATACACATGTACATGTATTAGGTTTGCTTTTTTATAAATTTGTAGGGATGGGGGAAACTCGTGCAAAAGAAATTTGGTAATTGTTACCCAAGGATTGAGAGTTGTTAACTTGAGACAGTGTGCCAAAACGGTAGAAACTGTGGAGGCCCGTACCTCCCTATCCATTTCATAGTCAACAGCAAGATAACATGAATAATGTTCACAAACAAACGAAGGGGCTGGGCTCTGAGAATTAAAGCAAGCAACATCATAAAAGGCTTTGCATGTACATGTACATGTACATCATGTACCGTATGTCAAGTTCAGCACGGTATTTGTAGGCCTGTACATTTGTGCATTTCAGAAAAATGTCCGCTGAAAAAACAAACCAAAATAAGTTCCATAGAATGTGTCAGTATGCCATCAAGATGGATGGCTCTTGTTTGCTCTCATAGCAGACTTCCGCTAATTTGATCAAACATGTTTGAGCGCAGACAAAATTTGTTGACACAATCTGTCTTTTTTTGTGTTCTCTCTCCTGTCGCGTTTTTTCTCCCCTCCCCAGAAGCGAATGATGGATGCAGCCCACAGCCTGCTAGGTTCAAATTCCTTGTTGTTTGCACTGATTGTCGACAAACATGCCAGGTTTCATTTGCCTTTTTTTCTCCCTCCAGTTTGTTTTTTCAGGGATGTAACAATGTTCAAGACGCATTCATGTAGTACATTGGGAGAGCACGCAATTCAATAAATCCTCTTGATGTTCAGTTGCCAAAAAAAACCAACTGGTACATGTGCATGTATCGTATATTTTCCGCAGCTACATGTACTGGATTTAGCCTTTCAGTTTCTGTCCATCTTTCATAAATGGTGATCTTTCGCTTTTTTAATCTCAGCACAAATGTGCCAATATCCCTGTTGTGAAATCTTTTCTCCAAAACTTGACCACCATGCAATAATTTGGAGGTTTACCAAAGAATTGTGTAGTTCCAGTATTTTGTAAAATCAATCTCTTACCATGCATTATAGTTTTGCCAGCATCAGCTCGCCCATTTAATACCTGTGTGACACTCTCGAGCCTGTCTGATTTGATTATCACCATTTCCCAGTGGCATATCCTGGTCATTAAAATCAAGCCACGAAGGCACAGCCCAATTTGATTTTCTCAGGGTTCCCCTGTGACAAATGGACCACGACACCAGTGATTACAACCAGCCAGGCGCGCAGCCACTGGCATTGATTTTAATTGTGAGGAACTCGTTTGGGCCTGACAGAGAAAAATTAATTACCACTGCTAACGTGATTACGGTTCCGCTTTGTCGATCAGCAGTCTAGACACCCCTAATGATTATTGCAGCTTCTGCTTAAACGGATTCCTATCACTGACTACCGTGGTCACAGTATATGTGAAACCTTATGCAATGATGTACAGTTCATGTACGTCCCACAAACTGTAATACATACATGTACATGTACACTACATGTACATGTATGTACAGTACATTGTACCTGTACTTGTACAGTACATAGGCATTTACGATCACAGTACATGTACATGTATATTTGGCCATAATGGGTCCTTTGATGCCCCTAGTGGTACGATAAGAATGTAACAAATACTTGTATGCTGAATTGCATGAACAACGGAGAGTGCTTTAATTGTCAACAAGCAACAACTTTCATTTTTGTGCCAAACTTTGTGCCAACTCAGTGTCAGTCTGAAAATAATTGAAACAGGTACATGTAGCACATACATGTACAGTATGTATACAGGTTGTGGGAACCTTGTGTGGTCTCATTATTCATGTACATACAAGTTTTTTCCCTTCAGAAGAGCAGGTTGTGGGGCATTTGGAGGTTAGGGATACATGTACCAGTACATGCATGTACAAGTATGCAGCAAAATGGGAAAAAAAGTTAAGGAAACCAGTAAAAATCAAGCTTTGAATACCGTAATGGTAGTGTTTACACTTACAGTTGAAGAAAAAGTACATGTATTATTTTCACTGAGTTCTCTTATAATTACGAACTCTATACATGTACGTGAAGAGAATGAAATGTCCACACTACACTACATGAAATGGTATGTACATGTACATATGCCATGGTAATGTGTATGTGTACTGGACGTGTGGTAGTGCACTTGCAAGTACACACATACATGTACAACATGCCCAGCTGTTACTGCATGGACGGAAATTAACAGTTTCTTTTGTTAGGAAAGGCGGGACCAGGTCACTGACATTGTCAGTTTGAATGTTGTGGTTTTTGTTATGAATGGAAGTGATTTTGTTCGGGTACCACACATGTGCAATATGCCATTGCCTGAAACCATCTATCTGGATTTCTGTTCTGCTTTTTGTGCTACAGTACCAGTGCAATAGCTAGGTTAACCACTTCCTGCCAGGGACTCCGGGATCGGAGACATATGGTTTACATGGGTGGCTGGGGTCTCCGAACTCGGACAAAGGAAACAGGGCCCTGTAACAAAAGACCGTACTCCGAACAAAAGACCAGGCTGCTGGGCATTACTGACATTTTTCACTCTCAAGAGTGGTGATAATCCAGCCTTGTTTTGAAACCGTATACCAGGGTTTGGGGCATTGAGAGCGAGCGGATTACCACCGCGGACAAAAGCGCTCCACCACCACAGCGATGAGCCACGCAGCACCGCTGCACGTTAATCTGGCCCCTATTGAAAAGAAATCAGCAGTGCACTGAGCCAGGTTCGTGAACAAAAGACAGTTATACAACACTGCACAATCTGGTTTCTGTTTACAAGGCTGCTGGCCTGGCTGAAATACTCCGAGCGTCAATGAAGGTCACCTGTCAACTTAGAGTAGTGCCTGAAGAATACTTGGTGCGGCTATAAACGACTGTTAAATGGAATGATGAATTTTTCAAGGATTTTGAAAACGAAAAAATGATAGTCATGCCCACCCAGCATCATCAACATTGAAAAATGCCCCGCCATGAAGTGGTTAATCACCCATGCAGTTGCAAATGTGCTTCCTGGCAGAGGGCCCCTGGGGGTGCATTAGCTGATCATTGACAAAGCAATGGCCTCAGATCTCCCTAAGCACCCCCCTTGCCCCCCTGGCCAACCCCCCCTTGCCAGATTGCTCTAAGCACATGCATATGTAGGCCTATTACATATTGCGTATTACATACATGTACATAAACTACTTACAAGAAATTTTATTTGAACTATTTAAGAAACGTCTTTTACAATTAGGATTTGAAGAGATAACTAACAACAACATCGTACGAAATTGACAATATACATTGTATTTAAGATTTGTCTAAGATATAAAAACATGTTTACAATTATCTAAAGAAACGAAAGTGAGAAAACAAACAAAAATGATGTTTTACAATTTTTTTCTGATAAAAAGATGTTTGAAAAAGATCATCTGAAGAAGTAAAATGCAAAGTACATGTAATTTTCACTTGTACAACAAGATTTGATCCTGACTATTCAAGTTGACCATTCCTCAGTTGACGGCTTGCAGGGAACCCCATGGCAAGGGTAGTAGAAAGTGACTGTGGAGCCTTTTCCAGAAACTGCAGCTGGCAGTGCCCTGGCTGCTGCTTCTCCGACGATACGTGGTAGGGTGTGCCCTTGCTTTAGACCCTTTTCATCAACGTTGTATATGCGCTCTGGGGCGGTGGTCAGGTTGTACTTTTCCATAATGCTTCGTAGCTCCAAGAAGTAAGATGCTACCACCGGTGATGTTGCCTCAGCTCGGTGTACTTCTAGACTTCTAGGTTTTCGGAGTTTCAACTCCAGCCAACGCCCCATGAAATTCTTGAGCCATGCCTTGCTGAAGGGGTGATTTTCATCTCTTTTAATGTAGGCTTATGGCAAATGTTGAAGTTAAATAGATTACTTCACTTGTGCTGTAGCCGTAGCCACATGCAGCCATGTATGAAATATGCCGAGCTAGCCGTGCCTCCTCATCCAATGCTAGGACTGGTTGCACCCCAGACTAAACCAACCAACACGACGACAAAGTGTTGCTTCGGGAACCCCGAATTTCCTGGCTGCACCTCTTATAGATGTACCATAATCGTGCACAGATAAATAGACATTGGTGAGTGCCGTCAGATCGTGTGGCCTGTACCGATAGCACGTCTGACTACCCCATTTCTCGGGGCTTCGGCACATGTTCTACAATTGAAATATAAAATAACCAGCAATAAATAACTAGTTGAAAATGGATTTTGTTGGCATTTTTAAGATAAAAAAACATGACTAATTGCCTGTTACGCAATGGATATTGCTTAGCGGTAACTTACTGAAAATTTAGGCCTATAGACTAGGCCTACCTGCGAAGCCTACTTTTACATGCTACGTTCATTATACTCATTTACCTAGTTTAAATCATCAGATAGACTGCAAGAATAGAACCATATTATGTACCTAACTGCATCACACCCAGACCAATTTAGTTTTAGGTCTTTATCTACTTAAATGACATTTCTCAATTTATATAAGAAATGTGTTTCGATTGGGGCTCGGTAATAAAATAAAGGCCGTTTTGTATGCATCATCTGTCTGTATGATGTTGCTTGGGTGTGATTGGACTACAGGGGGCCACCTTCATTGAACTCTTGCAGCTGATGATTACTGTTTGACGGTTACAGATAGGCCTAGCAGTATTTGTATTTAGCAATTGACTTACTTTGGTTACGTGACTATCAATAATGTCAAAACTTACCGGTAAAGCCTTAACTTTCCACATTATGGATATGTGTTCAAGTAGTCAGACATTTGATGTTGCAAATGAGTGCGAGTGTCCGCCAAGTCTGTACGCGTGCACCGCAATATTCAAAATCAGAAGTTGGCGCGTCATTATACATGTACATGCGCGTCATTTTAGGCGCCCAGACAATACATGTGTACACGTACATGTACGGTACATGCAGTACATTTCTGTGGAGATATCCAACAGTACACCAGCTACTGTACCCCTACATGTATACATGTACATGTATGCAAGTGAGAGAATTTTCCCATTAGTTGATAGAGATTTCTTCTGGTTGGCACTGGTACCGGTAGGGTACATGTACATGTATACCAGTACATGTACTTGTATTTGCAGGTCTGATGACTTATTTTTTTTTATAATACTGGTAAATGTTCGTGTACATGTATGTCCATGTATGTGCTGTACATGTACCATGTGTACGGTACACTTGGCTAGGTCTAATTGTGAATTAAAATAATGTGTCATTGTGAAACGTGGAGCTGTCTCTGCCCCATAATTCATTGTATGCTGTTACACAACACAAAATTCAAACCCTTGAAGTACATGTAATGACTAATGCCCTTGTGCTATCTTCAGAAGTTTGGTGCACAATGAAGCCAACTGGAATATCATTGGCATGGCAAATTGTGAGTTTTCCATAGGTTTGTGCACAAATATGAAGGCACCCAACATGCATCACTTAATTTGTACATGAGTCGACAGGGCTAGTGCTCAACTTTTTATATAAAGCTCTATAATGTACTGTACATGTACCCGTACACATTAAAGGATCCAGGAAATTATTTTTCTTAGAATCACTTTTTTTTTAGATCGTTTTTTAACTGAACGGTGCACTTTTTCAAACATTGAAATTTGACCACACATTTCTGGACAAGTGAGGGTCCTTTTTGCTTTAAAGTAAATCCTGGAAGAAATGGTTCAGGTTGCATTTTTTCATGTTCAAATTGTGAATCTCAAATTTGCTGGGAACATTTCTGGGAACATTTCCGTGTAAAGGATTTTTGCTGGATTATTGCCATATACTTACACAGCAATAAATTGCCAAAGAAAATGAAATCTGCCACAGCAGTGGTTAAAAAACTCTAGAAATGTTCTGTGCACAAATCAGTGCAACATTGAGATCCAATGCCTTGCAATATGACATCATAGTTCTGCTCATGAATATGGCAGATTCCTCAAAATATGGACCATTAGATAATGTTCAACTTTGGGGTTCATTTTTCCTGAATTGAATAGCAGTGAATTAATTTCCAATGATTGATGTAATGAGGGAAGTCATGGCTGATACATGTATTTGGAACAATGATGACCGTGTCAACCTTTCGACTTAATTTGAGTTAATTAATTAAAATCTCGAACATTAGCAATTTTGAGGGACATGAACTCCCTGTTAAAATCCGAGCCAACAGAATTTACTAAGGAGTGATAATCCCGGAGGTTATTTTACACAGATTTATATGGAGTGAAAGGTGATAATATTTACTCATATTAAAATCTTAATCACGAAATTAAAAAGAACCTCTCACAATTAATCAGCTCCCGAAGTCGGCAGTCGCGAATGTCATTCGATTCTGTCATTAGTGTAAAAAAAATTGACTGCAAAAGAAGCGATTAAAATCCATATGTATCGATGTACAACACAAGCTTTAAAAAGAGTACAAAAAAGCACCGCTAAACCATCATCCTTTTACGACTGGACTGATCACATTTTCTTCATCAAAGTTCAACGTCAACGTCATCAAAATTCTGTCAAATATGTCGTTTGCAAACGAACATATTGTACTCATTATAAATTTTTGATGCAGCCAAACTTAAAGATAATGTTTGGTGGTTGAAAGATACAAGACCTGCCAAAAATGTTGGTATAGTGAGAGTGATTATAAACGGTAAGAGAGTTAAGAGAGACAAACTTTTTTCATCATTTTCTGTCAATTTTGTGCTCTTTTTCGTGGCTTATATTTTTTAAAAGTAGTTTCTTTGGTGCTTTAAAAAACATCAGTCGAAAAATATACTGAATTCTCCTTGTTGAGAGGTTTTGAAATCAAGTCCTCTGGTGTAAACACTTTGACGTGAAACTTTAAATGAATTCAACTCCATTTGATTTGCACTGGTAGCCAACCAAATGTCCACCATGATAAGTACATATTATGCCTAATTATCCCCATATAATCATTTTTCAAAATCTGAAGGTGCTAATTTGTATTTTACATGATCAGAGTTACTCTTTTAGAAGTTTTGAAAAATGACATCCGGAGTTGCACTTTGGTCCATTTTATGAAGAATATGCCAGTGTGCAAATATGCATTAGCATAAAACCAAATCAGCATCAAAATATCGGTCAAAATTGCTAAACTAAAATTTAAAATAAGGTTAATTGAAACCCAAAGATGCAATTTCAAGGGTTTCAGTAAAATTTATACAAATATTTCTATTTCCTGGTTCTTTTAAAATAGTCAATTTTGCTGGTACTCATACCATTTTGTCATTTTAAAAAAAGAGATATTTTTACATGTAATTCCATTTGTAAAGATACGTGTACCGGTACATGTACCAGTAAGTGGAACTATATTAAGCATTTTATGACTAAACTGGTGGAACAATTACCGTAACCGTATTGAGACTTAATTGCATCCATCATATTGAGAAAGAGTTGATCTGATGTTTTATGCAAATGGCATTAACACAGTGTGATGGGCACAGATGTACTGGTATTTTTGCACATGAAACGTGTACATGTACATGTATGTGTACATGTACACGTGTGTAGTGTGTACATGTATTTTTTGTGCAATTGTACTCAGCATACATACACGTACATGTAAGCTTGAGTTGCAGATATTCACGATACCCTTCAGCCAATCAAAATGCAGCCAGCTTTAGTTTCCACTGTGAGATACATGCACATGTGCAGTGATAGTGTGTCGGTGGTATCGTACCTCCAGATCATGAATATTCATGATCCTCCAGTGATCCAATCCCTGCAGACAACAGCTGCAGATGCCCCTTGCATCACAGCACGCTGCACTACCACACCGGTGAGGAGTCCCGCCCCCCGTCACACACAGTGTGCGTGTACCGTGGATGCGTCACGGCCAGGAAGCTCGAATCTCCTGCATCAGTCTGCCAAGAGGAAATTTGTTGCTGACATTGTTTTTGGGGGGGGGAGGTTCCAAAATACTTGAAATTGAGTGGCAAACCTGCTTGAAATTTTGTGTGTGGCTGCCCTGTGTTTGCCTTTTCAATGCATTTTACCATGTTCACATTGGAGAGAGGAGCCTCCTAGCATTGGCTTCGGTTTTTTTCTCTTTAGCCTCACTAGCATTTGACGTGGGATGTGCAGTTTTGTTGTTTCTCGTGAATGTGGCTTCTCTTGAGTGACAGGACAATTGTCTGTGGTTGAGTAAGAGGTGAGTTGCGGTTGAAATTGGACCTTATTTATTTAAGTGAAGAATGGTGAAGGGCTTTGCTCAAACCGATTAAAATTGACTTCATATTATTGATTTTGTGCCAGCTAGAATTTCATATTAGGCCTACTTCCTGTTTGTGCATCTGATCTAGATGCATATTCAAGTGTTTTGACAGTCCCATTTGTTTGAAAGTGTGCACAGTGGGGCTGCAGCATCCAAAGGTGAGTAGAAATGAATTGGAAATGGTTCCTTTTTAAGGCAGATTCAGTTTTAGCCTTTACTGTAAATTTTTTACGTGGGCAAAGACATTGCTTGTTTAAACAGGTACATGTAGTTAGACAGAATACATTATTTCTCGTGTTCCTTCCATTTAAAAGTTCCACTCACAGTTTTCTATATTTTCGAGGGCCAAAAGTAAAAACAAAATTACAAATCAGCTCCAAGTCTTTTATGTACTGGTACATTGAAGTTGGCCTTTAATCCTCAATTCCTGAACCACCTGATAGAGAATGCTGCTGTCGTGCGACAGTGTGCTTACTGTATTCTTTCCAAACATTGTCTGTACGTGTCTGTGGATGCCTGTACGTGTACATCCATTGTTTGTCTCTTGGATGTAAGAAACTTTCATCTTCGTAATTTAGAGGTCAATTCTGTGCAATTGGTACCTGTAGTATTTCAAATTATTTTTGGAAGTGTCTAATGTTTCAGGGCAAAATTAAATTTGTTTCATCTTGAGACTTTCAAGCCCATGAAAAGTGTTGTTGTTTTCTTCTCCTCACCGTGAGTTGTTTAAAAGATAGTCCTGACCTCACTTGAGGTTCTGCCTGAATGTACATGTATATGTACATGGACTGGTATGTACTGGTACATGTACATGCATGTAATGTACATGTACATGTATGGTACATGTACATTGTACTGGGTAAGTTTACAATTGCAGAGAATTTGTCATTGCAATTGAGGTGTTGTTGAATTACAACATTCAGAGACTGAGTTTGTCTTATATCGATCACCTTAATACTTTGCAAAGTAAATTACCTGTAGCCTTGCACTTGTCCTTGTGTTTAACCCCTTCGTGCCGGGACGCAGATAGAGCCGCTGTAAAAATTGAGATCCTCAGCCCGCTTTTCAGCTATTGTTCTCGGCCCACGCTTGAGCGAACACGGTGAAAGAAGGCAGACCCTGGCTCTTATATATATGGTCATTGGCCTTTGTGTGTAGCCCAAAAATGAAAAGACCGAATTTGCATCATAATCACCAGCTTCACAATAGTCCCCACTTTGAAAAGAGGCAACGGGAATGTGGAAGCTTGAGTAGAGCCGCATGCCACCGAACAATCAGCCTTTTCACCGTGTAATTCAAAGCGTGCAGAGCACGCAGGGCCACAAACCGAGAATTTGCGGTTTGGCAGGTGGCCTTCGTGGCCAAGTGAGTCTGGAATTCTTGGAGTCGGCTTTCTTTCGGGAAGAAATTCCTGTCGTCAAGGGGTTAAAGCATAATTTCCTTGTGTCTGCCGGAACAATTTGGCACATCAAACGTGGCAATATTGTCAAGACTCATAAAACATAAAGTTCTTATAGAATTAAAAGAAACGAGTGAAAAGAAATGGATGACTACACGTTAAAGTGATGATCCCTTATTTTACTCCCACGGGGAGGTTTTACTATATGGTACCAGTACTTTTGTGTGCACTTACATGTATTACACATGTGACTTAGAAAGAGAAACTGTTTAAAACTAGCTAAGAAAAGCTACATGTACGTGTACATACAGTGTTCTTTACTTAAGAAGTTTGTGCTGGTTACATTTTTAACGATCAGCAAAATATATTTACGTAAATTTAAATAAATTTTAATAAATTTACAGTTGAAGAAAAGTCACTGAAAAGCAGACAGGCAGATTACCATAAAGCGTCTCAAAATGCCTTGTACCTGTAGTTTATGCATGTACACAGCAGTAACCCAGATTAAACCGTGTTTTGAGTGAGAGGGTATATAACTTGCTGATGTACATGTAGTGTACATGTACTACATGTACACATACATTTACATGTATGTGTGTGCGCGAGTTAGTGCGGGAGACATCTGAGTAGAAAATCATATACCCGCAGCATTAAATTGAGGAGCCTTCCCTGAGGTCCAATGAAATTGAATCTGTTTTCGTCTCAAGTTGTTCGTGGTGGAAAACAAGCAAGGCAGAATTAAAGGTACACATATTTGTTCATGTCGCAGGGAAATCTCTATCTATGTACCCACACCCATATACATGTACGTACGAGTATATGTACGAGTACTAGCATGTTTAAGGTGATATGTTTTGAACATAGAGTTGCTCTACTGTTTTTGCAAATGCAATCAAAATTTAAGGAAGTATTTAAAGTTTAAAAAAAATCCATATCAAAACTCCATGCTCTGTCAGCACTTTCTCACAAAGAATATGGGTTTACGGTAGACTTTAGCATATGATACAGCATACATATACATGTACATTGTACCAGTACATGTACATGTACGTGTACCGGTACATGCACCATTTGTGTAAGTCCTGTCCTCTTCCTATAGAAACAACTTGTCAAGTCTAATACAGTACTCCCTCAGACTCAATGGAAAACACATCTCAGTACACCTTTACATAGGGTATACAATGTATGTGTACATGTACCGGTAGCTTGCCTGCAGCAGATGGAGCTGAATTTTATTCGAGTGTTTACAGGGCAATAAGCACAAACATTTCCAACAGTAATAATTGTTGGAATCGAATGCTACATGTAGGTGTGTAATCAAAGTTTTATCCAAGCCTGCCTTGTTTCAGAGTTATATACCGGTACAATGTAAATGGCCACTGGACTAAAACCTGGAGAAAAAACCTGATGAGCAAAAGACTCTGGAAAACCTTTGTGGTTACCAGCATGCTGTTAATGATTAAATCAAAATTACTCTGGCCTAACGTAACTTAATCTTGACTGCTTGGAGTTGCAAGCTAGAATGCCTGTTTTAACTCCTTTCAACTCACATGGGCCTTCCTACATATACATGTACATGTCCTATGGAACTTCTCCACACCTTTTCACTCTACATGTACGTGTATACCGTACATGTAGTTCCAGCAAAATTACGTTGAGTTTTCATTAAACGCTCAGACAACTTTTGCCTGCCAAACAATCATAGTGCAGGCAAAGAATATTCTTGGCAGTGTGTCAGATTTCCACACTGTGGAAAACACTGGAACGATGTACGGTACATTGAGTTGCATACTCGTATGGTTGTACTCAAATTGTTTAATGTAAAAGGTTTTCTCATACATGTATGAGATGCATGCTAAGATGTACATGTATTTAGCAACAAGAAGAGCCTGTTGTCACATTTTATGAGACAGAGACATGAAAACACGTAGCATATGTTTCTAGGGATTTAATTAATGCAAATTTTAAAGATTACACGTACATGTACAATGTACCGGTACATGCATATTGCAATGTATTTTAGGGTGTATTCTGGAGATTACCGGTGCTGTTGTACTGCAGGTACATGTACATGTACATGTAGTTTCCTTTTTATTTGTGAAATGCTGCAAGATACAGGTTTTGTACATGTAGTTACGACTTACATGTACATGTACTAGTACTTTCTTACATGTACATGTAGTTAAACAAGTTTCCCATAAATGCCCCATGCAATCACAGCAAGTTTTCCAGAAAAACATTAAAAGGGAACATTTTTTAGGGAAAACAAGGATTTTGTTGAAAATGATTTCAGAGTTCATGGGTTTGTTGTGAGGTTTGTTTTGTCGTCTTCCTTGGGATGTCTTTGTGTATCTTTGATGTCATGTGTCTACCGGTACAGGTGTACGTGCATGCAAAGCACTCATTTCTTTTTAAACAGTCCAAATCCAAACCATTTGACTCTTTGCGTCCCCTTTCAACTTCAAGAATTCACTCTCTTGTGTCACTGAAGAAAATCACAAAACTTGCCGTTACCAAAACCCTTTTTTTGCTGCTGTTTCCAGAGATGTGTTTTTTGTTCTGGCTGTGAGAACTGTTTTTTGGTGATACCTGTATATCTACATGTACATGTATGTATAGGTACATGTACATGTAAGTGACAGGAGGGTGTGAGTGCTGTCAGCCTCAAGCTCTTGCCTGGTATGGGCCAGTTGAGCACTGGATTTGAGGTTGAAGAAGCTGTAATGTGTGATGAAGGGCCCTCACTCCATCTGGGAGTTCTTGTCATCATCCGGGTAATTGCGAGTTCTGTGGCAGGATACATGGTCAAGAGCTTTTTTTTAGCGAGAGAGCTTTTTCACCCCACTCCCCCGTGGTTTTTTCTTCAATTCTTCCTCTTTCAGTTGTAGACTTGACTTCAAATCTTTAGATGGCCATGTTTTTCCCATTTGTGCACATTAACATTGTGCCGCCAAAATGGGCATGGTGGATCAGGCATGAAGTGGATACCGTGTACATGTATACCCGAGCATTAGCATTAAAGTTTGCAGTACGGTATGTACGGTACATGTACATGTACAGTGTACATGTATGCACAGAGCCAGTGCGTGCTCGTTATCATGGCACGGGCATGCTGTACTGTTCATGTACTTACATATACATACTGTACATTGTCCACGTCAATGTGCAACACGTCTGATGTGAAAGAACTGTTGCAATTTGTCAATGTAAAGTCAAGTCTACACTTTGAGCCATGGCTGTGAATCAGACTTGATACCAACTTTTTCAGTGATGAAATGTCGTGTATGATACATGTACAACTGTAGGTGTCTGGTGTAGGGTACACATTCCACCGTACATGTACTGGAACCAGTACATCATGTACAGTAGGATACGTCAAGTGGAAGGCGAAACACTGTAAATGATAATAATTTTCCTTTTAGAAGTCTGGCCTCTTGCATTATGGGTGTTTTGCAAAGAAATCAAGTCTGAAAGCCTTTTTACAGAGTACGAGTACACACGCTTTCCAAATTGTGTTGTCTTCACATAAACACGTACCTGTGCACAGGAAATACATTATGGCCACATGTCCCTGTGGGCTGGAAGGGTATTTCTAAATTCCTTTTTTGCACTGCTGGAAATGTTTTTGATGCATTTTTTTTCTTAGCTCTCTTGCCCCAAAAATCCCAAAGGGAGCCTGTGTCCTTTAAACTCATAAGCTTTCCCAAATGCCTCGGCTGTTGTGTACAGCAAGGTGCCCACATTAAGCAAAAGCTTGGAAACCACGGTAACGGATGCATCATCACGGACACTCAATTCAGTCGTGACAAAGTAGTGAATTCAGTGTTCCGGGAAAAAAAAGCCCCCCCTCCCCTCAAAAAAAAAAAAAAAATCTGCCCTACTGTGTGGCCATTCACTTCTGCTGCTGAATTAAATGCATTAATGCAACAAAATTGAAGGTCACAGGATAGCGGCATTGAAAAGGCCTCACAACATCTCTCCTCATTTTCCGGTGGAATTCTACCGGTATGCAGTCATTAAAAATCTGACGCTGTCTACTCATTCACCACATGTACTACCGGTACGTGTCCACGGACAAAGTACTAATGGGACCTGTACCAGATGCAATCATACATGTATCACTGAAGAATTGTCTGCTTTGTTTTTTGTATCTTTCAGTCTCATCTTTCCCTCTCACCTCCCCCTCATCAAATCCTCCCCCAGGGCTGTCATGTCCTCCTGCTCACTGTCCTCTTCTCCTTTCACCCCCCCTTCTGTCGGGACAACACCTCTTACCCTAATGAGCCTTTCGTCATCATTCCAGTGCCCCTTCCCCCGTCCCCGCCATCACGTGCACATTTGTGTCGGTGCCCACACCTGTGAAGCCAATTTTTTTTTTCAACCTTTCCCTTTTAATGCCAACAGAGGTTAAAAAATCCCTCAGTTGCTCAGCAGGCAGAAATTTTGATCTGCAGTTCTGCATATTCTCCCTGCTTCCCGTCCTTTGTCTAGATTCATTCCTTTCCAAGTTCTCTCCACAACTTTTTGTCATTCCACATTAGGCTCCTTTCCACTGATATGTACATATACATGTAATCCCCCCCTTCTTCCTGCTATTCTATTGAGTCCCCATCCATTTCCCCCCAGGTTACCTCTTGACACACTTTCAGCCTGTTACATGTACATGTAACAGGCTCTCCTGATCTATTTCCCCCCTCCCCCGCCACTCATGATTCCCACACAGACGCTTCGAGTTGACCACAGCATCCTGTCTCACCAGGAGCCCCTCTGGGACAAAAACCAAGACCAAATTAAAAAGAAAATGTTTTGCATTTATGTCGGGGTTTTATTATTATTATTATTTTTGTGCTCTCCTCACCAGGCTGAGCACCGCTTCAGTGAGGGCCATCCAAACATTGAATCATCACCTCCCAGAAGTAGAGAGAGAAACAAAACACCAAGATGCCTGTGAGTAGACAGACAGCCCACACTGTGGTCACTGACTCCACAGCCTCAACATGAAGGTCAGAGATGCATCGGGAACTAGCCGGCATGGCTGGAATGGCTTTCGCAGGCCGTGGGCGTGTAGCCTGCGCCATCGATGCTGTTTCAGGTGACTATCCTCTTGTATTTGTTGGTCACTCAAAGAAGTGTGTTCTCTCGTAACATACACACATGTACATAGGCTATGTACATGTACATGTATACATTCAGACATGTTTACCCACGTTGATGTACATTTTAATATACATTTATCTGCTGGACAGAGTATCAATCAGTCGCAGCTTTAAAATGTAGGAGGGCCTGACATTTCAATCCGAGCAGAATCTTTGTCAAGGGTAAAAGAAAGTCACAGTTTCTTTAGAAAGAGTTTTTTGTAACTCATGAACCATGAATTCTTCCAGTTAATTCTTTTCAACTTCCAAATACTCATACTGCATGTAAAGGTACTTTACGATCATGTCCATCCTTGAAGATAAATCCACCCAAAATATGCAGTCTACTAAATCCAAAATAGGGAAAAAGTCATCTGTTGAGAGATCAGATATGTTTTGCTTTCCCTGAATTTCCATTTTCCATTCATGTCCAACAGTGTGCAAATTTTTCATTGGATTTTTTCAGGAAGACAATCAGAAGGGTGTGCATTTTAGTCCCATTCAAGCAAGGAAGTTTAGGATTTTTTTTCCTGACAAGCTCTTGAAAAGTACTGTGCATACTGTGCATACTGTGCACTTAATGAAATTGCATTTGAAAAGGGCAAACCAGATGTTGCAGTGTACAAAGTTTGCTGTGGATTCTGTGAGACGGGACTCACATGCCGCTGTCATTGGAGTTTGTCACATTTAGGAAGGTGACTGCAGAAAACCAGAGAGTTAACGCCATCCCTCCTCCAATCTCTCTGTTCATACAGCTATGCTCAGCTGATCAGTCAACATCCCCTCTTACTCTGCTTGGCCATTGTAGTCTGCGTCATTGCCTCAGGCCTGTCAGCCTTCTTGCTGTATGACCTGCCTGACTTTTCGGATCCAGTTGCTGTAAGTAGATCTGTGGGAAAATTCAAGAATTTCAGAATTGCAGTCGGCGTCATGGAAGAAGGGGGGATACTTGGACAAATGGTTCTCTGGCAAGTCGCCATGCCTTCATGTATATATTCCTGTATGTTTTTCCCTGTTCCTGCATGTAGTTTGCATTTTAGTGGTGCCTGTCGCTTTCAAGCACGTTATCTTATTGTAGCAAAACCATTTTTTTTCCTTTTTTTGCAAAATATCTTTTGGTTTGTCGACAGTTTCTGTCTTTACTTTAACTTCATGAGTTTGTTGTCATTGGGCAGTCTTTTTAAACTTGTCTTCACTGATTTTAATTTTGAAAACGAATCCTGATTTTTGGCAGGTTTACATTTCTTAACGATGTGCAAGTGGGGGCTGAGTTTCAGTGTTTTCCTTACCAAAAAGCTCTCAGATGATCCCTTTCAATCAGCTAATCACGTCAAGTCAAACGTTGGACAAATATTTGAACACATTTGAAGTGCTCAGACGGGGCTTGAGCCTGTTTGTTGAGCACTGTAGAGACAGCAGTGGGAGAACGCAGGATTCCTTGTATCAAAATGATATTTTCCCCCGAAGCAGGCCTGGCTGAAATTTGTTTTTTTAATTGCCCAATCTGGCAAAGCTCGGATCAGTGCTTGCTCAAATTTACCTGTGAAGTGACGCAGTTGATATTTAATTAAAGTTGGGGGAAAAAATGGATACCCTGGAAGGTCAAAATGCCAGAGAAGATTTTTTGGTGCCTCAGGCAACCTAGCAAATGATGTGAGTAGTTGGGGCCTGTCCATAAGTTTGTTTTGTTGTGTTGGGGGGTTTACTTTTTTCTTTAACCCTAACCCTCCTCAATCCTTCACCTGTTGGAGGACTGAGGAGTGTTAGGGTTAATGACACTTTCTTCTCCAATGGTGACGTTCCTTCATCTGCAAATAGTGCAAGTCAACTAGGCCTCACTGTGTGTTGTTATTATGCATGATTTTATATGGAGCCTCTTTGTGAGATACATGTATGTACAAAATACAAATGTACACAGTAAGGCAAAAAACAATGTAATGCAGAGTGATGGTTCTGTTTCCGGTTTTATATCCCACCAACCCTGTTTTTACGGAGCAACCCTGAACTTTTTATTGGTACTGTAACTTTAGAAACAAAAATTAAAAAAAAAGGTTAAAACGATATTGTTGTCTATTCTTTCTTTTCCTAAATACATGCATGTACATGTAGCTCAACAACCATTTTTACCAAAAATGCTACCATTTACCAGTATTTGTTCGCCTACATGTACATGTGCATGTACATTCACTGTTTTTGAGAACAATCTTCATTGTTTTTCCAAAGTTCCCTTCACAATTCACTGTTGCCATGGTGAAACGATGGGTTTAATAATACTCAATTAAGCAATGCTGAACTTGTTCCCACCATGCATGCCACACACTGAAATTGGCAAAGATAGCATGATGGAAACGCAGAAACCAGTCTGCATATGACTGGCCAAATGGCGTTGGTACCGTACCCTGCAGCGTGCCTTGCAGTTAACGGTAAAAAAACATCGATTTGAATAAAAGATTTCTGCAAAAATAATCTAAACAGAACTTGATCTCTCTTGTCTACATATGTATGTATTTTCCGTGTTCATGAATTTGTATTTTGAGGTTGTACATTAAGTGACGTGTTTCCACAAATTGCTGCCACAACAAGAGGTCTCTCACCCACCGACGAGATACATGCACATCATACATGTGTGCCATGCAATATACAGACACTGCTGGCCAGTTTGCTGGCATGACCTGTCATGCTTTGCGTAGTGTGCGTGTGGCCCAAATTAAATGTGGACATTTAAACCAAAAATTTTTATCGCATTTTTGTGGCAATTTTGTATAGCTGTCACAGAGCTAAAAGAAATAGTCCAGGCTGGAATGGGCACATAATCGAATACGCAGTTCATTCAGCGCTTAACAATTGTTGCCTATGGTGTAGGGGCCCACGGTGGTTTGTACATTATTTACACCAAATAGAGACAATGGTATGAGTGTTTTATATGAACAGCAATGGCGATTGCAGTTGAAACAGTGATTGGAGCATATGTGTACTCATGTTCCACGAGCCGAGTAGGGTGCTCGTACAGAAGTTTAATAACCCGCGGGTTTCCGTCATGGTCAGAGTGAAGAGAGTAGCACATGCAAATGGACACAGGGCTTTGATTTTCTGCACATATCTACAGTAATTGGCGCGTAGTACCATCACAGCTATTCACCCTTGTTCCCAAGATTACATTACACAAATGCTATGCAGTAGACAGGACACACCGACTGTGGGGAAGATCACCCATATCCATCATTTTCTGTGGCCCGGCAATATCACCTGTGCACTCGACACGTGAATGACACAGAAGTGCTTGTAGCATATCACATGATCAGCTCCCAGCCAATAAAAAGTCACTGTCTGTGACCATGGTTTAACAACAGTAATTCCCCCCCCCCAAAAAAAAATTCCAACCTACAGATCCAATTTTTAAAAGGCACGTAATCTGAAGCAGAACTTCTCTTTGCCCGATCAGTATTGAAATTAATCTCAGAGATTGAAGCAAAAATGCATAAAGCACAATATTAAAATGAGATACCGGTAAGCTGACATCACCCTGGAACTGCTCTTCCAATAGGCCCTATCTTCCAAGCAAGAAGCTGTGACTAGGGTGAAAAGTTGCTGCCAGTAGGCGGATTAGGCAGTCACGTGCAACGTGGGCAGGGCACGCTCAGTGTAACTGCATAATGCAAGACTTTACATGTACACGTATATATACCAATACATCATTCAAGGCAACAAAATCTGCTTTTGCATTTTGATGTTGTTGAATATTTCAGGGCCTGCATTTTCAGGCCATGTTGGATTTTGTTGTAATTAGCTTGTTGTCCAGAGAAAAACGTGGATGGGGGAAAGGGTTATTTAAGGGAAGGACCTAAATGTACTGTATGCAGGCAAAAGAGCACACTTATTACTTAAAAAAGATTCCACAATTGCATTGATATTACTTTTAGTACATTGTCAATGGGTAATATACCGATACCTGGAGAGGCTGCAGGTACATGTAAGTTCACCAAGGGCCTGATCTCAATTTGCCAAGCCCGTCCCCCCAACACACATACACTACCTTTACTCTCAAACACCAGATGGTCAGGATGCATTACAGAAACACCACTGGAGCAATTTATTAACAAGTGACGAGTAGCCTGAATTGAGAATCTGCCGTGATGCTGTGATCACACGGATTTCGTTTTTAGTTCACAAGAATTCGACGTCTATCCCTAACAGCCCTAAGTCCTCTGATTTCAATATGATGTTTTCACCCTGGGGGTTAGGGTTAATGCTCTTGGATTTGAGTTTACCACTCATAGATTTGATACTTTGTACTCCAAGTTTTGATATTTAGTACTGCAGGTTTTGGTATTTAGTACCCAAGGATTGTGCATATAGTAATCAAGAATTTGATGTTTAGTTCATAAGGATTTGATATTTAGTACCAGAGATCTGAAAGAATAATACTGGTGCATTAAAAAATTTAAAAAGAAAAATCCAGCGAGGAAATACATGTACTTTGTTGTGAAGGGGGAAGGACCTTTTCATTTTCATATTGAAAAAGAACATGACTAAATGCCAGCTTGCTATGGTAATGGCTGTTTTCAGGAACCTCTTTGGTCTAACTCTCCATTTGATTTTCTAAGGAACCTCGACTGAACCTTCCAATATCTTCTGCTGCTTACTGGTAGGAAACCAATGGCACATTCTTCATGCTTTCAAGCTCCATGGATATGTGTGATGTACATGTACAATGTACATGTATACCGTAGTAATGTTAATGTGGCTGGCCTGCTCCTTCCTCGGTCCTACCCAATCTCTTGATGGATTTTGAAGGACCTGGGAGGTTTAGGAGGAAGGTTCAGTGAGCATAGAGGTCCGTGCTGACAGAGACATGTTCCAGAGGGAAATAAGCAAATTTCAGCTGCATGTTCATGTAAGCCTCTTCAAAAACACCCCACAGCTAGAGAATAAACAGGTGTTGAGTGTAATTAGAGTTGCTGCATTTCAGTGTGTAAAAAGGTCTTTTGTACCTGTCATACTTGTTACTAAAGGGGTACATTTGTAATTTCCAACTAATTTTGTTTGGACTTTGGTCGGCTATTGCTTGAAAAATTGCCGGCCCAATTTCCTGTTGAACCTTACATGCACTGTGATTGTGATTTACTCAGTGTGCCTGGAAAGTGTAATAGTAATCAATTGTGCCCACCACTTTGAAGGTGTCAAAGGTGAATTGTTCTGTTGTTCAACTGTTTGGAACATCTGTTCCCCCCCCCCAAAAAAATATATATACATGTATATATATATACCCATGGAAAACATTTCTCCCCTGAAAGGCAAGAAATGTTTTTTTGCACTTGAATGCCAAGGTTTCCCCTCAACCCTTGCAGGAAAAAAGGGGTTTTTGGCAAGCTGCGAAGCAAATGCGAGCCTATGTAATACCGATTTTGGTCTTCTTTCCGTCCGTCGGGCTGTCTGTCTGGCCGTCCTCAAATGTTAAAGTTTTTCCTTGCAACACAGGTCCGTAGGTGTTAAAATGTGCCATTGAGTGCTTGTTTGCTTCCTCTTGGAATTCTATCAGTATTTAAATACATGTAGTCTCATATGGCATTAATGCTTATAAGCCTATGAATTTTATGAAAAAAATATAAAAGTTGAATGTTAAAGTTTTGAGTTGTATTGGGTACTTGCCCTGTAGTTCATACAGTACATACATGTATGTACTGAGCATTCCTGTAATGCACATGTATGTACATGTATGTATAAACAGTATTTAGACACAAATGTACATGTACATGTACAGTATGTGGGAAATATGTAAAGGATGGCGGGTGGGGACTCCAAGTGACAGGTTGGGATGTTTGTTGGGGGAGGGGTACCTGTAGGAGGAGGATCATGGGGACAAGGTACA
>NW_019091486.1:1044487-1100461 GCF_001949145.1 Acanthaster planci | reverse complement strand
GACCTCCTTCCTTCGTGACTCGAATCAAAGTGGAATGATGATTTTTTTTTTTTCAAGGGGAGGATGGTTTTGCTGGTTAAAAATAGTGCTGGCCATCTGTGGCAAAAATTCAAAACAAACGTACAGAGACGTAGCACAGATTGCCGACATCCTTTCTCAGGAACGTGTTCTACGCCACTGCACATTTGAGAGGGGTGGGTTATTTGCATGTTGTTGGGAGAGATTTAGTCGTATGCCCACACTGTACTTTGCCAAAGTCCGTGCGAGGTTGAGAGACTTGAAGTGAGGGCTGGCTCTAGTAAGTATTGTCATGAATAACATAAAGGATGGGATACTGAAGTTGCACTTTATCATTTTATTCAAAAAGTAACTGAAGAAATTATTGTTGAAAAGTATCCGCAGTTTAAACTTTATAAATGGTTTTGGGACTAAACTCCACGTAAAATTGTTCTTTCTTGCAAGCTTTCATTTTGGAGAACACAATAAAAGAAGGCCATTCCCAACAATGTGTCTGAAGACACATTTTTGGAATGCGGTTTACTGTAATTTATCAGTTTATGTGTGACATCGCTTAGCTGCATTCAACTAGATGTGAGAATGTGTCCAAGATGCTGAATTCAGGTGTAATGCAAAACGCGACTCGGCAACTTTTGATCTGAAATTAAATCCTAGAATATTGTATTCACTGAGTTGAACTTTCAGCAGGCGCTAATGGGTTGGAATTTACATTTAATTTGAAAGCATTTTGAAAACTTGACCATACCATTTAATCGTTTAAAAATGTAAACGTCCCATGTCATTGAAAACTTTAAACACAACAAATTGTGTTCAATGTTAATATTTGACACAAAGTTCTGGTAATGAATTCAATGTATTCCTTTGATATGACCGAGCAGTAAAGTGTTCGCAAAATCAGGTTATATTTTACAGGAATCATTTACAATGAAAATGAATGCCAGATCCCATCAGTTTTAACGTGAAACCTCTAAAAGGGCAGTTCCATATACATTTGGGAAAATCTGTAAACAGATTTGGAACTTTTTTCATTTGAACTTGTAAACAGCGCCCACCCTTATCAGGTACCCTTTCTCAGATTTTCAGTAATTTTGTTACCTCAGAGGCACATAATAAATGACAAATGATGGACTGTACCTTTAAACCATAACATTTGTCATTGGTAATAATTAGTCCATACCAAACAATGTATTGAACTTGGCTGCTGTGCACAGCCTGTCCTACACAAACATACTGTAGTGTTAAATAAGGAGATAACTTTTGCTCCCTACATGTACGTAATGCCTCAGGGTGTTGCAAAGACTGAAATTACAGTGAGAACAGTTGGACAAATATTTGTACAAATTTCTCTCAAGAGCCAGTGTTTTGTGATGCCTGACTTCATTTTAAAAACCAACCAATATGTCTTTTTCAACATTTTTTATTCCCAAAATAAAATTTCTGTAACTGGGGCCGGTATGTGTTTCAGTTTTTAATCCGTTGCAAAGTGGTCTCAACGGAGGCTGAAAACTGCAGTCAGACATCTGACATTTTTAGGTTATACATGCACTTCCTCAATCCTTCCGTTCTTCCCGAATCAAACTGTCGGTGTTTTTCCAAAGTGACTAATCCTGGAAAAGTGACAATTTTTCGATGTGGAGTTTATCTGGCCGTTGTGTTACAATCAACTTAAAGATGCATGCAGTTTTGACAAAGTTTCTAAGCAAACTGTTCATTACTTTCTTGTTGTTAAATCTGAAACATATGATTAAGGTCTACCTTTTTCTTAGTTTTCACAAAGTGACAATGAGTCACCCTGTTAGCACGACCAGAGGGACCATGCACATACATGTGCACGTAGCTGGACATACATGTACATGTACATGCAGGGTGTATGCTTATTATTCTGTCAGGGTGTGAGCGTATACAATGTACATGCCTGTTCATGACATGAATTATGTTGAAATATAAAACGTGCATGTACATGTACATTTAACAATTACATGTATTTTAAAAATTGCCATGTTTTTATATTTTCAAGAAATTATATCAACAGCTCTGCTCTGTGTTTTTTTCCTTTTTTGAGCAATTTGAAAAAAGATTTATTAATGAATCTCCAGTTGATTCTAACAGATTTCCATTTTTACAGTACCGGTATGCCATTCAAAGTATGTACTGTACACTGCACGGCATTCCCAAATCAGTACAAACTTGTTAAAAGTTTGTTTGAAAAAGGGCTTTCTTTCAAAGGCGATTTTATCAGGGGAAAGATATTTTTGCCAGTTCGGTGGAAATACTGACAAACAGCCCTCTTGATTTGATTGCTCAAATGGACTTTTAATCGTTCGCTGGATGTGCCTTGTCAGGCTTTGGAAATTTAGAGTACGTGGGCAGTGCGTGGGGGAGAGGGGCTAACTGCATGTGAGGTCTTGATGGTATTTGCAAGACACTTGAATATGTGTATCTGCATAGGAATTGGAATTTGCAGGCTGCATTATTCAAGCCACAACCTACAGATGTGAGGAATTGCTATCAAGTTTCCCTCAAAAAAATTCTATGATAAGGACTTGGTTGGTGCATCATACGTGGCCAAACTTCAATTATCCACCCTTTAAATGAGACTTGTTACTGTTGTTGGCACATCTGGAAAGGTCCCTTCATAATTGGATCCTCGGTTGAGACGGATGAGTAATTGAGATATTATTGCACCTGGGGACTTGGACACATATGTTGGCAGATCAATCAAACTTTCTCGCCGAGGTGCATGCCTGACGTCAGTGACAATGTTTTCCGGGTTGGCTTTTCATCCCATATCAAGATTTTTTTTCCACTTCCCCTCAGATTAATTCGTCAGGCCTAGGGTAAATATTTACTCTGGCGGGTGGGTGGGGTATGTCCAGCTTGAAATCAAAAGTGAGTATCCAGTCTTGGTACAGGCACCTGATTCCACACGACTGTTGGAAAAGGTGGATCTTAAGTGCTTCACACCTGTTTGTTCAATATCAGGGGGCTGGGAGCTGGTCAAGTTTTGAGTTGCACACTGGTCTTAGGTCCAAGACAGCTGTAGTGGTGCTGCGATCTGATACATGCGTGCAGTGTGATTCATTGTGACAGCGCCCTCTTTTGATGGGTACCAGCCTATACCAGCCTGTGATAGCAATTGGTCTGAATAGTGATTCATCTGGTGATGCGTTGTGTTGCTGAATAAACTATAGGAAGGTCTTGGAAGCAAGACAACATAGACGCAGAACTTGGACTCTGTCTCACAGCTTGGTCTTCTGTGATTTGAATTTGGGTTTTTCTCATGCGTGCAATTTCTCACAGCACTGTCGGCATTTTGCAATCTTTACAGTACTGCTGCCATATTTCTGCTTGAATTTGTTAATATGTTTGTTAATCCTTTTCCTTGGGTTTTCTAAGTCTCTATGCTGCAATCATGAATGTTGTTGGAAAACTTGATTGGTGGTTGATATCTTTTGAAATCTGACATGCTTGTGTGAGATCATATATTGGAATAATGAATGTCATATGGGCATGGGCATCCTAGGGGAAGGAGGGCTCAGTGGGACACTCATCTCACTGGATAAAAGGAGTAATTAAAAAAGAGTATTAAAAAAAAGTGAAAAATGGAAAAGAGAAGAAAATCTCCAGTTTGGTAAAAAATAATGCAGAAATGAACCCCTCCAGCCGTTTATGGGTTATCAGTTTGCAGGGTGTCAGTTCTCAGCCAAATTGTTACAAACCGGTAACAGGTGCGTGAATACAACGTTTGCAAAAAGCTTCCCTGCTGGAAAAAGGACTGCAAACATATGTAATGGTGCACGGTTGACAGCTATGCATGTACCTGCATGTACTGTACCTTGCTGGGTGATGTACATGTACATGTACATAGCCTTTGCTTGCAGGTTGAATAATGCTTCCCAGATTTTCCCAACAGCTATGAGCATTGTGTGACATTTATTGAGGCTGTTATTTTGGATACTTACATGCAAGGGAGCCAAAAAAAGGGCACTTTGAGAGGGGACCAAAGACTTGCAAAGAACCCTTCAAACCCCCGAACAGTGTGTGTACATGTATGAGCTGTGATGAGTTTTATACATGTAGACACTCGTGAGTGTTCTCACTTGCCTGTGGATACACAGGTAGGAACCATGTTGCTATCTTCAGCCCTCTTGCATGCACAACTTGCTCCTCCTGTCTCTCACTCTAAATCCATACATTCTGCGTGGACTGAGGGAATTTCCCCTCGGGTTTCCTGGTTGCACGAGTGCACACCTTGGCCAAACCTTTCAGGAAATGAGTAGTTGCTTCCTTCCCTTCTCTTCCTGAGGCTTGGATGTATCTGGAACGGAATAAGGAACCCATGAGAGAGGGATTATTTCAAGAAAAAAATAAAGGTTTGGGTTTTTTGATCAGGAACGAACCAAGAGGTCATTAAGGTCTTGGGGTTGGAAAGTGAGATCTGAACTAGAGTAGAAACAGTAATCTTTGCTCAGATGTGTACATGTACATGTTACCTAATGTGCTGGTAAACTGAGCTGCCACTTTAACCCATGCTAGTTCCCCCTCCCATTTTATTTTCTTTGGCCGTCAAAAGAATTAGTCACCTTACCTGTCTGCACAAATAAAAATTTGATTTGAGCATAGCATGCTATGGCGTGGCTGGGCTGGCATAGTGCCAAACATGTATAAAATCTTAGCAACATGAAATCAAATCCAACTGGAGCCTTGGGTATTAAGACAGATCCTTCCCAAAAATCGCTAAATCTTGAGTCACTTGATGCTTCAGCTACATGTAGCTGTACATGTAACTCTAAACCTCAGAAACACTAAGAAAATAACCTGATTTTGTTCAGAGTACCTAAATCTAAGCTCCTGTTTATACTCAACATTGCTCACTACGGAATTACACACCAAAGTATTGTTTTCATCTTTCAAAAGACATATTTTTGTTCAGTGTAAATAGCATGCTGTCTGGACACACACTTATCTTGTTGCATGGTGACGTGAACAACCAATCATAGCTAGTGCTTTACCATGGCACTCGGCCCTCCCTCGTTAGTTGAAGGAGAGCTGAATAAACAAACTGCACAATTTCCTCAAGTTAATATTCCAAGGGGGTTCATATCCGGTGCTATTAAAATAGGTATGTTTCCAGTCTTCAAACCACCAAAATCAAACTCAAAAAAGTGTGTTGTCAACAGTTCAGAGGACCTTAGGCAAGGTTATATGGGAAGGAAGAAGTTTACTGAAGTGTTGCCAGGCAACCACACTAACCACTCTTAGAGAGAAAGACACAGAGGGAGAAAAACAATTTCAATGCCTTCAGGGGGTGACGTCCAATCCAGTTTATCTCCTCTCAGCCGGAGCCAGAAGGTGCTGTAACATGTAGGCCATCCCATTCCAAACTCGACAACAGAGACAGAACAAAACTGGGGGAAGAACCTCTGAATTGTGTTTATCACTGTCCATTTTTTGGCATATTGCCAATATGTGGGATTTTGGATGTCAGTGTTGATCAAGGTGTTTTTTTTTTGGGGGGGGAGAATGTCAGACCATCCTGTCAGGAACAATCATAGCATTTGGGGGAGGGGGGTGTTTGCTTTGGTTCCACGGGGCCGGGTGGATGGGAGTACACACTGAGTGTGTTCGTGCACAAAGGGTGCAAGGGCATCAAAAACATGCACTTTACTGTAGGTTGTCGGTTTCTGCGAGGAAAACAGGAAGTTTTTTTGTATTGTTATGGGGAATTTTTAATGTAAACCATTTATACATGTACATGTTTTAATGTGTTGAAACTTTTATATACTGGATTTAACCAGACCACTTGTGTAACAAACCTCAACTGTCTGCTAGCCCTGCTTCCTCAGTTATCACAAATGCAAACATTTCTTTGTCGACAGATATCAGTACACTTGTAATACATTCCTGTTGTCGGAATATTTCATTAAATGATGGACATGTGTGAACTACTGCAGGCAGTACACATGTACATGTACGGTATAATGCAAGTAATACATACAAATATGGGGGAGAAATAAACACTTTGCATGTCTCTGAAAGGCAGCCCTTTGATTCTACAAAATTCTTCATTTAAAAGTCTAGAAATCTTTGGAAGGATGTACTGTAACCTTTGTAGCAGTTTAATAAAAAAGGAATCCTACAATGTACATGTACGTATGTGTCTATTGAATGAGATCATTACTGATGAGGCTGGCAATTCTGCAGCAGTGCCATTTCTTTTGGCTTCGTAATTTTGTCTCTTAACAGGGCACAGTAAGAATGTTCATGCAATTTGCAAGCGGGGACTGCATGAGGATGATGGAACTACGTATGTTTGCCCCAGTCAGTGGTGTCACTCTGTGTATACCGGTACATGACAACTGGTCCCTGGAGACAGAAATATTCTGAACTGAAAGCAGCGCTGAAACTGACAAAGATTGACAAAGAGTGCTGTGTTTGTACTGGCATATCGGGCCACTAAAGAAACTTATGAGACAAGCCATCGCTCCACCATGGGGATTTAGTTGAATAGAATTCCTTCTGAATTGTGTAAGACAGTACTAGTGCGCTACCTTATTGTGATGCAGTACGTACATGTACATGTACATGTGTATTAAAGTACCATGGGCATAGAATAGCATGCTGGACGACGTGTTTACTGTATCGTAATTACATGTACATGTATCTGCCATGTACACATTGGTACCATACTATTCATTTCATACATGTATATGAACTTGATGTGCTGTGCTGTTTTTTTCCAATGACGCTGCTCAGTTTTTAGATTTAAGTGCAATTTTTCAGTTATTGATGTTATTGCACAGCAAATTTGTTGTCCATAGATTTGTTTTTGAGGTGCTTACATGTAAATTGGTCTTGTTTTTGTCTAAGTTGGTTGAGAGTTAAGTCCATATATTGTGATAGAAACGTTCTTGTTATTTTGCAATAGCAAAGCGTTCTCATTTCCAGATTACCGGGTACCAGGATGTGTCATTAAACAACTGCTCATTGAGTCAGTTTGGTATACCAACAGCGCATGCCCAAAGGCTATTTGGGAACAGTTATGTGTGCACGTGATAGTCTGTCCTATCAGCACAGCCATATGCTGACTCACATGAGCGCTTTGTTCCTGAAAGACCAAAAACTGAACTGGCGTATTGATGACTACTCTGTACTACCCTTTGCACAGTGAATACACTGGGTTATAATATACATGTACGTGACATACAGGTATATGCATGATATACGTGTACGTGTGTATGCGGGCTCTACAGTCATGTTAAAACTTTTCCTTTTATTCATTTATTTTTCTTCAGGGTTTCGAACCACGGGGTACAACCATAAGTCAGCGGTCTGTCACATGGCAGAACATACTGGACCAAACCGGGGCCAGTCAGCTTCTCTCTGTCTACCCGGCGCATGGCGGCCGCCATCCCAGCAGCCGGACAGAGGGTCCTCCCCTGCTGCTGCCACCCTCCACCCTGCCTAACGTGTCCACTATCGCCTCTGTTTCCACGACCTCACTGCCGGTCACACCGGGCACTGCGGAGAGTTCCTCAGTGGGAGATGGGCTTGGGGGTGCAGCCTCTGGGGTGGACGACAGCGACAGCAGCAGCTCCAGTGAATGGCAGGAGCTGTACGATGGGGAATTGGCGAGTGGATACGAGGACGTGAATGAGTCATTCTTCTGCTTCAACCCCTGTGAGTTATAGTCCTTTTTTTCCTTAGTTTTTTCTTTTGTATTTGTCTTCAGTGTCTTTCCTACATGTTCATCTGATACTTTTGTGTATCTGTGGTTTTAATAGAACTTTGAGTCCATCAAAAGTCAAATCAAAACACACACGTCTGGTTACAAGTAACAGGGCATGAAGTGTGACAATAGCTTGCCTTTGTCATAGACAATATTGATAGCGTACAACTCTACATAATTTGAGTGAATTTTTATGTCTGACTTTACTTCAACACCGATGCATATGCAACATTAATGTGCTTGGCTGGTGGGTTTAAGACCGGCTGAGGAGAAAGGACACGGCTAACACCCGAGCTGAATTATCTGTGTTCAGTCTCCTGAGCCAATGTTAAATGTTAGTTTTAGACCGGCAAGGCACATATTCATTCCCATTCATAAGTACCTTTTTTAGTCACATATTCATTCCCATTCATAAGTACCTTTTTTAGTCAGAGAGTGAAAAAGATAGATTTTCAACGATTTTGTTGTGCAATTTACAAATGTACTTTCATTTTCCCAATTTACTTTCATTTCCCCCTAAACCCCTGTCCATTTTATGGTACAATCCTTGTACAATTTGTCCAAAAGAATCTCCTTATCAGGATTGGGCACGCGCATGGCGAGCCGCGTGCATACAGACATTTGACCAATCAGAATCAGTTAAACTGTCCCATATCCAGGTGCCACTGCATGATTTACGCAGTGGGCATTATCTCTTCTCAGCAGGCATTATCAAATGTTAATACATGTACATGGCCAAGTTGCACATTGTTGATAGGGAGACTGTCTGTATGGGGTATTTGTGAATGGTTAAATTTAATGAGGTGCTTAGGAAGTCTGTTGATGGGGATCTAACCCTAACAGTCCTGAATCTTCCAATTTTAATATAATTTTGCACATACCCACTGCAATTAGGGTTAATAAGACAAGGTCCAGCAGCTCAGTGTTAGAGTTCTCATCTGCTCAAGGTTGTAATTGATCTACTCAATCCAATTACTTTGTTTATCCTTTACAGCCAGGGAGTATGCCCGGATAGTGTTTGAACCTGTCCACTCCAGTAATCTGTTCACCTTACGGGGCCTGCAGTCAATGTGCCAGCTGGAAAAAGGCAGTGTCCGCCAACATCTGCAGTTTATGAGGAGCTGCTACACAAACCGGGCTGGGGACTGCTGCCGCAGCTGGTCGCTGGGCAACTATGTGGCGCTGCTGAGCAACCGGTCCAGCTGCGCCGAGATCACGGCAGACGATGTAGCGGCTACCCGGGAGCTTCTGCAGAAGTGCGCCCACTTCTACCGCAGCCGGAGCCTGCGGCCAGACTGCTGGGAGGCGCGGGACTGGCGGCCCTGCCCATCCAACATCCACCGGGACTGCATCCGCCAGGACGCCGTCTACTCCGTCTTGCACTACCTGGCCGACGTGGAGTTCCTGAGCGTGGAGAAGCCCAACAATGTGCATGTGCGCAATGCCATGGTTATCCTCCCTGTGCATGCTGGCAACGACCTGCGGCCAATCTACGAGGACAACTTTCGAGACAAGGACGTGGAGGACTCGGAAGTGCGTGTCTCGGGATTGTTCTTCAACCTGAAATATGATCTCTTTGAGGAGTATCTAACAGCTGAGGCACTGTATCCATGTTTGGGAGTGGTCATCATCATCCTGCTGATGTGGATGTACATTGGATCATTGTTCATCACTGTCATGACAGTGCTTAGCATGGCCATGTCGCTCATTCTTGCATACTTCTTCTATCGAGTCATCTTTGGTATCCCTTTCTTCCCGTTCATGAACCTGACCACAGTCATTCTTCTGGTTGGGATCGGAGCTGATGACGCCTTCGTGTACTGCGACATCTGGAAGCGCACTCGCCGAGACCACGTCAACAGCCCTCACGTGCTGGTGGTCTTGGACACGCTGCGGCACGCCGCCGTGTCCATGTTTGTCACCAGCCTGACCACGGCGTCCGCTTTCTTTGCCAACACCATCAGCAGTATCACCTCCATCAAATGCTTTGGCGTTTTCGCGGGGACGACCATCCTCATCAACTGTTTTTTCACTGTCACGTGGTTGCCTGCCATTGTCACACTTTACGACCATTACTTTGACAGCTTCTGTTCTTTTAGGAGAGACACAAGGGAGTACAGAACGTACAGGTGCAAACATTTGTGGTACACTCGTATCATTTGCTGCATGCACAAAATTAGTTACTCTGTCAGCGAGTGGTCGCGCATCTTCTTTGACAAGATTTTACCCTGCGTTGTGGTCAAACTGCGGTACATGTGGCTGCTTACATTGAGCACACTAACACTTGGAGGGTTCATTCTCATTTTCTTAAACCCAAAGCTTCAATTACCAACTCTACCAGAGTTCCAGTTGTTTCGTTCCTTGCACCCGTTTGAGCGATATGACTTTGTCTACAAAGAGATGTTCTGGTTTGAAAAAGTCAATAGCACAGGATCACAGGGTTATGCTCATTTGCCTTTGACCATTGTCTGGGGTATCCTGCCCAAAGATAGCGGCAGTCCCCTGGATCCGGACAACAGGGGCACCATCACGTTTGATGAGACATTTGACGTTGCTCTGCCGGACTCCCAGCAGTGGCTTGTAAAATTCTGCGCCAGGTTGCGCAACCACACTTACTACTTTCCAACCTCAGGGCTGCAATTCAAAAACTGTTTTATAGAGAGCTTTAGGACTTGGATGCAGACGAGAAGCTGCCTCGACCCCGAAACGGGGGAAGACCACAGACCGTGCTGCCAGGAAAGCACATTCCCATATCCTCAAGAAGTCTTTAAGAAATGCCTCAAAGAGGCAGTCCGTATACTGTATTATAAGTACCCCATGGCCTTCTTGAAGAATACCCCTGGGCCTCGTTTCAGTGGCCCTGAAGACAAAATTGTGGCTGCCATTGTAGAGTTTGACAGCACACAAACTTTTACGTACTCTTTTGAAAATATCAAGACATTTTGGACTAGATTTGAGGAATGGGTGACCTCGGAAATGAGGGAAGCTCCGCCGGCCATGAGGCAAGGATGGTTCACCAGCTCCCTGGATTTCTACGATCTCCAGGACAACTTAGCCCACGGGACACCCATTGCCCTGGGAATGTCCATCATAATCTCCTCTTGCGTCATGTGCGTCACCACCCAGAACTTCCTGATTAGCCTCTATGCCATCCTCTCCATATCTGGCACCATATGCGTCACCATTGGGGCGCTGGTGCTCCTGGGCTGGCAGCTCAACATCCTTGAGTCAGTCATCCTGTCTGTGGCGGTTGGGCTGTCGGTGGACTTCACAGTCCACTATGGCGTGGCCTACCGTATCGCGCCAGAGAAGGACAGGGAGTCACGGGTGGTGTTCTCCCTGGGTCGCATGGGATCGGCCATCACCATGGCTGCGCTGACCACGTTCGTGGCTGGCGCCTTGATGATGCCCTCATCCGTCCTGTCCTACACCCAGATGGGCACCTTCCTGATGCTGATCATGGCCATCAGTTGGGTCTTCTCCACCTTCTACTTCCAGTCCCTGTGCCGCACCATCGGCCCCGAAGGGTCTCTGGGACAGTTTCCGCTCCTGGGCAAGTCCTGCTGTGCACGGAGGAAGAACACTGTCAGGGCGGCCGAGGATTCGGAGGCCATCCATTCCCACTCCTCAGAGGTGGCCAGCTCAGCCGAGTCGCACGAGCTGGAGCCCCTCAGCTCTTTTGCAGCATCAGATCTGAGCTCTGCTGCGCCCAGCACCAGCTCTCTGGGCACTTGTAGTAAATTCCCCCGCCACCTCAAAGTGGCCCCCCATTGCCCGCACCACGCCGCCCGGCCCAGACCGGACAGACCACTGGTCCCTGTGTCCAGCAGGCCTGCCCATTCGGAGGTGATATGGGAGGGAACCGGTGGGTTTGTCACCCGGCTCTACCAGCCTGTGCCTCAGAGCGAATCATCCTCGGCTGTCATTCTGCCAAACAGGAACCCAAACATCCCTGATATCTGGGTGAAAATGTGATTTTCAATGAAATGCATACTGTGCAAAGATTTCTTTGATTCTTGATGATGATGGTTGACTTTGCTTAGAGGCAGAAACACAATCTCGATAGATCATGGGTAAAATGGATGTTTCAACTAATTGGGAGATGCAATTATCCTTTTGCTTGGCAGAGAGAAATAATCTGGGCATTTTGTTTCCGCACAATTCATAATGGAACAGCTACATGTAAATGTATCTTAAAGGTACAGCCCATCATTTGCTCATATGAGGCGACAATAGTGTTCCAAATCTAAAGGTGCTTTATAACTAACCTTTTGAAGTTTAAGCTCAGTGAATGATGTACATGTATATTCTGAGAAAACCAATGTTCTAGGATCTCAATTTCAAATGACAAATGCGGGACTGTGCCTTTAATCACATCCTCCAGCCAGGCAGAAGAAACAACTGTAACGTCCTGTTTTTGTGGTCAGAGGTATTGATCTCAATATTTATGTGAAGAAAGTTGAAACGAAAAGAATGAAATACCGGTACTTAAAGAAATTGCCATTATTATGCTGGGTTGAACATGCACTTGCACATGGAAGTGAGGCAGAAATATTGTGTCGTAGCAAGTTTTTCTTTTTAAAATCATGTAGTTTTGCTGACGTTTTCTATACAAAATCTTGCAGGGTCTTGGGGTTATATTAGTCTCATTGCATAGTTGTTAGGTTTCAGGTGGACTTTTGTTTTTGCCAAGTCCTCGTAAGTCCATCACAAGTCGAGTCATTCTCATGTGAGAAGTTATTCCAGTGGACTGTACATGTACATGCGGGCTGTGATGAGCAGACGTACACCGTGCCCACTCACTAAGAAATAGCAGAAAGGCCGGGAAGACCGCTTAGTTCCTGCCTCCAGAATTACCAGTGGAGGGATCTAGAACAGTCTACCGGAACATGTTCATACATGTATATGGTACATGTCCCCTTGCTTATGGGCACACCCGGTAATGGTTAACTGGTATTGTCGGCCCTATGGGCAGGCTTTACTAGGTACATGTACTTGTGCATTCCTGAAACCCACAACAAAGTGTGTTCTTTGTTCATCCCCTGTTAAATATGGCCCTTTTTTTTTTATAATTTGACTGAGAACAACTTGTAATGTATTTGACTACTTACACCGCATGCCAAAACCTAATCAAACTGGCCACCATGCAGTGCCGGCATCGATGTGCGTCATGGGTACGTGTATATCCCTTTAAAAGCTAGTAAAAACTTCGGAATCAATTTCTGACCTTTTTTGCAGCAACTTCGGTCACACAGACAGTAAAGTGAAAACTGCACTGCTTTGTCTGTCACAGGCACCTGTGACTGTTGCATTTATACCCCTGTTTGCCAAGGTAAAGACGCAAATCTACAAGAAGTGATTTACCTGTACATATATGCATGTACCCCAACTGTCATGGCATTTCATAGCCTTGCTTACATGTAAGCATGCTGCTATGGTAGAGTAATGCACTCAATTCCAGTGGCATGATGCTTCAAAAAGATCTGAAGAATGACTCAATTTGCATGCGGTGCTAAATACTTTACATGGGCACTGATGCTCGGCATACATATACAAAAAAATGTGCGACACTTCGCCGGGGGGAGGGAGAATCAATGGAGGCAGCAACAGAAAAATAATCAAGAACCAATTTCAGAAAAATTTAACTATATGAGCTCAGATTTGTAGAAAGAATGATTGTCCATTACCAGAGTGATTTTTATAACACCATTCTCCCCTATTTAAAGCAGTTTTGGGTTGCAGCTGTTTTGTGTATTTGGGCTTTTAAAAAAATGTGTTTTGTACAAAAATGCTAGTCTTGCAAAATGTCAATCTACATGTAGGTGATGGAACATAAGGTAAGATTGGACATTTGTTTTTTGGTTGGAATGCTTTGATTTGTAATGTTCACTGTCTACAGATGTACATGTAGGGTTGCAACAGGGTCTTCAATTACTTGAAGGTTTTGTATTTTAATGATTATGAATTGGAACATGCAGGCAAAGGACTGTCTAAAATGTTGAGATAGCCATTGTTAACAACTCTGAAACTATATTGGAAATTGTATTGGATGCATTGTGTTGCATTGCACATTGCCGATTCTTACTTCCCTGCAGTGCTGTAGTGGAATTCATTCACCGTGGTCCACTCACAAGTGGAGGTGAGGTCATGACCAGGGTATTGCTTGGCCTTCCGCAACTCTGCCTGGTCGGTATCATGCCAGTGATGCACAATGGCCTCATCTCGTTCAAAAATGTAGCTGGACAGCTAGGAACAGAACAAGCCAAATAGAGACTGTTGTTGAAGTGTCTGAAGAAGTGGAAAGAGTGCAGCTGCACATGATGCTTCAAGGGTGAAATCATCCAAGAACAGGAGCCACACCTACAAAACTACAGATAAAAACTTTGTTACTTATGTCTGAATTTTTCACATTTTCTGAAGTAACACAGTTGCAAGCCTAAAATTTAGAGAAAAAATTGCACTCATTTTGAGATCGCTTGTGCGAATGTCCTATCTTGATATCCATAGGATTATTTCTCTGAAAGAACCCTCTGCATAGTATATGAATAATGTGAAAATCACACACCTGTGTCAGATCTGGCTCTGCCTCCTCCTCTGCAGCATCTCTGTGCAGTGCTACTGTCCCCTGACTGACTTTCCCCCAGGCCGGCTCCTTCACCAGTGGTGAGAACGGAGTTCAGAACCTTTCCAAACTCATTCTGGAACTTTTTCATTCAGGCCTCTGTTTAACCAGTATAGTACTTCAGGGTTAAGAAAGTCTGTTAGGAATCTTGACAAAAGTGTCAGAAAAAAGTTTAAAAAGCTGTGCTTAAACCTGATCGGGGGTAACGCAGTTTGCACAAGTGAAACTTACCAAGACTAGTCGTAAGTAACGTGGGGAACAGTGGAAAAAGAATGCTTATGTCGCATTTTATTTGAAAACATGGAGCTAGCGACTTTGGAGAAGACGAAGTGACTAAGTTTGGCTTGTAATGGTCTGGGGATGAACTTGAATACAACACTGCTTCCCTGTAGCATGATTGGTCTAATTCTCAGGCGGGCATTAACGCAGTGCATGCTGTTTACATGTACCAGTGTCAGTATTTGAATTAGTGGACCCGGTGTCAGAGGTTTTAAGTACACAAATTAACCAGGCACAGCTATTTGAAGTCCAAGAAAATGCCCATATATCTGGTAGCGCCCAGTTTAATATACTGCATACTCCCATGGATGCCACTGAATAGTGGCTGTAGCCATTTCCTGTGGATACTGGTGTTAACAGCAGCCGTAGCCCAGCTACATGTATTTGGACACGGCTCAGTAATCAAGTAAGAGAGGTAGTACTCAGACTTGCCAACTAGGTAAAAACTCAGGAAAGTTCAAGAGATGACCGTACATCTCATCAGACTGCTGGTCTATTGCTTCTCTCTCATGCGCTCATACGCAGTACTGTCCTACTCAAAGGAGGATATACTCAAACCGTTTGGGAATCCCATCGTCCGTCACTCATTGTTTGGCATTGGTTGCCACTCTCCCTGCATTACTCACTGAACATGACCTTTGTCTTCTGGCTGAATGTGCAGCAGTTAACCAATTCTGTCCAGGTCAGTAGTTCACTTAGTACTCAGTTACAAAAAGTCTACTGATTACCGGTGATGCAGGCGTGCTGTAGGGTCAAGTTCCATAATGGTCAACTAGATAGTCCAACCATCCACAGTTCGAGTGACATTAGTCAGACTATAGGTAACTACATTTATATACTGTTGTCACTTGAACTTGGCCATAGCTGGCAGTGTGTGATGTGGTTAAGTTTAAACTAGGGAGCTACATGTATTTGCCAAATAGAATGTAGACATAAATTGACTGATATTGTGATTATGATGCTGTTAATTGTATTGATAGAGAATAGCATTAATTGCAAATGAATGTAGACAGCATCCATGTACAGAATCACTAGAATTGAACGGATCTTTTCTTCTGAATTCTGTACACTAATACTGAGCTGCGGCTGGGCGTATTTCATTCTGCTTTACTACTTCTAATTGCATGTATGTCATAAGCCCATGAAAACAGTAGTCAGAAACCTTTTTTGATGCCAAATTGTTATTTAATTGTATGAAAAGCACACCTTCACTCTTGTAAATATAAAATATTTATATTTGACTGCTTTGGAATCAACTCACAGCAATGCAAGCCTCATTATATCTTTCTCCACAAGCTTTCACCTTTACTATCAAATATGATGTGTATATTTTGTATCCGCATTTCAATGAGAAAAATCATGCCAATAAAATGATCCATGAATTCAATTAATCCAAGATTCTGAAAAGTACTTTCGTGTTATCGTGAGAGAGTGCATTCCAGTTTTGGGGGGCTAACAGATTTTTATTGTTTGGGGCATGCCAAAGATGACAGAAATATCGGTGACTATTTTGGTTTGGGTGTTGAGAGGATGCACTGAACCTCCTCCTAGCCCATGGATTGTAGGCCTACACTCCTTGCGACCACTAACTTTACAGAGCAGCTCTAAGGAAAACATGCTCTCCAATTTTTTGTCAACTCTTGGAAATAACGGCTACATGCATTGTTTGGCATGCACAAGGGTTTATTCACCATGAACACAGGGAGAGGGTTGCACTCATTTTCTCTGAATGGCACAGTCTACGTTCAGAATTCGTATCTTGGCGTGAACAGAAAAAAAAGATGTGGATGCTTCCATATTTGACCAGGACCATCATGAATTGGACACTCTGTATGTTGGATGGAAGTGGATGCAGAAGTGTGGACAAGTGCATGCATAACCAACCAGATTGCAACATCTTTGACCAAGAACAATTACAGGGATAAGATTGGAGGAAAATACCACATCCACAAAATAATTACCAGAGGTTTTGAGGGTCCCACGGCAACATAGGGTCTGTGATATTTCATCTGGTCCATTTCTTGTTTACTATATCAGATTTTACACGTAGAAACACCTTGGTGGTTATCTCACGATTTTTTAGAATCTGATAAAAAAAAATCCTGAAATCAGGAAAAATTCTGAGAAATCTCTCCCCTGTAATTAAGGGAAGGGCATCTGATGAAATGATGGAACATAAGACGAAATGCCATCTGTCTGAAATAACGTAGAATTTTAATCAAAAGTACATCGAAGAATAATTTCATTTAAATACAATTCCAAATTTATCAACATTTTTATACACTTCATAAAGCATTCAGAACAGCGTGTTCCCATACTGAACTAACACCAACCTTCCCCCCCAAAAAACTTGCAATTGAATATTGAAAAATTCAGTTCGCAATGACTCCACTGAAAGACTGAGATTTTTAGAGAGCTGTGGTCAATGTTGGCAATATGACTTGTACATGTATTTGTTAGAGCATTAAAATAGACAACTTTTAGGCAATCTTGATGAATGCAATTATTAAATTGCAGCACTTACATAAATAAGATTATGATGAATAGTTGAAAAGTACCATGGCCATGGAGGCATTAAATTTGTACAATTTTAACATTTGGCTAAAGTTTTAGCAGAAAATATGCTCTCTCTAATTTGCATAGGTTTTTTTCTCCCCAGAGGAAACTGCAAGCAAAGCTAGTAGTTATATTGGCATTTTCACTGAATGAAAGAGAGTTTCTAGTATATTCATAATTTTCTCTGAATACTTTTGAAAAATAAAAAATACACACAAGTTCATGTACATGTACACCTACTGCTTCTGTAGTTTCCAATACTGGTATTACAAATGTTTCAATGTGTAGTTGAAATAACGGGCAAGGAAGCATAGTGTGCAACGTGTTGGCACACACTGTTAGGCTACTCCTAACACAGCTCTTGTTATCTTACTTTGGAACCACAGCATTAAACATCCTTTGGCAACTGACTTTTTAATTAGCATACACAAGTTATAACACTATTAGAGCAACAGCGACATTGTTAACTTAAAGCCACTGTTCCAATCGTGGTTTTCAGAGGGAGAATTAGCACAGGCCATGAACATGCCATTCTCGTTCAGTTCAGTCAGCTGAATTTAGAGTTTGAAAATGCACACTTGCTGGCCATGGTCCAAATCGGGGTACAGTGATTGACGTGCTACATTATACTACATAATCAATGATAATTGTTTGTCAAGCTGCACTGCATTTACCTGAGGTATGGCACAGCCTTATCAGGTGTCTGTAGAGAGATCGATCCAGATTATTTTATGCATATCCTTGTCCTGCTAGCATGACCAGTGTGTCTCAACATGGATCCTGAACCACATGTTTATGTGTACATTTACTTTTCCATTCTCAATCTGAAAAATGAGCAGTGAAGTGCACATACAGGCACAAGCGAAACCCACGGACTGGTTGATAGTTTACTTCCAAATCTAGATGCATTCGTGCACACTCAAGATACTTTCACCTCAAGACTCTCTGAAGGAGTTGACCTCAGTCAAGTGTTCGTACAAATGACCCATTTATTGATTATCATTACATGTATTATATAAACCTTGGTAATTATTTTATTAAGGACATGGGAATCCCACTACTATGGTGATGGAAGACTGCAGTGCAAACCATGGTATAACGGAGGAGGATGGAATTTTTTTCCAGTCATTACACTTGATATACATTTGCTCATGCAAATACCAATACAGAGACTTATTAGAGGCTCAGTCCACCAAAATGAGTCATCGGTTGCCAGATCCCTTTGGGCACTACCTTGTATTGGGAAGAGCAAACTCAGCCCTTTGTTTTGGTCCATCACTCAGTTTGGCATCTTGATACAAATGGACATGATGTGGGTGAAAACTGATGCGGGTTCCTGCTGATTTACACGGAACGAGATCACTCCAAAGTAGCCCTGGCGACCTCTGTCTCATTTTCACAGAGCAAGTCACATCGTGAAGTCGCATTTTCATGGTATTGATTTCAGTTGAAGATTTCACCAGCTGCGAAGCGCACTGTATCAAATGTATCACTTAGGAATTGTTCATTGAATACTTAAAGTGTCTTTTTTTAATCATTAAACTACATTTACAAATTGCAAAAGTACAAATACTGTCATTTACAAATGTACACAAACATCCGCACGTGCAGACTTTCATCCAGAGCCTCATGCATGTACATGTATCATACAGCACAAATATTTACAATGGTCTTAACAATTTGGTAAAACAGTTCGTTTTGGCGCAGACTATGTAAGCGGAATAACTGTGGCTATCCGTGTGTTGGCATGATACAGGATATTCAATGCAGACTGCTACGTGCCTCTGAAACAAGTCGTTTCATTGGTCCAGCATGGTCACGTGTCGAGTGTTTAATATTTAATGCGATATTTATTGCTGTGGTGCTCTACATCAGATATGCTGTGCAGTAGCAGTTTCCCAACCTTCTATTTCTGTAAGGAAAGCCGACACTAATCAAAGCTTGCAGGGTGCTGATTCACTCATGGAGGGATAAGTCACAGCTTTGATCTTTTTGCCATTCTCTGGCATACCGATATACAAATCAAACTTGTTGACTGCTGTGATGTGAGTTAATATTTAAACGGGCTCACTCACGTAGTGAGTGGAAAAGGACTTTCAGCACCGACAAAAAAAAATTGAATATGGTAGTTTCCTATGAGATGCCCCAACAAGACATCACCTCACTGGAAATTCAGAGAATAGCATAGTTGAAGCCTTCCTCATCGTGTCTGTAATTCTTCCTGCGGGGTGCTATTATGATGAAAAGTCAGTGACCTAATCCACTGCACATTGAATGGGTTTCTGCCTAGTGTAAAATGTACACCTCTGCAAAAAAATCGTTTTCCTTAGCCACTTTTCTTTACCGCTCACTTTTGTTAATGACCCCTTAAAATATAAACATACTTGATGCCCCTCAACCACATCAGGATTCTATCAACACGTCAGAGCATATTAAATTACAAGTCTGAAACATAATCTAGTGTCTTTGGATAACATACATTGCACGATATTACATTCAATCTTTAGAGAAGAGACCAACAGAAGGTATTGTGTTTGACTGGCAAAATGCTGAACTTAATACCTAGTTTTTTTAAAAAGTCAATATGAAAAGGCTTTTTAATTTCTGAATCATAATCGGAAGAAATCTACAGCATAGGCAACAGAATGAAATAATGGAGTCCTCTTCTACTCACCATCAAATACTGTATTTGACCCTATCTGATATTGCTGATGATACAGTGATAAAATATGACGTAGACAAGTAACATCATTTATTTACAAATTTTTCACTAAAAAACCAATGGGATATCTTTTCATCATAAAACAAAGACAGACTTCTGCAAAAAGAACACAAACACATACATACTTCAGTTTTGTATTTTTGGCAAATTTCTCAGACATTAAAAAGTGTCTTTTACCTTACCCATGAAAAAAACTTTTCAACATAAAAAAAACATGAAATCAGGACTACAATTGTTTTCTTCAACTGTATAAATAACATTGTCGCCAGGTCCCTAGTTTCGCCACTTACTGTCAAGTCTCATTGGTTTTCACATTAAGTGGCGAAACAAAGGACCTGGCGACTATGGGTTCTGAGCTGGATCAAGAGAGGGCGCAAGTTTCCTAGCAATGGAGGCTCCTTTGGTAGAAACTGCGCATCACCGGTTCACTGATGACTATGAAACACAAGTGTTGCAGTCCCATCGCTACCAACAAAATGAACACCCCCGACTACCATGGCTCTTTTCAACCCATGAGGAGTGCCTCTGCTCAGAGCGGATACGGTCACGGATGTTAGGTTGGACACCATGCCTCCAAACCAAGTTGATAAAAGGAATTCTACCTGAACATCTGCTTCCTCGACCCAACTCTAACCAAATATAGATATTGCCCACACAAACTGCAGACATTAGTGTTGCTGTCCAAGTGATTACCATTTATCTTACGTTGATGGGCAACTGAAGTTTTGGTACTCATCAGGGAGTCAGACTGACATTACTGGAACCGATTGTGATTTCATCGCTCGTCATTTTCTACTGGATGATGCTGTAGTTTCTCGTCTCTCTTTTACGTGTACTTCCTAAGGTAGAGTTGAGCCTCTTCTTTGGATTTCAGTTCCTGGAAATGAAGAAGTTTGCACAGACCTAAAGCTCACAATGGTAAATAAGAAATAATCCTTATGAATGAAAAGCCCATGTGGCCTAGCTTCGTACTAAGCCAGCACTAACAGAACCTTACACTAGTTTCTTCGATCCAAGGTTAGTAATTCCTCTCTGTTCGATGGTCTCATCTAAAAGAATCTATTCCATGCTTTTGCCACAGTGCATGATGGGAAAAAGGCAATGTCCCTAAATAGACACTGCTGAACGATACTGATTTTACACTGGCAACAGCTAACAGACAGTTTTTGCATCTTTTGGTAAAGAATGATTAAAGGCCAATTTTTTGGCATTTTTCTTTAATTTACAAGATTCCTGATTTGTGTAATGCCACTAATTAACAATGACGGATAATGAACTGCGGGATAATATGTGCACATAGGAATGCAATGAGCAAGTTGGGTGTTCCAAGGCCATTCAGAAACAGCAATATGTGTGCGTGGGCTCTTTATCAGTGTGGCCATACACTGTGCTTTGATCGCGGAGGACCTTGCCGTTTTGAAAGACAAAACTGGCTCATTGCAGAGTTCACGTGTAAGTCGCGTGTCTGAACCAAACCACTTGGTGACAAATTATGTACTTTGAATCCCCAATACTGTTAGCAGGCAAGCCACTTACGTCAGCTGAGCTCCCAGGAATACGTATTGCTTTCTGGAACCACTCCACGGCATTCTTGGTGTCTCGCTTCTGAAGGTAACACTGTGTCACACAAAAGATAGATGAACAAGAGAAAATGACGTGTCTCCCTGAAAACAAGGCTCTGTCCAAAAACAGTTTCGGCTACTTATCTCATCAGAATTCACCTTTATCAGTTTATTTGCAACAAAGACGTGGTCCTAGCCTGAAAACACAAGGTTGGGACCAGGTCTATTATCTGATTTCTGGCAGGCTTGGCACACAACCCACGGGGTGTTGCAACGCCTGGCCACAAGGTCACCCGGAGAGCACCTGGGTCACCAGGAGGCATGAATTCATTTGCTACGCCTGCAAATAAAACACAAGCATATGGAAGCCAGTGGCTTCATCCCCTATTTGCCATATGGGCGATAGGCACAATCAGGGCTCTCTGGGGCACGGTAGGCACAGTCTTCAGTGAAACTGTAAATTGTACACAAAGGCTATCTAATTTCAGACAAGCAATGAATGCTTCACATTCCAGCAGTCGATTTCACGAAACAAACTTTGAACAAAGCCTTGCGCCACAAATCTGTGTTATAGCTGCGCAATATACATGTACTTACATTCGATTCACAAAAGGTTACTTAGCTGTGCCATGTTTTAATATTTAATTTTTGGATGAAGAGAATAATGGCTTTTAGTATGGCTGTTACTTTCCAATATCACAACAGTCATCAAACATCATTGCATTACCTCCGCCCACCATTTAGAAAAAGTTTCTGGCTTTCTCTTCGTCGAAAAAAAATCTTGCAGTTCTCTCACAGCCAAACAAGTTTTTCATTACTCTCGAAAACAAAGTTGTAGATTACTCAATATAAGCCTAGTTAAGTTCTACTATGATGAGGCTTAACTGAACATGAAGAGCTAGTCATATTATTCATTTCAGCTTTGTTTGGGGCAATTTAGCCACCTAAAATGACTGCATAAGTTATGCCATCACTTGTTGCATAAGTCACAGACTTACACAGTGCATAAAATTCACAATATTGCTCTTAATTTGCTTCAGTAAAATGTGGCATAAGTGGCGTAATGCCATTGCGTAAACTTTTTTGAAATCGGCTGCTGCAATGAAAAGAATAATTTCCTTCCGTGACAGATTGCATGTTCCATTCTACTCAGCTTGGCCTCGTGTTATATGGCACCTCATCATGATATCATTGTTAGAAATGCACTCCCCACCTTTCCCACATAGAGTGCATTTGTGCTGAAGAATTCGGGCTGTAATTCCTCTGCCTTCAGAAAGTTTTCCAGGGCCTCGTCTATCGTTCCTGATGGTGGTTCACCGTAGATGGCTGCAGCTGCTTTTCTCAAAATCCAACTCATCGTGGCAATCTTGGGTTGCGGGGAGGCAAATCAAGCATCGATCAATGTAAAGGGACCGGATTGCTACTATCTACTTTTTCCTGTCACCAGAAATGTTTAAGTGACTCCTGACTCAGTTGACAATCAGGGGTGAGATAACAGGAAGAAAAGAAGTCAAAGAAACATGTGTGCGAAATTAGGATTTGATTTTAAACAATAGTCAGGCAAAACATGCCAGTATGATCAAGTTCTTTCTGCCGTTACCAGCCTTTGATAACATGCCTAGGCCACATGATAACATTTTCACACGGAGTGACTGTCATAATTGGACTGAATATAAATTGAATTATTGGTTCATTTGAAACTGGACTTGTAGCCAAAGGTTAAATTGAGCCAATTTTTACAATAAATTGAAATTATAAATGACATATTTTTTAAAATTACATTACATGAAATATAAAAATTACAGTACCGGAAACAAGAAACATATCAGTAAAAATCACCAAAATTACGCAGAGAACCTGGCATGACAAATGGAAAGAGCCAAAGCAGCCCAAACAAAATTAATCCTAAAACATGTTAACAAGCAGCCCCCACTTAAAACTCTGATAAAATTCACTCTATTAAAATAGTTGAGCACAGTTTGTATGTAATATGGAGAGAAACAACAAGAGATAAATCTAAGTAACAATACCACCAGGATTCTGCTTTTAGGACTTATACCTTTTTCATTTCCTAGGGACCCCTGTTATGGTGTCTTTTAAGACTAGCCTACATACGCCTCTGGTACCTTTTACATGACTATCCTCTCACCTCATAAATGTACCTGCCGTAATAGTTGTACAGATAGGGATCTCCAGGACGCAACTCTAATGCCTTCAACATATGTTCCTACGTGAAGAAAGATCAAAGCATTACATTTGGGCGAAGCAACTGTTCAGGTCAAGCCATGCTGAAAGATGTATGCAAACTTACTTTACATGCTAAAAGGAAATATCGGTGCTGGGGTTTGAAGTAGTCTGAATCATCACACTACATCATTCTAAATTCTGGCATTTTGCAGGATCACACATCAATTGTGATATCCACTTGCGACTGTATTACTACATAGTCAACGTTTTGGTATACAGGTAAACTGATTGAGCAAATATTGAAAAATTCTGACATGTACTTAGTGATTTCAAATTTCACATGCTCAAGTCCTTGACATCATTGGTAGGAAACAAGATTTTTTTCCTCCATGAGCAATTTTCAGAAGCATCATCTTCAGTGGTGAATGGGGCAGGTCCAATTAATCATTCGTTTTTTTGTTTACCCAAAACATCCAGGGTAGTTTGGCTAGAAACCCTGCCAAACAAGATCAAAATGGTCAACTCTCCCCAAATGCCACGCGACCGTGAAGTCTGTGGGACCAGCTCCTACTGTCTCAGTATGAGCAATTTGTTCGGCTGCTATTGATTGCCCGATGCAGCTAAATGCACCAGACGTTTACATCTTATTTGACTTTGCTGCATCTGCCAGTGCTACGTGTAAGGTTTAGGGGAACTGAAAGTGCCAATACTTTTAAAACGGTGCTGCAGCACATTGCTTGGGAGGGGGAAAGTTTTTCTATGGATAAAAAAACCAAATCGTATTAAATCAGGAAAAATCACCACTTTGTTGTCCTCGATTTAAAATCCAGATAAGCTACCGACTCACTGCGTTGATGTCAAGATGACAGATCATTTGACCCCAAGCCACACAATAACTAGATGTACCATTTCTACGGCTCCAACATCAGGTCATGCACAACACTTAAGTATCAAATGTACGGCAGCAACAGGTTCAATACCTTGAAGTCATATCCCAGTTTGATCTTCTCTTGGTTGGAGACGTAATCTGTGGCTAGACCGATCAGGAGGCTGTACCACTTGTGAGCGTCGGCATTAGTCTCGTCAATGGAAATAGCAGTGAATGCGTAGTCTTTACCTGAAATGGAAATATAATCCATAGAAAAAGACATTTAGTCACATAAAGTGAAGATGGAGTGGTAAAAACAGAATAAGAAAGAATGGAAATGGAGAGTAACGAACAAGTGAGGTCTAAATTGAAGTGTGTATACTCCAGTTGAAACCCTAACCCATCAACCTGTTAAATGTATGATGTACTATCGGGTATGTATGTTTCTGCACTTCTTTTTGGCTTGATGTGGTTCATGTTACCAATGGAGGAGACGAAAACAAGCAAAAGCCTGATATCAGTCGGAGGGGTGGACAAGGGAAATGTCTGATCATTCAAATATCTTGGTCACAAGCTTTCAGATGACCCGAAAACGCCCCAGTATATCAACCAGCAGATTGGTTCCACATGGTCAACATGGGTAGATTGAGAGTGTCATGACAGATCACGAGATCAATTTGTGTGTTGAGGCGACTCCGGATCCTGGAGGCGATGGTTGGAAGCCAGCTTGTCTACGCCGTTCAAACCGACCACCTGAGAGCAGTCGAATGGGGTGGACTCGATAGCCTGTGGGTCAATTTCTGCAGAAAGCTTGTCAAAGGTGGACCCTGTAAGAAGGTCGATAAGGATGGCGAGGAGAGGTTTGCTTACGAGTACAATGCCAACGCGATCCTGAAAATCTGCAAAACAACACATATCAGTGAGTTCTGCCTCAAACAACACATTAAATACATTGCACATACATGTACATGTGGTGTGTACGCTCAACTCCAGTGAGCAAAACAGTGGCTCTTTACCTCATCCGAGCACAAGTTTGCAGGAGACCTGTGGAAGTCTCTGGCACATGATGTTGGCATGGATAAAATGCACATTCTGCGTATGCTCTTCAAGAAAGAGGAGCTCCATGCGTGGCTCAGAAGCCGCGAATCTCAATGGTCTAATAAACAACTGAGGAGACAAAACCCCATGATGATTATGATGTAGCAAAAAGCTGGCTTGAAGTGTGTGCCAGGCACGAACTAGCAATAACTAGGTTCAAGACCAGGCTTAGCATGAGCCCTCAAACCAACAAACACAAAGAATTGACTGGGAATATGGAGGTATTTGTCAATGCCATAATGGTTAATTATTTAAAATTTAAACATTTTGCATTTCAAGAGTTTCAAATTCAGGTTTGAGACATACAACGTGTACATGTATGTACATATAAGTCTTGAGGCTGAGTTTAGTTTGGACTTCAAGCCGGGACTCAAGTCAAGCCACTTTGCTTCAAGTAAGAAAATCTGGGAGAAAATAGTTGACAGTGTGGGGAAAATTCCTAGGGTGACTTACCTTCAAATATCAGCTTCTTTTTGCTGGTGTCATCACCATTCTTTGTAGCTACATCTGATGCCAATAAGTGCGCTTTGGCCAGCCGCCACATGAAGTGGACATTGTGAGTATACTGCAAACAAATGCCATAACCTCTTGCTTAGAAATATGAAATAAAGCCTCTGATTACATCTGGCTCTAGTGACACTGGCAGATCCCCAGGGATGGGGGGCAGAAAAGGGAGGGCACGGCTCCACTCCCAAAAGGACTCAAAGTTACATGTACCTTAAAGACGTTTGAAATTTGTTGGTCCCTGAAAACATTTTGAATAGTTAGTTTGATTTGGGTAGTTCTGTCCTGTAGAGATCAATTTAAAAATGTCTACATCAGGTATGAAGACCCTGACATACTAAGCAGACTTATCTAAGCATCATAGCACTTTTATCGCTCAGTAGGAAATGGTGAAAGCATAGGTGAAAGCACAGAGTGGATGACACTGGGTTTGGGAGAAGCGCACGCACCTGTAACCTTCTGGCCAGTAATCTGCTGAGTGCAGTTTCTTGTTCCTCGTCTGTGCCCAGGAATAACTTGTCAATCTCCCTCAGGAATGCCACTAGCTCCAGGTTGGTTTCCCCTTCAAATTCCACGGACTCCTCAGCATCCTTGTACAGTAGAGCTTCAGGAGGTGTGGTGAACCTACATGTACATGTAGTACACAATACAGTGACACACTGTTATACATGGACACACGCATATGTATATGTACATACATGTACAATACATATAGAGGGATTGCAAGACTGCCATGTTGCAGGCCAGTTTACTGACTTTACTTTTCACAACAATCTCTTAAGATATACATGTATGCCGGATGCACAAATAAGAAAGGTAACTAATTAAAATGTACATGTACACTTACAGAACTGTACTGGGAGTAGAATAGGTTCAAGCCTTCTGGACCTTATAATAAGTGATATCTTTTTTATTCCAGTAGGAATCAAGCTAATTTTTGAACAGGTTGATTGATTTGTCCTCTACCACTTGGTCTGGGAGACTGTTCTGCTCAATAACCCCAGTCTGACTATTATCAGCTCCATAGTCAGGTGGTTTGACATGTCTCATATACTAATAAAGTTCTTCTTGCAATTCAAACCCTTTTTAACTGGCTGGCTTGCCATGCTTGTACAATTTGTAGCTGTGACCTCTCATTCAATTAAGGTTTCTTGTGAAAAATCTCCAGTACCTTCCAGACCATGCAGGATTTTAAACACCTCTATTTAAATACTTCTAATGCAAGTATCAGTAGGCCTACTGTACTAGATTGAGTTCTGACCAAAGATCGTATAGCGCCGAAGGTACAAGATGGATTACTCTGCCCAAAGGGTGTAATTACCATTGGCGCCATTTGAGCAAGCGATACGCCAGCGTAGTTTACGGTAATGCTTACGCGCAGGCTCACCAGGTGCACGTGCCTGCCACCTTTGCACGCGCCTGCGCCTTTGCATTAATGTGCATTACGCAGTCGTATCGCTTGCTCAAAAGGCGGACATGCAATTACAACGTTTTATGTCCATCTTGCGCCGCTTCGAGGTGCTATACGATCTTTGGTTCTGACCTCTTCAGCATGTCAAGGTACTGCTGATGGCAAGATCACAGACACGTGACAGATGGCATTTGACTGACCGGCATGGTAGCCATGGTAAATAATGTTGTGAAACAGAACTGCTGGCACGGCCGGTCATCACAGCATGCTCAGGCCATGCACATGATGCAGGCCATGCCTGGTCTGGATGATCTGTTTATTTTTTTTTTTCTAATTAATTTGACTAATTTCATCATTTACCCTTCGTAGGCTTCTTCAAAGAAATCATCATCCTCGTCCCCACTGCTGGCGTGTACTGAGATGAAGCCTGAGTTGGTCCTCTTGAGCGTTCCCCCCTGCGCCTTAAGGGTCTCTCGTACTTCCCGCCACTCTCTCTGGAGCCCCGCTATGGCCTCCGCCAGCTTGTCCAATCTCGCACCCACAGACGTCAGGGTGGTTTGTGAGCGAAGCCGGTAGGACATAACGGCTCCACTAACGCCCACTGCAATACCCACCCCAAGAGCGGGCAAGATCTCTTTGAAATGCAGATTGGAAAACATAGTTTCTGAAAGAAAACAGGAAGCTGAGTACTATGCTGATACTACCTGTCAAAACATCACAGGTACATGTACATGTACGGTCGACACACGGGACGTCTTGTAGCACAATGTACTAATATCATCGGCGATAGTCAGGTTCCCTTTTTGGTTACGCATTTGTTGTTTATAGGCTGATGAATAGGTTACAAACCACTGAATTGTATCGTGCCATCTCGTCACAAGCATGCAGTCAGCGCAGAGGGCCTTTGGAGTTTCGTTTACCTAATTCATGTCAATGAACTGACTAGCCATGCCGTACGTGTTTGTGAGCACCCAAATAAGGCTTGTAAGTTTGTTACATGTATGTTTTACGATTAGCCTACCATGCCTAAAGAACTAGAAGTACAATGCAGAGATTAGTGGCAGTAGTACTAGACAGACAGTTTTTTTCACACACGTAGCGTCCGAAGAGGTACCGTGGGGGAGGTGTGCATGTAACTGTACATGTACGTGTATACATTCATGTCGGTTGTACATGTACGTCCATGTATGATGTAGTACCTGCATGGAGGTACCTGCTTGATTCCTACAACTGGACCATCCAGTTGTTTGAAAAAAAACCCACAATGCCCTTTGAGCATGTTGGGAAGGAGTTCCATGATATTCGGACGCCACTTTACACCATACATGTAGATGTACCATGTGTACACAAATCCTGTGAGACTGGTCTGAAAATTGTAAGTGTTTTCTCAGTAAAAAACTTTGTATCTTCCCTCCAAAATTGATCTTTTCTGGACGTGATTTGCTTTCTGATGGCTATTAACCCTCCTATGTAAAGACACACTCTTGACACTGTTGTCCTACATCTACATGTATCAGTCATAACCAGTCAAATATCCCATATGTGTCTGTGTACGTACATCGAAGTCTAGCTTCCCGCCCTTTTGCTTAGTGTCTTGTTTCCTTTTCGATATTTCAGTCTTTAGCTCAATTACAAATACGGTACCCTGCCACCCTGTACTGTTGTATGATCCACCTCCTAGCTGGCTACGAGGGCAAGATGTCCCACTGTTTTCATGGAGATTTCCACCTTGTAGGCCTTCTCACATAACCAGGGATTTCAGGGTTATATTTTCAAGTAGCGGGTAGTTTGGAAATATTCCAGGCAGTCCCTAACGTGCTCTTCCGTGTTGGTGCGGTTCTTTCCGAACTCACCACCATGTTCACCCCTGCAGCCTGGGTTTGAATCCCAGTTCACATGTGGATTGGGTAATTTTACCCAAAATATTCCTCAGGAAGTTTCCCAGCACCACCGACACTGTAACTTCTTCCCATTGTCTCCTTGAGCTCCGTGTACGGTGCCTATCACTTTTGAGGAATCCTTGGTTTGGCCTACCAGTAATACTTCATAATTGTAATAAAAATGTTGAAACAATTGATACCCTGGAAAGAATTCCTCCTTGCATACAGCGCTACAAACACATTCCCTGCAGTCACCTAGCCATCTGAAAGCAATAAAATGTCCTAAAGAATCCAATTTAGCAATGACAGTATGAATTTTTCAGACCAGTTGCATCTAGGGTTTATGCACAGGGTGTTAAGCGGGGTCTGTTTATGGAATTTGAGAGTGTACATGTACGTATCAATAAATGGTACCACTCCTGTCCATCCTTACCTGCTTACCGGGCATACATGTACATGTACCAGGACACAGTCTGGAAGGCCAGTACCATCACCATGAGCAGTGCACAGCTTATCATGTCTGTTATACGGTACACTGTCCACAAGGAGTGACCAAACGGCCAGTTGGCCCATTCAGAAAATGTACGGTGCTTGCCCTCATTTTCATTTTTTGTGCCAAGAATTGGAATATGAGAAAATGGTGCCAAAAAAAAGTGTTACATTTTCTTTTTTTAATAAAAATTGAAGCAAGAAATGGCCCCGTGGTTGTGCAGTTTCGTCAGAAAGGTGTAAAATGGTTAAGGACACAATTGCCTGTAACCCTGTTTCAGAATTGAAATATTGAAAGCAAAAAGCAAAAGGGCCTTCATTTTGTGGGGTTTTTTTGGTGCTAGATGAAACACATATAGTGAAAGGGCATTGCAACCAGAACTTAATTGGTCTGCTGTTACTGTAAGCAGATTAGCATGGTTTGTACATCTACCAGCTACATGTAGCAGCGGGTAGTAGCAGCTGGCCAGGCTTGAGCAGATGCAGACTGTAGAACACATGTACAGGTACATGGACATGTACAAGCAGGTGTGGGCTTTTTTACTTACTCCTAATTGCCACCATCATCCACTTGGCCTTCACCCAATTCACCCTCAGCCACTTCATCCTGATTACCAACATAGCAATAACTCATCTTACATCTTCATTTCCACTCCGCCCATTTGCCTTTTTTTTATGCAGGTCTTACTGTAATTTGTTTTATTGCCTGAACCAATTTACATACTGTACCTGTACGTGACAGAAAGCAGAATTGTTCCTTTGGCTAATGGTCAACTCTGAAAATGAAATATAGTATGCATATATACCAGTACCAGTGCAAAGCCTTTCTGGACCTACATGTACTAGTAACAGCTGCGATGCTGATAAAATATTTTAAACAAGAGAAACTAACCACCGCTGAAGTAGCTTTAATGTTTCTTTAATCTTGTTACCACTTGGTTTGCTATTAAAGAAACATGCTTGTTTAAGTTTGCGTTGTTATTTAAGAAAAGGTTAAAAGCCAGTCGGGGCTCCATCTAAACCCATAATAATACAACTAACTTTTGCTTCAAAATACAGAAATTTTGAAAGTTATGTATAAAAAAAATGTTTCTAGTGGGAAGGCATGTGGGCTTGGTATTGTTCGGATTAAGATAAAAGGTCCTTAGTTTTGGAATTAGTTGCCTTTCAATATTCCTTCTCAGTTTTTGATACATGAACGTGTAGTTTAAAGTTGCTTTGAAGAGAGTTTTGTGCCTAACTTTGGCTACATGTACATGTACATTATTTTTGTTTACACGTAGTTTGATATTTTTGTGTTGCTTTTGATTACAGTATTTAGCGGATACTGGCACATTATAGAAATGTCCATTTTTATTTGTTTTTTACATTTGCCCTTGATGCACATGCATACACGTATGCACTTTTTAACTGCCACTTCGTTCCAATCCTTGTTTGCTGTCAGGAATGTGGTCCCACCATTTGTGGAGATGAGCAGTCGGATCCGGAGCTGATGCACTACCTGGGGGCTACACTCACCAAACAGTTTGGGAACAACTTGTAAGTGTACATGTACAATGCACATACCGGTATGCTGGCATTAACTTGGATGATGTTCTTTGACACGTTTATAAATTATGCAATGTGCTTCCCAAGAACAAGAGGTGGAAGACATGATTTGGTGCAGCAACCTGTATGCATAATATTTGCATTTATAATTTATGTACATCCATAGTCTTGATAACGATGTACGAGTACGGTAGACCCCCAGTGCAGCATTTATCAAAATTTTATGATCAGAGAATGCTACAATAAGGCAGCACAATAATGAATGACTGGGCACACGTAAACATAACTGTGCATGTACATGTACAGTACATACATGTAATATGCGAACCATTCAACGTAATCCTCAAATTAAAAGTGAATTAATTTGAGTAGGCCTACCAGTAAGCAAATACCAGTACAAGAATAGTATCTGCAGCAGCAAAAGACAAAGTGCTGCTGGAAATAAAGAAAAACCTGTTCTTCTACATGTACATGTACATGTACGTACATACACAGATGAATTACATACGCATGTACATGTATGTGTACAGGTTCGTGTAGGTGTGTGCGCGGGTACAAAGCTGAAAAAAAAATGATTACAAACGAGGAATTATACATGTACATGTATCTATGTAAAGAGGAAATTGTGTACATGTCCATGCCTGCAGGGTATCACACCTGTAACCTATGTACACTGTACTTCACACGTGCGCATGTACGAGCACTAGTACTTGTATGCATGCATTTACATGTAGGTACCGGTCTGCATGTCTGTACAGTTTATAATTTACTGTTGCCCAATATTGACACCGATCTACAGTGTACATGTTTTTAGGTACCTGTATTGTGTCATTGAATGCGCTCTCCTACCAACTTTCACACCTGAGAAATTAGGACATTTGCTCATACCCTCTGCTCTAGGGGTGCTGTGAAGAGCAAATGTCTACATTCGGTGCGGGATGTCTAACTTTTGTGAAGGAAGCACAGGCGTGACAAAGTGCTGTTCTGTACCTTAAATGCACGCTTGTACACTACAAGTACATGTATGCGCAGTGTTGCCAAATGGCATCCCACGAGGGCTTGCAGAAGTTACATAATGCCTCTTGAAGAAATGAGACGTTGCGCCAGTGCCCTTGGATATGAGTGAATGAGCAACCTTACAAACAGGATGAAATACGATACAAGCAACTTGAGGTAAACACTTGAGGCATATTTGCATATTCATGAGCAAAACTGTGATGTCATTCCAGGGAAGAAGCCTCAATGTGGAACCGCACCGATCTCTGGGGGAAAAAACAAAGACAAATTTAGACTTTTGGATATTTTGCCATTTTAACTTTTCCTTTTCTTTATTGATTCATTAAGTTCATTGCAGTAAGCCAACGTGCAACCCATCATCAAAAATGTTTCCAGTGAACAAATTTGAGATTCACAATTTGAACAGAAAAAAAACAATTCTGCAGGGTCTACCCTTATTGGCATCACAGCAACGTGCTCCCTTTGTTATCTGGAAAGGCATGGGCACTTATAAATAGTTAAAAATACTTTCCAATGCACCTACATGTAACCCCCCAAAGGATGTGACATTGTTTTTAAAGATTGAAGGAAAGTATAAAATGCACAAATATTTGTATGAAGCAGTTAAAAAGTACCACACTGTGGCTCCCTTCCACGTGTGGGCTTGTAGCAGAAACTGTGCTCCAATAATATGGTCTGACCAGATCACCAGAGCCCTAAACGCTCATACACAGGCCTAAGCAAGTACTGTACATCAAGTTGATATACCGTATGGGTAATTCCAAAAAACGAGGGGTCCAATAGTGTGACATTTTGTGCCACTGTTGCATCTGACCTTTGTTTATTTGACATGGTAATATCAGCAGAATTAATTTCAAAGTATTATTATTTGTTTGGCAGGTACCGGTAATTTGCATTAATCCATCACTCCTGGAAATTAGAAAATGTATTCTGAACTTACAAAATCGTGTGTCAGATGTGACAGGGACACAAAAAATGGACCCGTAATTTCTGAAATTACCCTTATCTTCTTTTTAAACTGTACATTAATGGATTGTCTTTCAAGAGCTTACATGTAGTTTTATCGTGGTTTGCTGTAAGTTACCTGTAAGTAGGGCTGGTTCATGAACAGGAATTACATCTACAGTACATGTACATCTACATGTATGTACTTGCACATATACTGTACCATACTGGTACATGTGCATACATGTACATGTATGTGTTGTTGTGTTTTTACCCTATTTCAGTACTTAAACAGCTGTTTGTAATGCATGATTTCACATGTACACGTAATAAAACACTTTAAACATTGTCAGGTACATACATTGTAAATGTACATTGTACATAACGTACATGTACCAGTAAGTTGCTAAATTCTGATTCAGTACAATTTTTTTTTCAAAATAAGGCAACTACTGTAAACAGCCAATCTTGCATTTGCATCATTGCACGCTTCCCAAGAGGCCATTCAAAATTGTTAATGTTGCCAAATTTAGATTTTTGTGCAAAAAGTGGGTGGATCTTGTGAAATGATTGAATATCAAGTTTTCAGTAAAATAAAAAAAGAAAGAAAAATAAAAAAGGCCAGTGACTTTTTACTGTTGTTTTTCCTTGTGCCTCTGTGAACAATGTAATGGTACATGTACATGTGTGGGTACATGAATTGTGAAGTTGACCACTGCCACCATTACCTGTGGTTGTATTGAATTGCAAATCAATTTTTACCATTGGAAATTTTTGGGAGGGTTAGGTCCGCAAAATATGAACAGATATTTAAAGTTTAAGAATGTTTAATTTGGGAGTGGCCCGTAAATAACTGTACATGTGTACAAATTAACATATGTTTCACATTTTCATGGTCAGTTCTATGGTTTCTCTGTCACACCCACAGCCATGAATACTGTACCACAGACAAGCCCCGAATGGTCCTGAACAAGCTGGAGAGGCGGGGCTACAAGGTCATCAGCCAATCAGGAACTGGGCAGACCATGGTCTGGACTCTGCATAAGCCGTTGCCATTGGACAATGGACCATCCCAGGATGAGGGGTCAACATAAGGTCAATGATGTGCCATCATGCTTACTGCATCATTAACATTCCTGAGGATCTTACAGTTACCGGTATACACATTTGTTGGGCACATAGTTTTCTCCAAAGTTTATATGAATGTGTGTATATTCCTCATTAAACATGTACAGTACTTCATATGTTTTCCATCCTGTTAGACTGGTATAGACCTTACATGTACATGTATGTGTAGCAGGCATCTTTGAATAAAAGTCCTCACCGTACTGCTGTACAGGTCCGGGCAAACCTTCCATGATACACTTGTACATTATTTGAATGACATAAAGATACCTCCAAGATGTACGTTTTGCTGCTGTTTTGGCTTGCTGTGCAGATGATGTTTACCTGTAATTTTGAGTGCATTAGTAAAGCAATTAAATAATGTATTTTATAATATAAACATGCACATCATTGTTATAAAGAGATTATCACCTTCATCATGGTGCGGCCATTTTTGTCTTGCCTCTGAGATGAGAAAAGTATTACAACTTTACATACATGTATATCTCAGAGGTAGAAAAACAGGATGGCTGCCCCCTGAGAAGGCTCTATAGTTCAAAGAAAACTTCCTGTATATCCCTTAATAAAAACAACTCAGAATACACTATTTTGTCTTCCAGAGGAATAGTTTTTAATTTATACTGTGGGCAAATATTAAAATTCCTGCCTACTGAATGATTTGTACAGTTTTAGGAATTGCTCATTGATCAGTTGGAGGTGAGGAACTAGTCTAAGGACTAGTTTGATCATGGCTTGATTTCCATGAGTCACTGAAACTTTCACTGTTGAAGTACTTTCTTGTGGTAATTATTCACACCTGTATACATACCTAACAGAGATGTGATGGTGGTTACATGTACATGAATGTGGGTCACGTGCAGTAGTAATACTTTCCAGGGATCTGAGTAAGTATTATTTCATGAAGGACTCATTTTGCAGTCACAAATGGTACATTTTATGTCAAAGTCCTCTTTTGTTTCTTCTTATACATCAGTCTTGGTGTTTGGTGTACCATTCGATGTTGGGTAATGCTGAAACAAACATGAGCTTTTTCATTTGAAAATTAGTTTTGGGAGCTATGCCTGAAAAGCATAAACAGAACAATGAAAGGCCATTCTGTGGGGCATGGTGGAAATCAACCCACTTCAACTGCACTTTTCATTTGAGCTTTGTATAAATTCAAAGATTACAGATGCTGTTTTTCATCCAATATATATAAGCCAGTATTCTAAAGGGGTACTTGTCCCCATCTGACAGTGGGTGGGTGTGTCCTCTTACTTGCAGACAGCACTAGCTAGGGATGGGCTTTTCAGGGGATAATCATGTACACTTATCACTTTTGCCTCATCCCCTCACTGCCTGACAAAAGTGTTTGGTGCTGTAGTTCAGAGCCTCATATGACCATTCACAAGATCAAACACAAGACCAGATAGAAGACTAGTCACATGACCAGGCACAAGTCCATGTTATAAAATAGGGTAAACAGTTACCAAGGAATATGATTTTGTTGCAGTTCATTTGAATGGCTTGTGACTTGCATTCAGAATGGAGGTTCTGTGTTGATCTTGTGAGGGTCTTGTGGGGTCCTATGGTGGTCTTAAGAGATCTCAAGTAAAGCACTGGAATTTACCTGTATCCCAGCATTTAGTCACATTTTTGAAGCCCCAGGGTGGGGAGGTTTGTCACGCAAACCTTAATCACTGGCACATTGGATACAAAGCAGTGAGTTTTAGCCCCACCCCTGTCTGCCAGCTAAAAGATTGACACTTTGCCCCAAGGGTTGAGATATCAACTTCACAAGTGTCAATCCCATGTCTTGGGTACCATGTAGATAATATCAACATCCAGTGTATTTTAGTTTTGTATTAAAGCACGAGTCATCTTTACAGCATTACTGGCTAGTTTTTATCTTTTCTTGGGTTTTTTTTGGCAAGTTTTCCTCATCCTTAACTTTCTTCCTGTTTTGTTCTTTGTTTCATATAGCATTATTCAGTATATTTTTCAGTGCATAACACTTCAGAATATCTTTATAACCTTCATTCTTGACTGGACTTTGGAAAGCACACATTTGTAAATGATACAGTGAAGACTACTGTGCTCCCTTATTTTGATATAAAATGAAGAAAAGATACCTTTTTGTGCAAAAGTCGGTGCCTAAACAGCACAGCTACATGTATACCATAACATCCTCCACACTGATTTTTGTGTAAATGGTGTCATTGGTACCGGTACATGTAGCTAGATTTTCAGCATTATTTGTAACTTGTACATGGCTGAATGTTAACCCCCCTGAGTCACATCAGCAGTAGAACATACATGTACATACATGTAATGCAGGTGCCTGTAAATTACATGTATATGTACATGTGAGAAACCTTAAGGCCTAACGCTTCTCTTTCCAGAAGAAAGTTGCCTTTGCTACTATACTTGCATTTATGTTTTGGTCCATTCTGTGCCCATGATTGATGCTGGTCATAGTATTTTGGCCTACTAAGAGAAATGCAATGCATGACATAATACAAAAATGTACATGTGAGCCAGATGGATACATGTTTCCCTCACCCACACACAATATTTGTATGTATTTTGTACACCAGGCTTTGTCTGAAGGTTTGTGGGAAAAGAAAGTCAGGGTTTAAGTGGTAAATATACGGTGTACAATGGTATACATGTTTTGTTTTGCATTCATAGGAAACAGAAATAGTAACAGAATCATGCTTTGAAACAGTTAAAGCAGCCTTCATTCCTGACAAAATTTCACTTGGTGTACATGTACATTATGTGGAGCAAACAGTGTTATTTTGTATTGTTGAAGATACAGTACATGCATAATTTGCAGACCTACCAACAAGCCGTACTCCTTCCTGAGGTCAGGCATTACTGCACAAGAGATTAAAAATTGAAATGAACTGAATGCTCATTTAAATACCTTCAGGAAGGAGTACGCCTTGGGTGGCAGGTCTGAATTTGTATTCACATGTATACTCTGTGGGCATCAGTACCACTGATGTGCACACACTTATCATGTTCACGCTTAAATGTATTCTGCACTTTATACATTCTGTGTGTGTATTTTGAGAAAGTACTGTGTATTAAATTGGATAGATATTTTGAGACAATAAAGTCCTTGTTTGGGCCTAATTTGTGAAGAAGATCAGCACTATAGAGTACTGAAGTTAATGTGCCACGTGCACAATGACACATGTGGGTAGCAGGCATTAGTGTAAGAACCATTCATTTGCATGACACATTCTGATTCAAATGGTGTCATGCTTCAGTGCTCTATGGTCTGCGTAAATGTCTGTGTGTCCACAGCAGAATGTTCCCCCCCTCCCCCGTGACTGTGATAGGACTGTGGGAATAAATACGCTGTGCAGAAAGCACATTCCGGTGTACATGTATAGACAGATCCCACCACATGGCCTTATTTAAAAGGAGTCTTACTTTTGAATCTAACTTTTGAAGGAAATCCAGTTGTGAAACAGAGCGATTCAGAAAGTTATACAAATTTTAAGACAAAAATTGTGTGTAACGGGCCACAATTTATTACCTATATGGATAATCCATTTAAAGGCATTTGAGAAACTTGTTTAGTGGGCACTCTTTCCTCAGCAACACAAAAAGGTGAAACTTTTTTCACCCATGATTGTATGAAACCAACGGTCCAGGTGTGATTGTAGATAGGACGGATATCAAACCTACATGTACCAGCCTATATCTCCCATGTATTTTCGTGTCTGTTTAATACAGCAAAGAATGGAGGACGGACCTGCTACCCAGGGTGGTCCTGGACAGGTTGGAGGCGAAAGGTTACAGGGTCATTTCTGCGACAGGTATGGGCCAAACTATGGTGTGGACCATGCACAAGAAGCAAGTGGAACTGAATACAAGATGAGTTTGGCAAGCTTCATGTACCTTACCTTTTAAATTCAATAACGTACATGTATGGTACGTGCATGGGACATCATCAGTACTGACCACATGCAAACGATTTGTTTTTTCAAGACTTCAGGATGCCGGCATGTTGTACATGTACAAACCTACATGTTATGATGTGAAGTCATGTGACTGGCTAGCAGGTGTGCACATTGTTGTGGAAGCACATGTCACAACGTGAAATTTCTCAGTGGATTGTAGTCAGTGCCCATTATAATGAGTGCCACATATTGTCTAATGCAACAAAACTGTGTAAAGAAGTAGACATTGAATCCAGAAACATTCAACTTCCATGTAAATAGTAATGGTAAATGACCTTTGTGCCTTTTTGAGTCATACTTTTTTAATATAAATTTAAACTCAACTTTACCTGTATTTGAAGTTGTTAGCCCAGACAATGTTAACTTTGGAAGTATAATTGTAAGTTCCCAATCTTGCTAATAATATGACTCAACTTTATGGGGAAAACTCATTTCAGTTGGTAAGCTTCGCAGCTGTCAAAGTATGTATGCATCAAAACTAGCATAGTGATATTTTTGGCTTCTTTTGACATGAACAAAATGTCCCTCTTTGTAGAGTTACAAGAACATAATTACACCTTGTTCTAATATTTTGCTGCTCTTGATGCAAAGCATTGTAACCACGGGGGGTATAGAACCAGTGTTGCTCTGTGCCGTTGGCATGTCAGCACTTGAACCCAGGGGGGCAAAATGAACGAGTGCTTTTAGTGACTCTTCATTTTGATTGTTCATACATGTATTGCAAACCCTCCTTCCCCCCTTTAAACGAACATTAAGTCCCTGGCCTTATTTATGAGTTGGCGCCTTCAATTTCTGTGGTTGTGGTGATACAATAAGGAGTACAGTACCCAGTCTTTGACTGGGTTAAAGGGTTAAGTGCAACAATGGAATCTGTGTCCGTTTGCATTCAGATGGTCACTGCCTTGTGACTTTTAGTGGTACATATGCTGTAAGAAACAAGTGAGATGTCAAACGGTGCAAAATGACATGCGGGTTCAGTCGCACGTCACTATTTTCCGTTGAATTCTCCGAATTACATGCAGGGTTCCCAGGAAAAAAGTGGATACTTTCTTTTTTGTGTGATGTGCACGGGTATGTTCTCTCAAATGCATTTGTCACATTTCAAGCAGAGAAGTTTTGTATGTGACTTGTGGTACAGATCCAGCCCTCCAATTGTACATGTACATATATGCGTACCCGTAGACTGGACAGTGCAGACAGAAAGCACCTACACCTATTAAAAGAAACTGGATTTAACACCAGCTGGTGGGTATGGTATATACATGTATTCATTTGCATTATCTACAGGCATGCAACTTGGACTTTGACAAAAATGAGGAAATTCCAATTGTTGCGAGGATTTGTACAGTGTTTTTCAATTTCCAATGGCACGAGTGTGAAGTGATAAACAAGGAAATCAGCTGATCTGAGGGAAATTCGCATGCCTGATTTCAGAGAAATTCAATATTTCCCAAAATACATGTAGCACCTACCGTGAATGGAAGTGCTTTCCATTATCGGGGAAATATTTCTTGGCTGTCCAGGAAGTCATTTCTCTCCCAATTCACCAAACACCATAGCAATTTTTGTCATGTTCATCTCACCTAGGTGTGACCCCTTCAACCCAAACTTTATATATCCACACAAAAGATAACTTCAATATACCCAGGTGTTTGGGACGAATGCAAATGTAAGGGGGAGTGAGGGTGGGCTTCCCCCTACCAGTGAAGGTGTATTCCCCTCCCCTTCCTCAAGTACAGTGCCCCATTTGAAACTTTGAAATGCACACAACCTGCAGTGTGTATAAGTGTTGCAATTCCTCTTTCCTTCTCCTCCCCCTAAAGTGTGTGCGACCACACCCCTCCTGTGTACCATTGCCTGTGTACACCTTGATTCCCTTGCCAGTTACCCCTGTAAATTCTCAAAATTACCAAGGTACACAAACAGGACACTTTTTCTTCTGTTTTTTTCCTCTCTCAAATGTAATTGTCAAAGGGAATTGACTTTGATACAAGCACAAGATAATATTAAAAGTAACGGTGAACAGGCCGTATCTTCCTATCAATAGTGCCAAAATCTGCCAAAACCTGCCAGCAATGGCTTAAGAATTGGATAAAAAATTATCAAGCAATTCCATGTACATCTTTATCTTCACATTTGAGTTACATGTAAAGGGCCATGCAATATATTTTTGGGGGCTGTGTTCTTTGTAACGGCTCCTTTGTGGTTAGTATTTTAGCCTTGTTTTCAATTTCCATTTTGCCATTTGAAGACTGATTCTTTAATATGCGAATATAATTGTGTATTCATGAGAAGTGTGATGGCATTCCAGAGAGAAACCTCACGGTTATAGCTGAGAGTATTTCTGCACTAAAATTTGTCAGAATCGTTGGAAGGTCTTGTTGCCTTAAAAGTTCCTTTCTTTTGTGATCTATTGTTCTTCAGGTACATAACGGTAGGCTGGTATTGAGTTTTCCCACAAAATATTTGCAGGGAGAAAAGTTGAGGTTCATAATTTGAACAGCTGACAGCGCCCTCATTTGCCAAGAAAAGCTTGAAAAATGTAAAGGATGTTTATCAAATGTACTGTTTCTAATAGAGTGCTGTTTCTGCTACATGAAGAGTTTGTTTTTAGAATGTGATCAGTGCCATTGTATCACTTTTCATAATCCCACCCTCCTGGATGCCCATATTCCATTTCAGACAATTAAGACAGCAAAAATGAAGTCTTGGTACATGTACGCTCATTATATTGTCATTATTCTTTAATGTTTTATCATCATGGAAAAAACTTTGTATTTTTCAAATACATGTACACGTATCACATTTTGAAAATAATCTCTTCACATCTTGGTACTAAATACCTCAAACTAAAGTCATTTGCAAACGATTAGGACCACCCATACAAAATGCAATAGCCTGAAGGACAACCAAACTTAAACCAATCAATCATGTCAACTTATGTTTATTTTCAATGTGTAACCTTAAGTACCGGTATCTTGGTTACACAGCTACATGTATTTGACTACATTTCCATAATTGGAAATGTTAACAGTCTAATATGTAGTGCGCCCTCCTTTATTTCTGATTACTTAGACTGGCTTTTTTTTACCCATGCTGCCTTACAGACAAAATGTCATACAAGACCTGCCTTTGCCAAAAATTTCATCCAAATGGGTATTTAGCACTACACTGATATTATGCACCACTGTAAGAACATGTCAAGTAGGCCTAGTGACAGAAATACCACTAAAATTCCAGGTGGTCTTAAACATTTGCAAATGACTGTACAGTAATGTCCAAAAGATTTGGCTTGGGCTCTATCCACTTCCTGTAGCTGCATGGTCCTACAAGCCATAGCCAGAACTTTTGGACGCAGTCTAGTCAAGGCAATGTGATGGGAGACTTTTTGAGACAGGTGGTGGGGGCAAATATACAACTACTGGTCCCATGTGACTGGTCCACTGTTGTTTACATCATTTTGAGCATTCAGCACGCACACATTAGCTCAATAAGCCTTTTGCGAGTTAAGCAGTCCATTCCAGAGATGGTGGTCGCTATGCAAAAGCTTGCCTCAAATCATGAGGTATAGCAACAGTGTCTTTAGTCTGAGGAATTCAAATGGTTTTGTTTATGTGTAATCAGATAACTCAGTGCACCAGATTTTATTCAAATTTAACTCGCAAATGGCTCAATTGCGACGCAACCACAGTGGACTGGTCACATGGGACTGGTATATATGTTCTCTTCCATCAAGTGTCTCAAACAGACTCTCATTTTGTGTACCCAGTACTGACAGCAGTGTACAGTGACTGATTGACCACTGATTTTGTTTGCACCAGTTTTTTTTACAAATTGCAAATACATGTATTTTAAGTGGAAATTAACCTGTAAATTGTAATGCTTCTTTCCCTTCCACTTTTGCCATCAGGGCCCAATTTCGAAAAATTGGCACCTACCGTAGCAGAAAATTCTGTGCTTACCGCGAATGTATTTCCAGGTAAGCAAGGAATTTGGGCTTGTGCGTGCATGTGTACATCTCGTAACTAAGGATTCTGTGTTTAAAAGGTGAGCAAAGAATTTTTCTGCTGGCGAGGTAAGTGCAGAATGGAGATCATAAGCGCGGAATACAGCGCCATGAAATTGGGCCCTGATGACCATGTTAAATTAATGACTCGCAGCTGACATAGATCATTGAAGCCACCGGCAGCCATCTTACTGTGCCAAATACAAAGGGAATACAAAAGCGTGCTCGTCATTGTTAAAAGACTTGTTCATGGTACCGGTAACAAGTTACAATAGAATGCGTGCCTGTGATCACCTTTGTACATGTATTTGGCACGGTCAGATGGCTGCTGGGGCTTCAGTTGGTATGAGAGGATTGAGAGTCCAGATTTTTTATGACATCCATTGTTCCTACCTCATTAACACATGCGCATGAGATCAGCCCTATCAGTGTGACCATATGCCGAATCACCTGCACTGAACACGTTCAAGCTGGTATGATGTTGGATCCCATATATGACCTTACTGGTTCCTTTTCAGAATACCAATTTGGCTCATTATGATCCATAAAATCCAGGATGCTGCAGCATCCATAGTTACAATAGAGTGCATAGTAGCCTTCTCCCAAAACCTCAGTGGTTTTGTACACACAGCTTGCACATTTTGTAGATGTGGGAAAGTTTTATTACAGGCACTTTTTGAACATAAAATTTGAGATTCGAATCAATGCATTAAGTACTGTGCTACAGAAAAGTTTATCAAACTTTGATTACGTTGTTTCTTATCAGTATAATTCCTTTCCTCAATTTGTACCTCAAAGAAGAAAAATGTCCTACTTACAGTACGAGATACTTTTCTTTAATAAATTGCATGCAGTAATCAGTACATGTTGTGTGCACATTTCTTCTTCTTGTTTTGTAAACATTCAGAAGATATGTGACCCACTCTGTGAAAATGACTCTTAAGTCGCCAGAGTCAATTATTGAGTTCTCATTTGTACTAGAAAGAGCAAATTGAGTTTTTGTTTTGATGTATCACTCAGTTTGGCATCCTGATGAAAGTGGATACTCCATGGTGACAAATCCTGTGGGTTCCTATTGATTTACACTGGGCAAAATTATTCTAAAACACTTTTTACTCCAAAGTAGCTCTGGCGACTTAAGACTCATTTTTGCAGAGGGGGTTACATGCGTGTAAGCCCATTCATGAGACAAAATGAATAAGGCTTTGAACATTTCCCCGTGAGATAAGCACTTGGCCTATTTATTAATTAGGTCACACAAGAAACTCCCCCCATTCATAATCAGAAGAAACACTGGCCTCAGTTTTCACCTCAGTATTTATCTGGTGAGGGAATGACAAGGCCAGGGGAAAGTCTAGCCACCTCCCTTGGTACATGTATATTTATAGACTATGCATGTATATGTATACCTAAGACAGTTTGGCCATTCCTATGAGCCACGAGTCAGACCAAGAGAGGGCACAATTTTCTGAGCAATGTAGGCTCCTTTGGTCAGAACTGAACTTCACTAGTTCACGAATGACTAGGAAATACACGCGTAACGGTCCCATTGCTACCAACAAAACACTCCTGACCAATAGGGCTCTTTTCAACCTTGAACCAATGAGGGGGTGCTTCTGCTCGAGGTGGATTGGTTGAAAGTCCATTGTGGTCAGTGTTGAACAAATGATAAAACACCGACTGGCTTTGATCCCCCTCATGCAATGCGCACCATGCGCGTCAATCTTCATATATGTATATACATGTGTTAGGAGATTGTTTACAACTACTTACGAGAGGACCATACCATATCATGTTTGACAAAATGAAGTGAAATTCTTTTTTTTACTCTACCTCAAAAAGTATTTGTGAATGGGAATAACTACATACTGTATGTGACCCACTCCAGGAAAAGGTGATATAAGTCGCACCATGCATTAACGAGCAATGACCCGCTCAACGTTGGATTAAAAAATCCCTTTTTTTTTGACAAAATCATTGAAAATACTAATTTCTTAGTCCTTGTGTGAATTTTGAAGGTAGTTGTAACACAAGAACATGTTGGTTGCTAAGTAAGATTTAAATGCCTTCAACCCACATCAGAGCAAGATATTTCAAAGCCTGTTTTCTCGGTTTTGCAATTTCAATTGCCTGGAACTAATTAATATGCAAATGTGTCATAGCTCCGGAACTGGAAAAGCTACGGAGCTCTATCATATACCAAATGAAAGCTTACAATGTGGGCTTTCCAGTCATGTATATAATTTGATTTTATTTTTGTAACTTATATCACGTTTTCCTGGAGCGGGTCACATATGTGCTTGGCCTGTCCTAAACTTCATTTTAAGACCAGCTCAGGAGAACGGACACCTGATAATGTCCCTCGCCTTCAGCTCGAGCATGGTCAGCATCCATTCTCTTGATTCATTCCGGGTACATTTTTAGCCCCTTGAACAATCAACGGAGAGGCCACTACTGCAGAAGCACCATACTCATGCAGGCATTCATAAACTTGAGGCATGTGTGCATTTAGGCAAATCATGACGCTATTCATGGGCATGCCACTGTAGTTATAACTTATCTAATTCTGGTCACTGGATCAGTCTGTGATGAGGGATGGCTTGCAAGCATGGACCAGTATAAAAGGCATACAACTGAAGAGATATGTTGCCGGTTTCTGCTGGCATTAGTCGACAATTTTTTAAGCCGCATGCCATAAAAATGATCCTCGGCAAGAGTTGCTGCCCACACCGTAACACAAAAACCACCTCCAACTCTGCTGTTATAAGCAAAAACATGTCTGTGTTCTTCGTTGGTAGCCTTGTAAACCATTTAGCAACGGCTCTTAGGTCTCTCCTGCATCTTCTCTGGCCATCTGCTCTATCAACTTCTGCCTCTCGGCCACTTGTCTCATCCTCCTCAACGCTAAACTCTCGTAGTCCCTGGCCTCAGTTCTGCCCGAGTTGGAAGTTTTAAAAGTGTCGCAGTCCCTATCCGGTCTTCCCTCTTGGAGGATGCTTCCCTCCTGAGAACAAACTGTTTCTGCTCTGTCCCCACTCGTCAATAGATCCTCAGGCACTGAGGCGATGTCCTCGGTATGCCTTAAATATTGCTCCTTTGCTGCGAAATCACTTGTACGGGAGCCGTCTTGGGGGGCTGATTGTCTGACATCTTTGTCTTCCTCAGCATGTTGTCCACCACACCTCTGTTGTCGTCCGGCACTTTTCAACCTCTGAAGGACCAAGGACTCAAAGTCATCATCTGCGTTGGAGTTGGGAGGCTGTAAACAAAACCACATTTTAACGAATGAACACACCAGACCTCCAGCAAACAAACCCAATCAAGCTTAATAACTCAGTCTGCTCACCCTATAATTTCAATTTCTTCTGACGACACTCAGCATATGATTGACACATTGAGTATATACCATGTTACTTTTGGGCCAAAACAACACATTCCCCTGCTTTTCCAAATTTTCCCGATAATGCCCCCCCAGGCAATAAAAACTGCTCTGAATATCAGTTCCAAAATAACATCCTGGAAGTTTCAAACTGCTTTTTAGCTCGATACAATCTACCCAATACATATTCTAAATTCTCAGCCATTTTCAGACCTGTGCTGACGAGCTTGGTGCTACGGTGGCTGCCTTGGGTTGGCCTGACAACCAAGAGAGCTCCAGAGGATTGGTACTCAGCCCAGACTCATTCTGGACTGCAAGTTCCTGTGAACAAGTTATGTAAAATGCGTCAAATAAGACAGTGTCAACAAAACCTGATCGTATCTGCAATACCAACTACAAACGGCGTAGCGACAAGTGGCATCAGCAAAAGTTCAAACGACAGCAGTAGCAACATCACCAGATCACCAGCGGCAGCAAACAGCAGCACCAGCAATGAGCCGCAGTACCAGGAGGAAGCACTCCCTGCTAGACAGCAGCACTATGCAACAGCACCCAGAGGCATGGTAAAGCACTGGCGGATCAAACAATGCTCAGCAGTACACCACAATAGCACCAGCAATGAGCTGCAGCACCAGAACCAAGCAGTCCCTGCAAGACAGCAGCACTATGCAACAGCACCAGAATCATGGTACAGCACCAGGGGATCAAACACTCAGCAGCACACTACAATAGCACCAGCAATGAGCTGCAGCACCAGAACCAAGCAGTCCCTACAAGACAGCAGCACTACGCAACAGCACCCAGAGGCAGTGTACAGCACTGGGGAAGTTTGAGCAACGACTATATTTATCTACAGTTCGACCAACGCCAAACTAACTATCTCATCGACCATTTGGGATCACGCTCCAGGGCATGGTTGCACCGCTTGTTATCAATAACCAATGTCATTTATCATCATGGAGGGAACAATTCACATGAAAACAATTGTATGAGATTTTAATGACCATATACATTGCGAGGTTTGCAGCCAACAGTGAAATATGAGTAACGATGAGATTTTAAAAAATTGACCGACTACGGTTGTTCAAGTGTAGCAGAATTGCGCATGTGCATTGTTAAAATGCAATCGACTGTTGGTCGAACAATAGTTTGCACCCAAAGTTGCTCATTGTTGGACCCCCAACTGCAATGAGCAAGACAGTACAATAGAAGTAACAAGTGCACCGCTAATAGTGGCAAAATGCTAACAAACGGCAGTAGAATCAAAGTACAAATCGGTTGCAGCAGCAAAAGCGACAGTAGAAGAAATATTATGTACAGGAAGCACCACAAAAACAATATCTGCAGTTGATTCCTAGAAATGGGGACTGATGTAAGAGACACCTACAGTTGTGGTGAAAAGTGACTGGTACTGAATACATGTTCCAAATGGTAACATGGAAAAGCAGCATGGAGTTAAGGATAAGAAGAATTCTTGCAAACAGTAACAAACCGATTGCGCCAGCTAAGTCACGTGACCTATAGTGGGTATTTATTATCAACAAACAAGGCGTCCACCCAAGCAAAGTGTTTCATAAGTGTCATTTAACAAAAATGAAGCCGACGGTAGGTACCCTACTCAGACTACGGATGTGCTGGGTACCTGTACCATAACTGGGCTGTATTGTTTGTGAACAACACCCAAAACACACATTGCTATGGGGTCGATACCCACTATTAGCACGTGCAATTGGTCTATTAAAGTTTTACAAATCCAAATGAATGTAAACCTTTCATCCCAGCTCAATCTGCTTTTTGTACAGATGCACATTGATACAACACACTGGCCGGAACGTTCCATTCCTTTTCCGCTACCAATGCATGACTCAAAACTCCCGGAGAATGAAACAAAAGGAGAGAGAACAGTCAAAACTGACAGTTTCCCTGTACTTACTGCAGCCCTTGATGTGCCAAACTCCACCACTGCACTCCCTTTCTTCTTGCTGGACACAAGCAAGTTTGTAATTGGGCCGTACTGAAACAAAATTCAAAGTAAACAATGAAAAAGGCCCCAAAAAATCCATCATGTTACTGGAGGCGAAGTTAAAATCTTTAACAGACTTGTCTCAATTCCCTCCAGCCCACACACAGCAGAGCTAAGAGCACTAACACGCACGTTAAATATGATTTCATACTCTTATTGAGGTGTCCACAATAATTCTCAGCCTTGACAACAGCATTGTGTTTAGGTTTTGCCTCTTGTGCCATGGTGCATGGCATTTGTATACCTGAGGGTAACATGCCCAAGTGTATAAAACACCCATGGGCAACACCAGAATACTGAATTTTCAAACTTCAACTTTTCAGCAATTAATTTATTAGTGTTTCTTTCAATGTTTACAATATTTACCTAACTCTATGTATGTTGACTGTGCTAGTATGTAAATCTTTTCTGATGCTATCAAGTGTAATCTGAAAATCCTTTTTAAAAATATTAACTGACAGAAATCATTTGGAATTGAGCATGAGTTCAATAGTTAACACCATTTTTTAAGCAAACACCAGCTTCAACATCCAAGTTTCATACACTGAGGCAAATAGAATGTAAGAGGAGGTCAATTTTTACCTTCAGGAGGGTTCGATATAGGACATCATAGCTGTATCCTCCATTTGTATCATCTGATTTCTTACTCTTCCATTTAAGTTTTAGCCGAGGAGGATCATCTAAAGAATAACAGATAACAAAACAGTTTTCAATGTTGCTTATTTGTACTTCCATGACACAAAGAAAGACAAAGCTCTGCAAAAAATTGTCTTTTGTTAATCAAAAGATGAGAGGTTTGAATCCACTTCATCTTCATCCAGTAGAAAAGATATGTGGCTAGTACACTGAGCCAAGTTGAGGCAACGATGAATGCTTCCTAAAACTTAACCTAAAAGAGCCGGAGGGACTTTTTTTCTGATAACTCCATAGTGCATTTTTTTCAGGAGCTGAGCTTTTAGGAGTAACTCTTTGCAGTCATTTTAACATCTATTTTGTGATAACTGAACCTACCGTTCTTGTGCAGCACCAAGTTTTCCGAGCCAGGTCAGCCAAATTTATACTTTTTCCACAAAATGGTGCTCAATGCATGCAGGCTGGCATGCATGTAACCTTGAACTTAAAATGATCGTAACACCAAAACCATCAGTTTGATTGACTTCAAAGTAGTGTCTTCATATGTCTGCCAAGTTTTTAACAAATTGAGTGATTGAGTGTGGTACAGCAGAGTTGGGGGGGGGCAGAATCTGCCCCCACCTGGCTGTGAGAGGGGCCAAAATCACCATTCCATTGTCCATGGACCAATTGCCAATGTCGTAGTCTTGACCCCTTCACAAGTGATCAAATAAGCAGTAAAGAAAAATGCAGTTGCCAGGTGGTGACTCATGAACAGATAAAGTGATGGACTTAACCCACTGAATGCTGGATGACATGTTAACATACAATTCCTATGTTGTAACACAAAGGATCCTCAAATACACTCTGGCAAATGCAGTATGCACTACCATGTGACATCTAAACATGGCAGTGAGTGGCCACAAAAAAAGCTTAGAACAGTTTGCAAAAAGGTGAAATTTAAAAAGTTTCCACAATTGTGTCACAGAGCAGGTACACAAAAAGCTCAGTCTAGAGTAAAAGTCTTAACAAAAGGTAAAATTTGCTGAAAAGCTGAATTCTCACATCCCTGAAAATATCCACACTTATCCCCCTGCTTGAGTGATCCCCATTGAGTATACACACAAACAGATGCTTACACTAGTTTGTGGAGGTTGAGCATGTGCGAGGCCTTAGACCAGACGTGGGCCGTGGCCAGGCACTCTTGGGGTTTCCCAAGAGCAATAATGCAGTAAGAAATGCTTCCACAAATCTTGAACAGAGGGGTAACATTTGTAAAGTCCAGCAATGAGAAGGTCTGTGGTACTGCATGCATCTCCTCATTTTAAAAAGTTGGTATTTTTCGGCTGTAAATCACACCCACAAGAAGTTTGTTGTTGGCAAGTGGTTTTAACCCCTTCGCGCCGGGACGCGGATAGAGCCGTGTTTTTCAGCTATTATTCTCGGCCCACGCTCTAGCGAACATGGTGAAAGAAGGCAGACCCTGGCTCTTTTATATATGGTGATTGGCCTTTGTGTGAAGCCCAGAAATGAAAAGACCGAATTTGCATCATAATCACCAGCTTCACAATGGTCCCCACTTTGAAAAAAGGCAACGGGAATGTGGAAGCGTGAGTAGAGCTGCATGCCACCGAACAATGAGCCTTTTCACCGTGTAATTCAAAGCGTGCAGAGCACACATGGCCACAAACCGAGAATTTGAGGTTTGGCAGGTGGCCTTCGTGGCCAAGCAAGGCTGGAATTCTTGTAGTCAGCTTTCGGAAAGAAATTCCTGTCGTCAAGGGGTTAAGGGGTTTGTGGAGCTTTGTGATCGACTCAACAACAACACTGCCTGGTATCGGTTACTGCAGTCTGAGGACACTGACCTTCCTCCTGACGAAGCCCACTGCCTTCCCTCTGCAGCTCCTCCTTCAACAGTCTCTGCTCCTCAGCCAAGATACGAGAGCCTTCTTCCTGGAGCCTCTTGATCTGAGAAAGAGGAGTGCAACACTGTGACTCATAAATAGCTCATGAATACAAGTAAGGAGTCTAGAAGACCACATTCTCAGTTGTCAAAGAGCACCACGACTGCTTATCAACAGCAGATAACGGCAGTCGGTAGTAGCGGCAATACAACGGCTGTGATCTCCTAAATAAGTTTTTGTACTTCTTAAAACTTTGAACATTAATGACATACAAACAGTAACCGGAATGCCTAAATAAAAACAGCATATACCTTCCTCTGGCTAAGTCACAGAAGTAGTCTAATGCTTCCTAGTAATCAACCAAGGGTGAACCTCTATGCAAACACTGGCTGCCCACACAAATGACAGGCACTAAGCAATAAGAGAAAGGTCTATAAACTTTTGACAGATGTTTACAAGGTAAAGCTGAAGACATGCTCATAAGAGGTAATATCAATAACTTGTGGACATACAAAAAGAAAAACATCTTTGCTATACATAATTCACAAATTGATTTGCCCCTGAACTCCTTGTCCCCTACGGGGCTAAACTGTAGAGGTGGGGACTGTTCCTTTACAAGAGAGTTAAATTCCCTGCCCCTGAGAATCCATCACCTGTACAAATACATCCACATACAAAAAGCGTACTTGCACTTAAAAAAGAAATCAATTACCCTCTATTCTAGGGTCTTGTGTATATATCTGAAAATAGGGGAGGGGCAGCTGGGGGGGGGCAATTGATAGATGAGCAAGTTACACACTCACGACACTGAGCATACTGTAAGCCTATAAATAGACATTTGCAAGTCCACCAACCGTGGTGTTTTAGTTATGGCATAAGACACAAACACAGTAAAATGGGCCAGCCTCATTAGTACTGTTCCCCAACAGTTATACCCCTTAATAAACAAAAACAGTTTTTAAGTATAAATAAGCATGCTGGCAAATCAATGGAGTAGATCTTGTTTTTAGAAAATTGTTATTTGCTCTAGAGGTCAAAATGGACATAACAAAATTTACCTGTCAATTCTGATTTTAAATGGACATTAAATTTTTATTAAAACTAAGAAAGCACTCTGTAGCTTCTTTCTGAGTTATGACATGCATTCTGAGACGCCTGTTCATGCAGAATGGGCTGCAGAGTGCACGCACCATTGCAAACATGTTTATTCAGTAATTAACCCTAACCCTCCCAAATCCTCTGAAATACTTTTCTGCAAAGTGGAGGACTTTGGAGGATTCAGGGTGTATGGCAAAAGTGCATGGCTGATTTCAAAGGATGCCATACGTGAAGGTCGTGGATCAGACCTTATGTTGTTTGTGCTTAGTGAAGCACAAATTCAGCCCAATATTTCTTTTGAATCAACTGCACAGCTCAAGAGTGCCATTTGCACTGCCTCAACATGATGACAGGAATTGCCGGAGGATTTTGAAGGATTTAGGAAGTAAGGCTCATGTCCAAATGACATTTTCAAGATTTTGTGGAGGATTTTGGCTGAATGCAATTTTTTCAAGTTGAAAATCAGAGGATTTTGGAGGATTCAGGACGGTTCCTAGAAAAAGGCCTGGGGGGTTAGGGTTAACCTATTCCCTACGCCTTTGTAATAGGCACCACCCCAATCCTTCAAAATCCTTAAATCATCCATGCAAGAAAAATTGCATTCAGCCTCAATCCTCCAAAATGCTTAAATATGTCTTGGATATGCTGCTTTGAGGGGTTTCACTGCCTTAATCCTTCAAAATCTTCTGGTAGTTCCCATCATTGTGTTGAGGCAGTGCGAATGGTATCCTAGGGCAGTCTGGATGATTTCATGTATAATCTAGACAGCTGAGCATACACAACACAAGGTCTAACCCACAACCCCATTGAGAAGGGATAGGATTATGAAAACGTTGCCAGCATGGCAGTGACCTACTGTCCCCTTAACCACTTGCTGCCGGGGAGCCTGATTTTGGGCACATATTCTTTATATACACAGCCGGGGTGTCCGGAATCGGACAAAAGGAAATGAGCCTTGTAACAAAAGACTGTACTCGTACATTACAAAAGACCAGGCTGCTGGGAATTGCCAACTTTTTTCAATCTCAATAGCAGAGATAATCCAGCATTGTTTTCAAACAGTATACCACTGTTTATGGCATTCAGTGAGAGAGGATTACCACTGGGACAAAAGCGCTCCACCACCGCAGTGATGAGCCACACAGTACCAATGCATGCTAATCAGGCCCCTATTGAAAAGACGTCAGCAGCGCACTGTGCCAAATTCGGGAACAAAAGAAAATTACAAAACACCGCATAATCTGGGCTCTTTTTACAAGGGGACAGGCCTGGCTGAAATCCTCCAGCGTCAATAGATGTTGTCTGTCAGATTAGAGTAGAAACCAGACAGTCTTTCGTGTGGGTGTAAGTGTCCTGTAAATGAAGATATGTTTTTTAAAAGGATTTTGAAAACAGAAAAAAGAAAAATATCCCGGCCCAGCAGAATCAGCATTAATGAATGCCCCCAGCACGAAGTAGTGAACTGTGTTTTGCGTCATGTGCTGAAGTATGGAAAAAGCACTAAGGAGGAGCACTGCAGTGGCCACAGCATGTGGGCATTTTCTAGGCTTACCACTGCCTTCAGCTGCTGTGCCGCATCTCTGCCTTTGCTCCGGTCTTGCTCCTCCCTGAATGCGGCTTCTCTTGCTTCGAGCTCTGCAAAGAGAAATCGGGCAAAGTCATCCATACAGCTCACACGGAGCTCATTTCTCTTTTTCGTGACAAGCACACTCACCGTTTATTGTGGTGAAAAAAGGTGCAAGGCATAACTCAATGCAATAAGTATACAGTCCTATTCAAGACAACCTGGGGACTGTGAAACATTGACACTGTATTTTGCCTAAAAGGCTAGCTAATTAGCCAATGACTGTGTCATTTTGGGCTATGTCAAACAAGACTTGTACATGTACGTTAGACTTACAGCGCTGGTCATGTCAAAACAAGAAATGACTGCAGTGTAGGTGTGAGTGTGCGAACTACAGATGACCGTAACAAAAGAACCCATTGTTGGATTACACTGGAACTTCACAGATAAACTCAAAACAAGTTTTAACCAGATTGGCAACGGGATGACCAAAATTTTGTTGGCGGAATCAAACCTGCTATCCACAGCTCAGAAAAGGTAAAAAATGTGGACTTTCCAGGATTAAAGATTACTAGCAATCGGCTTATTAACAGATTCAACCAGTCACCTGCGTATCATTGTTTCACTGACCTTCCTTGACCTTTCTCCGTTTGCTCTCAAGTGCTCTGTTCCTTAACTCATTTGCTTTTCTGGCTTTCAAAACTTTGTCATAAGCAGCCTGTAGTGTGGGACAAATACAAGTGAAACATTACTGAGAAGCAGACCTAACCCATGGACCATCTGGAGCAAACAGCTCACTGGATCAGTTGCTGGCTCCTGTCTGTTTTGGCATATTTCCAAACAGACAACATCTGTGGTTCTCAGTTGACAGAGCAGTCATACAGTGCTCGTCCCGAAACTGTTGTTACAACACTGCTTACTGGTCAGAACACCAGGTGGGGAAGGGTTGATGGATTTCATAATTTTAAACTTACTGGGCTGAAAAGCAATTTCAGTTATGATGGAGAATTCGATATTTTCAGGCTAGAGCTTGGCCACTTATTGGAATATTCCAAAGATTATTAAATATTCAAGTATCTATTTTTGGAAATTGACTGTTCGAGGTGAAAAATTAATAGAGCAAGAGAGAGAGAGCGATAAATTCAACTATCTGGATTAAATTGCACTCTAAAAGCACATCTTAAGGAGTTACAAGTAAAGTTAAAGGAGCTGACCAAACCACATACATGTAACCCTAACCCTAACACATATTAATGCATACATGTACCCAACAAGAAGGCCAAAAACTGCCGTTCCTTCAAGTTTTCTGTAGCCTTTTGCAAAAATGGGTATGTTTTGTTTCTACTGTTGTGGGAATTTAGTAAAACAGAATATTAGAAATGTTGAATGAATGAAAAGCAGAAAATTCAATTATTCAAAGTGACTCAGTCCATAGCTACACGCCCAGCCTTAAATTTACTGTTCGCCTCAAATACAGAAAAAAAAATTAGCACACTTATGGTACCTGTAACTGTATATATGGCAAGTATGGTGTTTTCAAAACTTACCCTTGCTTCGGAGTCTGCGAGAATCTCGAGGGCTTTGGACAATTCCTCCCATTCCTTAGCTGCTGGGAAAACCACAGGGAAAAACAGATAAGACATGCATGTACATGAACCAAGCAGCAACTGTACTCCAGCAAACTCTAAGGCCTATTACAACTTGTACGTGTACGTGTATAGTTAACTGTTACTTCTCACTACTTCGTGGGGATCTAGCAACTCGCTTCACATGTGAAAAGAATCTTGCTATAAAGGACTGGAAAACTAATAAAAAATAAGAGTTCAAGAGACGAGAGACTTCATGGTTTTGTCTTTATAACAATAGTTTGTTGTGATATTCCTTTTAATTTTGAGAGTCAACTGAGTTTATAATATGCAACCTGAAAATTTCTATGTGTACTTAAACATAAACAGCACTCAATTCAGCTCATAACGTCAGCTGTGACAGTGCTGGTTAACGATTGTTGAAGTTCTGGGTGAGTGGAGATGGGGCTAGGGCATGGGGGCTGGGCTTGACCTCTGACCTGCTCTGGGGTTGTCTGGATTTTTGTCAGGATGGCAGGTCAGCGCTTTCTTCCTGTAGGCTTTCTTGATCTGAAGGGGAAAGATAACGGTAACATTAAATTAATGGTAGCCGCGCATTTACAGTGTGCCAATTTTGTTTACTGGCTGATGTATACTGACAGTGCTTTCTCCAACTAGCCTACTGAATACACCTGCACCCACCTGACACGTGAACCAAGCGCATTTCCACTTTAAATGGAAAATAATACATGTATCTTAATTTCTGTCCGGCTGTTAGGCCTAGGCCTAAGTAAACTTTATCACCGTCACTGGAATCTCAAATTCCCAATGAAATTGAATCCTACAGCCATGACAATGGGTGCATTGGACAGTTTCATGACTGTTTTGGGGCGAGATCTAAGGATTTTGATTCGGAGTGAGAGCTATTTTATTTGGAGTGAGATCAATTCATTGTACACATGACAGAACAAGGCCTACATGTATCTGCCTATGGAAGATTCTACCCTATCGCTGACAACATCCAAATGTTGAAAGCGACGATTTGTGGAGTTCTAGTTAATTGGACTGACTACTTTAGGCCTTTGGGCCTACATGTATGGCCCCAAGAACCATGGGGTTCCTCGTCCGCTGGGCTCCCATGTTTGTCATGTTCGTGGTAGAGTGGCCATGGTGTAAGGACATCATGAATAAATGAGTGACGGTGCTGTTTATTTGGAAACTCTTTTTCTTAAATTTCCTGTTTTTTTCACAGAGTAGCTTCTCTATTCAGTGCTATTTAATCTCCAATTTCAAATTTTAAAAATCTG